>CAHIKZ030003713.1:322500-380000 GCA_903632075.3 Acanthosepion pharaonis
TTTTTATCATATGTATAAATATATATATATATATATATATATATATATATATATATATATATATATAAACCGTGTGTAACAGCAAAATTGTCATATATCATGTATATATATATACATATATGTATGCATACACCGGGTGTAACAGCAAAATTGTCCAAATCGTTTAAAAGCAGACTTGTCCATTTGTCAGATTAAGCTTTGACCTATTGCATCTTACAAATGATTAAAGATATCTTACTGGAGTTCTCGAGGTTTTTATAACACTATTGGATTCTACTCTGAGCAATAAGAAGGTATAATTACTCTTCAATCTTAACAGAAGAATTGTGATGAAATCAATCATAAATGAAAATGACATTTTCATCATTAATTAATCATAGCTAAGGATCAGAAGTTCATGAAGGATTGAAGTAAAGCTCAAATATATATATATATAATATTCCAGGATCATTTTCCAAATTATTCAAGATGATCTTTGCCCTCTCTATCCTAGCTTTCTGTCCTGGAGTTACAAGGGGCCTAATATGTTTCACATACGATTTCATTTTCAAGTCTTTTTTTCATTGCCCTTTGGACTATCATTGCTAAAACTCCTCTCACATGCCAAATATTTTATGAATTGATTGGATCTTTTCTAATTGATCTCTTTATCTCTAAGTTGAAATGATGATCCCTCTTCCTGTTGTGACCTCCTGATCCAGTTTTTCTTTCTACTGTTCCCTCTTTTTTAAACTTATTCACTGTTCTCTTAATGGCTGTTGAATGGACTTTGAAGACAGAAGCCAGAGTATGAATGTTGGTACCTTTAGTGAAGGCCTGGATGATCTTTTTCCTCTCACCATTGCTCATTTGGGAAGACAGTGGGATTGACAAAAAACGATTTTAATCTGTTCTCTTTCTAACTGAATAACTCAAAAGAATTTTCAGTGATTCTTATAACAAATGGTGCCAAGATGGCTAAACGTCTTATCTGAAAACCTGGGGAAAAGAAATTCAGTTTGTTTAGTGTTTTTTTTAGATATTAAACATTTTGTGGGGTGGACAATTATGCTGTTACATGATTTGGACTATATATATATATATATATATATATATATATATATATATATATATATATATATATATGACTCTCCTGTCAAATTCTCTGTATAAGGGTGAAGCAGATCAGTTCCTAGGAACCGACAGTTCAACACCAGCACATGAGATTTGATTATAGTGGTTAAAGTTTTGTGCAAAACCATCCGCACTTTTTGAAGGGCTGAATACAGAGACCTGGTGAACTACGTGCTACAAGGTCCCCAAATGACCCTCCTCAGGTTTTAGAATGAGAGTTTTCCTTCTCCTAGACCAGTTTCCATCCAAGGCTATAGAAACCAGTTTGTCTTGCTATTTACCCATATCTGGGGGGAGAAGAATAGGATCCATATCTTTCCCAAGGGTATTATCACATAAGTGAATGTAATGGATTCAACTGCAATTCAAATATATATATATAATAATGGACTTGACTGGAATTCAAAATATATATATATATATATATATATATATATATATATATATATATATATATAATATAATGGACTTGACTGGAATTCCAATATATATATATAGATATAGATATATATATATAAACACAGTTGCTGTTAGAATTATGTCCTGCTCCCACAATTATGAATGAAGCCATAATCCTTAAAATTTTGATTGGAATCTCTGCATTCTTTAACTAATGATGAAAATGGATTTGAAAGAATGCAAATTTATGCTCACTATAAAATTTTATTTTAATGTCAAACAATAATACCAAAAAACATAAGAAAAACATCAAAAATCATTTAAGACAGGAAAAAATTATTGTTCCTCTTACATTAATAATCAGTTTTATAACTTTTATTCTCTAATCATTTCTTATACATGCACTGATATGTATTTTGTGACATCTTTCTCTGGTAATAGATTTCGGTTTCCTCCTTTTTTCTTCAAATATACCTATAAATTTTTAACGAGGTTTAGGTCAGGACTTTGTGTGGGGTACACCAATATCTTAATTTTGTTGTCATCTAAGTATTTCTTGCTGTGTGTTTCAGGTCATTCTTATGTTGGAACATTCAGTGATGCCCCAAAGACAGCTTCCTTGCACTTTGTTTTATTTCATTTTTTATGAATACCCCAAAATATAATAAGTATATATATATATATATATATATATATATTGATAAGATCAAATTGGCAGTTGATGTCAAAAATGACCTACAGTTTGTTGTTAACTGGGGCAAAGAATGGCTTGTTAATTTTAACACCTCTAAAACTAAACTGCTCTATATTAATATTTTTATATCATTTTTAAGAATACTCAAAAGTGGCAAAATGTCCACAAAGCATAATATTCTCACCACGATGCTTAATTGTATGGAGGACATTTTTCTTTTTACTTGTGAGCTTCATTTGATTTCCTTCATATATGCCAGGAGTTCATGTGACCAAATAATTCTAGTTTGATCATAAAACAGATTACTAATATTCACTTGCATGTTCTACACTGGTTTCAATTGTTGATTTAGGAACATAAAAACATTTGGAAAATGCTATATATTGATCATCTTGCTTGTACACATTGACTATATTTATTTAGAGCTTTTTATTCAATAGTCTGCACTATGGTTTCAGAACAGATGAGAGGTCTCATCAATTTACTGTTGAATTGGCTAGATGAACAATAAGTTTGATGCTAACGGTATCTTTTCTCACACTTCTGACTTGTAGAACAATCTTCTGGCTCCAGGCTTTCCAGCTGATTTTGGTATTCAAAAATTTAAGTGCAATGTCAGTCATTATCTGCTGTCTTCCTGATTACTTTTAATAATGTTTCTCTTTTCTATTTTTTTACACCCAGTAATTCCTTGTGTCTTAGTGGCTTTACAACCTTGCTTGGGGTAATTCGATTAAGTATGTTTGTGTGTGTGTGTGTGTGTGTGTGTGTCACGCACACACACACACACACACACACCCACACACACACACACATATATATATATATATTAAGAAATGGACAAAGTCATACAATTTATTTATTAAAGACATTTTATGTTTAACGTTTCTTTTTTATAGATACAAGTATTTAAGTAAATGCTCTGTTTATAATAAACAGTATTAAATAACATTTACCGCCTGAATGTCCGAGAGATTTTCATAGAAAATATTTGTCCTTTGACAGGATTTGAACCTGCATCCTATACGGAACCGTCATTCATGGAAGATTGAAGTTTATAAGCAGTAAATTCGACCTTGTCTACCAAACGCTCCTTTGTGGCTGATCGGTAAGGCACATCAGCGTAAATGACGGTTCCGTATAGGATGCAGGTTCAAATCCTGTCAAAGGACAAATATTTTCTATGAAAATTTCTCGGACATTCAGGCCGGTAAATGTTATTTAATACTGTTTATTATAAACAGAGCATTTACTTAAATACTTGTATCTATAAAAAAGAACGTTAAACATAAAAATGTCTTTAATATATATGTATATATATATATGTACTCATCCAAAGAAAGACTAATTTGTTGTATCACAGTTTTTCAGTGCAGCTAAACATGTGGTTCTTTTAATTCAGAATTGAAACTCAATCAATTTGACATGTCAGAGATGTTTACCTCCAGGCTAGCAATGCACGCTACAGAGAAAGGGGATTTTTAATGCATTATATACATGATATAAGCATTTTCAGCTGCCAGAGTGGTCTATTCATTACAAAGAGCTTAGCATTATAGCAGCAGCATCAGGCATCAAATATATATATATATATATATATATATATATATATGAGATAAAGATATATTTTTTTTATATATTAAGAACATTATTGGGGAAAAATGTATGACAAAGTGGAAAAAGTTTTCTTGTGACACGTTTCGTCCTTTTAGGACTTCATCAGACTAAGTTTGTTTGTTTGCTGTGATTACATATGCATATTAAAGAATAATGCTGGGAATTTTAAGTTTAAAATTTTTCTTCTATTAAAATTAAATTAATAAAATCTATTAAAAAAATTATTTTTTCATTTTAAATTCTCAGCATCAGTCATTTGTCGTCACCAACATAAAAAATTTAGACTGGTGAAGTCCTAAAGTAAAAAACGCCTCACAAGAAATCTTTTTCCACTTTGTCATACATTTTTCCCCAATTTATATATATATATATATATATATATATATATATACACACAAAGATGTGTTTGAGAAACATAAAGTATGCCTTTAACATTTAACCTGCATATTTCTTTCTTTTCCTTTTATGGAAATTCTTCATACATCTTCATAAATTTTTTAAAAAATGTAAAAAGAAGTGATGTTTCATAACTAGCATTTTTAAATAAAATCGTTTATAGCCATCTTTGATAACCATCTGATGAGATGTTTTTATTAGGCATTGAAACAAATATGCATTTTTGTAGTGGTAACTTCTACGTATATATGTAATGACATAATAAATAACTATTACTTGACTTTTTGTATTGTACCTTCTTTTAAATTAATGTCATGAACATTTGAATTTATATTCTTTTTGTTCTCTTTACATTTGGAGACACACACACACACACACACACACGCACACATATATATATATATATATATATATATATATATTTAGTTTATGAAAAACTAGGTAATCTGTATGGGTAAACCAAAGGAGGATAAAATCCAGAGAGCTCAATTTAAATCCAGAGCAAATAATTTAAATAAAAACAGACCACTTTAAGGTTCCATGTAATAAATTATTTCGCCACACCCCTTTTAAAAGAACTGAGGATCATCAGACTTTACTTCTAAAGGTTGAAACAAAAAAAAAAAAGATTTTTATTTTTTTTTGTTTCAACTTTTGGAAGTAAAGCCTGATGATCCACAGTCCTTTAAAAGGGCTGTGGTGAAATAATTTATTACATGGAACCTTAAAGTAGTCTGCTTTTATTTAAAATATATATATATATACATATATATATGTATGTATGTGTGTATATATTGAAGAGATGATAGACAAATATATATATATATTACAGGCTAATAGTGGATAAACAAATGATAAAATGGAAAAACGTATATATTTATATTTATATGCTCATATGTAGATACAAAAATAGAACAATTTTTTGATTGAAGTGCATTTTGTACTCAAGAAAGGCGTGAATCTCAACATCACAATATGCCAACTCAATTACAGAAATGATAAAACAGAATGCTTATTTACGAACACGAACACTTACAAGTGCTTGTTTACGAATAAGGAGACATGCAAAAGAAAGTGTGAAGTGGCTTTTTTGATAAATGATTTATATTCTCTCATTAATTAAACAGTTTAATATATAACAACCATTTACTGTTTTGAAGACTATTATTTATTTATTTATATTTAAATATATTTATATATATATATATTTATATATTTATATATATTTATATATTTATATTTTATATTTTATTTATATATATTTATATTTATATATATATTTTATATATATTGTTATATATAAAGACACACACACACACACACATATATATATATATGTGTGTGTGTGTGTATTTATATATATATATGTGTGTGTATATATATATATATATATATATATATATATATATGTATATACAATGGAGAAAACAAATATTACATACCCTGCTGATTTTCTGAGTTTGCCACCTTACAAAAATAGGAACAGTCTATAATTTTCAGGGTAGGTTCGACTTGAAAGTGAGAGATAGAGTATAAAAAAATTCTAGAAAATCACATTATATTAATTTTTAAACATTTATTTCTTTTTTATTGAAAAATTAAGCGTTTCACTCAATAGCAAAACATAACTCAGTATTTGGTGAAAAAACCCTTTTTGGCAAGCACAGCAATCAGACATTTCCAGTAGTTGGTTACCAAGTTTTTACACATCTTGGGGGTGGGAAGGGATATATGCCCATTTCTCTTTGCAGATCCTCTCCAAATCCTTAAGGTTTGTAGGTTGTCGTTGGGCAACTCGAAGCTTCAGCTCCCTCCACAGATTCTCTAAAGGCCCAGAGACTGACTAGGCCACTCCATTACTTTAATGTGCTTCTTCTTGAGCCACTCTTTTGTTGCCTTAGCCATATACTTTAGATCATTGTGATGTGGGAACACACATCCATGACCTATCTTCAATGTCCTGACTGAAGCAAGGAGTTTTTCACTGAAGATTTCCCTGTACTTAGCCCCATCCATCGTCCTGTCCCCTTAGCAGAGAAACAGCCCCAAAGCATAATGTTTCCACCACTATGCTTAATAGCTGGTTTGGTGCTATTGCAGTCCAATTCAGCTTTTTTTCTCCTCCAAACAGTGCGAGTCGGGTTGATGCCAAAAAGCTCAATTTTAGTCTCGTCTGACCTCAGCACTTTCTCCCAAACATCCTCTGAATCATCCAGGTGCTCATTTACAAACTTCTAACGGGCGTGTATATGTGCCTTCTTGAGTAGGAGGACCTTGTGGGCACTACATGATTTCAATTCATTATGACGTAGTGTGTTACTAATGGTCATCATGGTGACTGTGGTCCCAGCTGTCTTGACATCCTCAACAAGCTTTTGCTGCATAGTTCTAAGTTGTTTCCTTATGTTTTTCAACATCAGGTTCAATCTATATTAGGAGATCCAGACCAACAGAGATTGATAGTCAATTATTGTTTCTTCCATTTTCTTATTATCCCACCAACAGTTGACTCCTTCTAACCTAGCTGCTTGCCAATCATCTTGTAGCTCATTCCAGTCTTGTGCAGGTATACAATCTTGTCCTGGATATCCTAAGACCATTCTTTCGTCTTGCCCATTGACAAGAGATTAGATTCTGATTCATTGATGGATTCTGTGAACTATATTTTTTTATACACGTAATGAGTACTTGATTAGGCATAATAATTGTGTAATAGGATTGATCTATATGCCTCCTGGTCGCATAACTGATCTATGGGGCCTGAACCATTGCTAGTTGGTAAGGGGTGAAATATTTATTTTTTCAATAAAAAAGAAATAAATGTTCAAAAATTTATATAATGTGATTTTTTAGGATTTTTTTTATATTCTATCTCTCACTTTCAAGATAGACCTACCCTGAAAATTATAGGCCATTGCCATTTTTGTAAGGTGGCAAACTCAGAAAATTAGCAGGGGATGAAATACTTATTTTCCTCACTGTATATATATTTATATATAATTTAATATGTAAGCAAATATATGGATATAGATCAGACAGTATGAAGAAAAATATATACGGAAAAAACAAACAAAAATCTTAATATGCAATTATGATCACGTCTTCGAATATGTTTTCACAACATCGCCCACGTGACGACGACGTGATCATATTTAAACGGAACGCTGATCTTATATAAAAATTTCAGTTATCTGTTTGGATTAGTTGTGCTCTTATGTCCATCGTCTTTTCATGTTGAAATTTATATGTTCTAATTTTAATTATGTTTAATGAATATGTCCTGATGATGGTCTAAAATAGACTGAAACGTCCAACGTTGACTTTATATTAACATTAATACAGCATAATTTCATATTAAGATTTTTGTTTGTTTTTTCTGTATATTTTTCTTCATAATTTAATATATATATATTTTAATATATAACAATCATTTATTGTTTTGATGACTCTTATACAATAAAAGAATAATACAATATTAAAGAAGACAGAAGTTGGATGAAGAATATGGAAACATTATGTTATTGATATGAGTTTGATAAACAAAATATGATTCCTCCAGTAGAAACAGTCTTGTAAATAATCAAAATTAGATTGCTCTGTCGGGAGGGCCTAGAATATGTTCACTACATCCCTTACAGAAAGGTAAGCCGCCACTCACTCGAGAGGCTACCTACTATGTAAATCCTTAGAGACTTGGATATAAATTGCCAGTATTTAGCTGTCCCTGTATGAAGTCAATGCTTACAGACTCAAATATAAATATCTAACTATACCTGAACCATGTAAATGTTTAGTTAATTTCCCTTAGTACTTCAACATTCCAGACATCTAGAAAAAGCATGGCGTATGGTACTAGAACAATCTACTCTTATGGACTAAATAAAGGATTTGGTTTGAAATTCCAACATATATCACTTGAAGAAGTCCAGAGCGTACAATGACTGAAACATTGTGAATAGGACAATAAAGATGAGGAAAACAGTCCAAACAATGTAAATAGTGTAAATAGTTACAATATCTCATCTCAGAAGTATAGAAAAATGATTCGGTTTAAAATTCCAACCTATATCACCTGAAGAAGGCTAGAGCATACAACGGCCAAAACGTCGCAAATATGTGGGTAAAGATGAGAACAACAGTCCAGACAATGTAAATAGTTTAAAAAATTACAATATCTCATCTCAGAAATACAGAAAGATGATTCAGTTTGAAATTCCAACATATATCACCTGAAGAAGGCCAGAGCATACAACGACTGAAATGTTGTGAATATGACAATAAAGATGAGGGCAACAGTCTGAACAATGTAAATAGTGTAAATAGTTACAATATCCCATCTCAGAAATATAGACAAAAATATTGTCTTTTATTAAGAATGAAGAGAGAAAACTTTATAAAAATCAAACTAATCCAAATATAAACAAACTTTATCTTACTGTTTTAAATAAGAGTTTTTTTTTAAGATGGGTGAAAATCTTTAAAAATGTTGTGTATTTTCTTTTTTAATCATTTCACCCTTAGCATGGCAAGAATGCCACTAATATGCAGGAGTTTGCAGGGAATGAAAGTGAGAGAAAAGACTGAGTATAGGGAGGATTGAGAAAAGGACAAAAGATGAACAGGATTCAAGAAGACAGAAAATGTTGACTGATGCTGCATTTAAGTTTTTGAAGATTGTCGCTATCAGGGAAAGAAGTAAATGTAAGGTAGCTCCATGGGCAGAAAGTTCAAGAAAAGAAACTGTTGGAGTAGAAGTGGCAGTGGAACCTAAATGCCAATCTAGTAGCACACTTAAATTCATGCAGTCAGGGTACCAGGAAAAAAAAAACTTTTTAGAACAGTTGCCATATTTGTAGAAGGAAGCCATGTCACATTGGTGAGAAACTGACTGAAGTCAAGATGCCAAGTCAGGATCATTTACATTGCAGATCCTTCTTTGGATTTTTTCAAGAACTTTAAGATGATTAGCAGGAGCACCAGACCAGAAATGGCTGCAGTATTCAAAGCAATGGTAGATTTGTAAAGATGGAGTCTGATGAGAAAAATATTCTGGCATGACACAGTGACCCAACTTTCCTTGCCGTAAATGCAGCTATTGATTCAATGTAGTCTCTCCACTTCAATTCAGTTTGGGACCTAGCTGCCAATCTAGTAACATGCTTAAATTCAGGTAAAAAAGCTTGTCAGAGCAGTTGCCATGAAAATATTTGTAGAAAAGATAGAGAAGCCCGGCTGCATTGGTGAGAAAGTGAATGAAATCGAGATGCCTGGTCAGGATCGGTTGAATTACAGAACTTTTCTTGGATTTTGTCAAGAATTTCGAGATGAGCAGTAGAAGCACCAGACCAGATATGGCAGCAGTATTTAATGCATGAGCGTATGGTAGATTTTTAAATGTGCAAGATGGACTCTGACAAGAATAATTTTCTGGTACGACACAGTGACCCAACTTTCCTTACAGCAGATGCGGCTATTGATTCGATGTAGTCACTCCACTTCAAGTCAGTTTGAAAACGTGAGGGCAAGATGGTGCAGTGTGTTGCTCTCTAGAAGTCTACCATCAGCCATGCTGGTGGCAGGCAAAAAAAATTTAATACACCCTGTTTTATTTACCTTTAATTTTCACTAAAATATATTGTATTATACAGAAGAAAATATGGTGCATGTCACCATAGTGATTTAATTCTGTAACATAGGATTATGAGAGGAAATTTTTAAGTTGCAGGGGTGGAATGAATTTGACCTGAAAACATACAATTTGTTTGTCAGGCCTTCATATGCCTCTTTCCTTACTATCGCAATCTTTTCAGTTTTTTTTCATATTAATCATTAAAATTTTATTCATTGGTTAATCGAAAAGGAAACACATTAGATTAGAAATGATTTAAACATCTTAAGCTCATATGAAGTAGCTTAGCCTTATTTAGGTAGAAATTGAATCATGAGGTTAAATTTAATTCTAAATGGCAAATTTTACAAAAGTTTTACAAGAGTCTTACTCTGTTAGATTTGTTCAAAGACATCTGAAGAATCTGAATGGATCAAAGAGTTCCATCAAAATCTTTTGGATGTCGTTAATATGTTTATGTTTGAAACTTTATTCTAGTGTCTTATTTAGTTTGAATTATTCTTCCTCGAATTAGCCTGTGACAATCTCCTCCAAGATGAAGAAGTGACTTGAAGCAACAGAAATATGGTGCTACAGAAAGATGCTGAGGATACCACGGGCCGAACATGTGAACAACCTCAAAGTTTTGGAGAGAATAGAAACAATAATGAAACTTCAGTATCTGTCTATATTTCTGAGATGAGGTATTATGCACACTATTTACATTATTCGGATATTTGTCCTCATCTTTGTCACCATATTTAGGTAGTTGGAGTGTCAAACTGAACCCTTTATTTCACTCACTGGGGTAGACTGTTCTAGTTCCATGTGCCATGTTTAATGGATGTCAGTTATCAGTTATCTCCTGTTAATTTCCTTCTCCAAGGTTCTCCGCCACCTTAACCAGGTATTGAACTCACAACTCTTTGGGTCCTGTCACTGGATCTAACTAACACCTTTATCCACTGTGCGATGTGTCCTTGAGCTTCTGCGGGTTATAAACCTAATGTCTTCAGCAAACATTTTTAACAGTTCTCATATTGCAATTTTTGCGGTTATCATTTCATGTTTTTACCAGAGCTCATATTGCAATTTTTGTTGTTATTATCGCTTTTCTCAGGTTTTTCAGGTGGTTGGAATGTCAAACTGAACCCTTTATTTCGCCAACTGGAGTAGACTGTTTTAGTTCCACGTGCCATGTTTAATGGGTGACAGTTATCAGTTATCTCCTGATAATTCCCATCTCCAAACCTATACTTATGAAACTTATACTTAACATCAGGAAGATGCAGGGTACGTAATGAGAAAGAAGGGCTTGGAAAATCTGATACTCACAGGACAGAACGAGGCAAAGTGGGACAGAGGAAAGCAGCATATGACATATTTGATGGGCTTAAGAAAATGGATAGCAGAACAGGGTTTGGGAGAAATAACAAAAAGAGAAAACTTATAAATAGCTACAAGGGGCAGGAAGATGTGGAGGGCCATGATCACCTTCATCCTGAAGGAACACAGCACATAAAAGAAGAAGCCTGTGCCACTAGAAATCCCATGTTGCTCTGCATTTTCTTATGTCCAATAGTTCCTGAATAATTTTTAATAATTTTGCCCCCAAGCAAGGTGATAAAGCCACTATGACTCAAGGGGGTTACTGAGAGTGAAAGAAGATTGTAGTTGGCAGGAAAGCAAGAAACTGAAAGATAAGAGATGCAAGAAAAGAAACTATTAGAATAAAACTCGGGGTTATATTTCGCTAATTTAATAATAAAATGACGAGATATAGTTGCCAAAAGATTTTAAAATATGGTCTTCTGCCGAGACTCCTTGGCAGAAATGAAAATGACTGTAATGTATGGAACTAATTTTTAATATTTACACACTATTTAGACATATCTTGCTTAAAAAGTGTATACAGACAATCACAACAAAAGTGCCTCTTTAACATAACATTTTTGGTATAAACATATTGAAGTACTTCTATTACATCACCAGAAGAGTCCACTACGTACAGATCAGCAGTTTTCCCATCTTTATGTAACAGACTCTTCTGGCAAAAGTAGAAAAATTATTACACACGATCAATAGAGATATATATATATATATATATATATATATATATATATATATATATATATATATATATATATATACACACACACATATATATATATATATACACACACACACACACACACACACATATATATATATATATACACACACACACACACACACACACATATATATATATATATATATATATATATATATATATAAGTGCGCAGGTATGCAGAAAATAAAAAAGAACACGTTGGGTGCATAATCCGGAGTTACTTAGTATTTTTGTTTTTATTTTTAAGAAGACAGTGCTCCATACAGAAGTAGAGCTTTATTATAATAATAAGATAAAACACCAAAAGTAAAATGGAAAATAGTAAATAAAAAAGTAAAATGGAAAATAGTAAATAAAACAAAAACTTGTAAAACCTGGGATGACCCATGCCCTTTATGCCTACAGGAAAAACTACATATCATTAAATTTCTAAATAATGAAAAATTATTAAACTATAGGCAGGAGTTAACGGATTTTTGGTGACATTAACAAACTTTCGCATTAAATAGTTAGCATATAAAAAAAAAAAAAAATCCCATAGCTAAATAAAAGTCTTAAAAGCTTAGCCAAATCATTAAATAGGAAAAAACCTTTCTGTAGTCATCAAAAAAACAAAAAAACAAATTGAAATTCAGTGCAATACGATTTGTATATAAAACACCCACTTGAATAAACAAATAAATAAATAGATAATCAGATGGACAATAATAAAACACAATTCTCCAGACACATAACAACTTGTAGGCGTGCCATAAAAATATCCCTCACTGGGAACCAACTAAAGGGTGACCGCAAACATTAGCCTTGAAATAGATACCCTACCCAACCTTAGCAAAACCTCTCAGAAGATGATGAATCTATTGATAAGAATTAACTCTCTGACCACTTAACGAAGAAAAATAGTCTAGCCACTTCCAGAATAACGAATGGTGTAACGGACCATGCCTAAAAACACAAGTAAACCAAGAGATAGCTTATTCCTAAAATTTTGCTTGAAGATGAAACGGGACTAAACACCTCAATTCAACTTAATTTTAATAATTATTTGGATGATTTCAGCTCTCGTTTTTGAAACATGAGAACTCTTATGTAGCGAAGGAATCATATTTTTAAACAAAAAAATATTATTATTATATATATATATATATATATATATATATAATATAAAAGGCTCAAATACTAATATTCCATGGTTATAATTTATTACATTGGAATCGTAATCATGATCCAATTCATCAGACCTACAAATTCAAAAAGAAATCAGAAAATATGACTATGGGTATAAAATTGAAATTTTAGTGAGAGTGTATGTGTGGGAGTGGGAAACATACAGGTCAGCAATTGCTCATATATATATATAGGGATAGCTAGATAGATAGATAGATAGATAGATAGATAGATAGATAGATAGATAATGAGAGAGGGATAGATAGATAGACAGATACTGAGAGAAGAGAGAGGGAGTGAGAGATAGTGAGAGAGAGAGAGAGAGTCAAATATAGACTGACAAATAAAATCACTTGTAAAAACCTTTAGAATTAAGGTGTTAGTAAGTTTCCTGGGACTACTGTCAGTTTCATGATTTTTTTTAACTAGTTATGTAAATGTTTATAACATTTTTATAATGACGTCTGTCTATATTTCTGAGATAAGGTATTGTAACTATTTACATGGTTCAGACTGTTCTCATTTTTATTGTCATATTCATGTATATCTCCTGAAGAAGGCTGGAGCATTTAATGTCCGAAACATTGTGAATGTCACAATAAAGATGAGGACAACAGTCTGAACAATACAAATGGTTTTAAGTTTTACAATTTACTCTTTTTTCTAATACTATTATCTTGAGTGAAAACTTCTGCTAGCATTGTTTTCATCTTTAATAACTGATTATTTATATCTTATTAAAATAGTTCTTCTTTCTCTTCTACCTCATTCTTGCTGACGATCAAATGATAGCAACTTTCTTCACTGCTCCAGCCTTCCTGTATTCTTGTAAGTTTGAGATATATCCTATTTGTTTTTGCATAGTTACCAGTGGATTACTCTTCCTATCCAATCATGTGCATTTTACTTCTTCTGTGCAGTTGTATTCACATAGCAGTTTTACCTATGTCTCCAAACAGATGACATTTGCTTTCTAATATTCCTGCAATCTTAAGTCAAATCCTGTTTGTTTTGCATAGTTCCCAGTGGATTTCTCTTCCTATCCAATCATGTGCATTTTACTTCTTCTGTGCAGTTGTATTCACATAACAATTTTACTTATGTCTCCAAAGAGATGACATTTACTTTTTAATATTCTTGCAATCTTAAGCCAAATCCTATTTGTTTTGCATAGTTCCTAGTTGATTACTCTTCCTATCCAATCATGCGCATTTTACTTCTTCTGTGCAGTTGTATTCACATCGCAGTTTTACCTCTGTCTCCAAACAGATGACATTTGCTTTATTTTTTGAAGAGTTTTCTCTGTTTGGGTTTTGATGAAGTTCTTTCTAAAGCACTTATCCCTGGTTGCTTTTCTTTAGGAGCCACATCATCATCATCATCATCATCAGCAGCAGCAGCAGCAGCAATAGTTGTAGTAGTAGTAGTAGTAGTAGCAGCATTGTTAATTTTATTTAAATTAAAAAAAAATTTCTTGCTGGCCCCTGCAGGCGGGAATTACTGATTTCTTTTATCAATTATTTTCAGCAAATTATCATGTCTTAAAAGTCTTTTTAAAAGCAATAAGAATTTTTTTTATTCTAATTCACGATCGACACCTAATTTCTATTTCTCTCTCTTTGTCTCTCTCTTTGTCTCTCTCTTTGTCTCTCTCTCTCTCTCTCTCTCTCTCTCTCCCATATCTGAGAACAAGGACAAAAGTAACATGAAATCAAGTGTAAAAATAACATTAAAGGATTTTTTTTTAGAATTACAATTAATTCTTTTCAAAGAGAAAATCAGGAAAAGGTCTTCTTTTTATCATTATTATTTTTAAAATTCCATTGTAGTGACTTTAAAAAGAGATAGTATGTTATGACATTACAATTGTTGACAGATCACAGTGCAGCAGGGAAGAGAGAAAAGTACAGACAAGAAAAAAAATATGGGCATATGGGGTCGGCAAAGGAGCAGCTAACCAATGCTAACTTGAATGAGAAAATTCATTGCAATCTCTGTTAGTCATTTAAGACATTATCAAAAGAGAAATATTACAGACAATTAGTGGTTGTCCCTTCTCTTACCAGGCTTGCCCTCTGACCCTGAGGCCCATGACAGTATTACTCTGTGTGGATTCATTGATTCAATTTTTGAACAGACAGGACCATTTTCTCTGAGGGGCTAATCTCAGCAAGATGCCAGCTTTCAAGCGATTGAAAGGTTTTAACAGACGGAAATAATGAGCTTCAACTTGACCCAATGTAAATCAGTCTATATTCGTCAATTATCAGACATTTTGGAAGCATAAAGAATGAAAACAACTTTGGAAAGCATACTTGCTAAACGACTAATAAAGTGAATTGGAGCATCATGTCATAAAATCTAAATTTATAGGCAATCGGTACTTAATTTACATGCGTTTTTCTTTTTTCTTTCCAATTACTTTAAAAAAAGTTATCCAGAATTATTTTCTGCCCTATATAATTAAAACTTGCATTTAACTGAACATGCAACATTGCAGTTTTTTATGCATGTATTTGCATCTGAACAGAGAATGCATTTGAATTTTTATAACCATATCTGAATGTATTTGATATATGAATGTTTATATAACAGAACAATATATATATATATATATATATATATATATATATATATATATATATATAGAGAGAGAGAGAGAGAGAGAGACAAACAAATATAGACTGACAAATAAAATCACTTGTAAAAACCTTGAAAATTAAGGTGTTAGCAAGTTTCCTGGGACTACTGTCAATTTCATGATCTTTTTTTTACCAGTTATGTAAATTTTTATAAAGACATCTGTCTATATTTCTGAGATAAGGTATTGTAACTATTTACATGGTTCAGACTGTTCTCATTTTTATTGTCATATTCATGTATATCTCCTGAAGAAGGCCGGAGTATATAATGTCCAAAACATTGTGAATGTCACAATAAAGATGAGGACAACAGTCTGAACAATGCAAATAGTGTTAAGTTTTACAATTTACTCTTTTTTCTAATACTATTATCTTGAGTGAAAACTTCTGCTAGAATTGTTTTCATCTTTAATAACTGATTATTTATATCTTATTAAAATAGTTCTTCTTAACGAATAATTAACGAGTGAAAAATACATTTTCCTGTGATGCTGTTAATCCCTGAGGACTTCATTGGACTAAAGTAATGTTTTTACATATGCATAAGAAGTGGGGGGGATTATGCATAGGCCAGAAACATTGAAAATGTTGGAATACTGAAATTTTTAAATTTAATTTTTTTTTTATAGATGTGTTTTGGTATATAGTCTAACATAATAACATAGAAGTCTAACATATAATATTTATGAAAATAAATTATTAAATTTTAAAGAAACTTTTTATAAAGACATTTCAGTATTCATTTTTAATATTTAGTTTCAACCATTATAGTAATAATGTTTTTTAATAAAAATATATATACAGAGTAAAATTCAATCATCCATAATTTAACAAATAAAAAATTAGATATTAAATTTTTAAGATTTAAATTATGATGTAAATACCATTAACTATTTTGTAGAGATCTTGAATATAGTTTCAAAAATTGTTAGAGTTTTCTAAATATAATTTTTCTCCTATTTAAATTTGTGGGAAGTGTTTTAGCAGATGTTGGAAAATGTGGCACTAAAATCCAAAGCTTCATTGAAATAACCAAAGTTGTCCCCAAAAAGCTAAGCAAAGTATTAAGAAAAAGGAAAATTTAGTTAGAAACAATGAAAACAGTGATGAATTGCTATGTAATATCAATTTCCTGACTTAAGGCAATGATGATGTGGCTCTACAGAAGGATGCTGAGAATAGCATAAATGATACATATGAGCAATGAAGAAATTTAAAGGAAAATATAATCAAAACGGACATTTATATTTTTTTTTTTTTTTTTTTTTTTTAATCGGTATCGCCTCATGCAAGGCAGCAAAGCCACTAAGACACAAGGAATTACAGGGTGTGGAATAATTAGAACAGAAACATTAATTGTGAGCAGGAAGAAGAAAGAGTAATCAGCAGGACAGTAGATAGTGATTGACATTGTATTTAAATTTTTGCAGATTAAATTTGGCGGGAATATCATGGAGCTGGAAGCAATAAGTGCAAGAAAAGAAACTGTTAGCATAGAATTTACAATTACATCTAGCCAGCTTAAGTGCAAATTGATGAGATCTCAACACCAGTCTAGTACTGCACTTAAATTCAAAATGTCTAGATACTATAGTGAAGAGCTCATCTGAACAATTACTATGAAAGTATTTATAGAAAAGGCACAGAGAGGCAACCTTATGGAAGTGGGATAGTGACTGAAGCTGATCTACCAGATCAGGAACAATAATATTGCTGATTCTTCTTTGGATTTTATCAAGAAGGTCAAGATAAATAGCAGAGACATCAGACAATATGTGGCAGCAATGTTCTAAGTATTGATGGATGGATAGATATGTAAGATAAATTCTAGGGAGAAAAATCGTCTCACATGACACAGTGAATTGACTTTCTTAGCAGCCAACATATATATATATATATATATATATATTGATGCATGTTTCATTAAATAATATAGACAATATATATATATATATATATATATATATATATATATATATATATATATCCCAAGTATATAATTGGTATATACGGAATGAATTCCAATAACCAACAAATACTATTCTTAAAAGAGTGCTCAATACAAAGTAGAGCAGATATAATTATTTTTAAAAAAAAAATTATAACATAAGTATGTTATAAAATCACTACAAAAATAGCCATTTTGTTTCAACACACTCTGTGTCTTATCAAGTGATGATGTTGAAAAGAAATCACTTGATAAGACACAGAGTGTGTTGAAACAAAATGGCTATTTTTGTAGTGATTTTATAACATACTATGTTATAATTTTTTATAAAAAATATATATATATATGTATATATATGGCCAAGGGGTTAGAACGTTCACTTTCTGACCATGAGACCCGGGTTTGAATCTCATTATGGTTGATTTTTTGAAACCAGTCTAGTATTGTGGTTAAATTCAAAAAGTCTAGGTATGATAGTGAAGAGCGATATTTATTCTGTACAATACAGAAATGTGGCACAAGGCCGAAAAGGGGATTGGGTAAAGGACGGTCTTCTTCTGTCTTAACTATAACTTAGCTAGCCACAAGCACTGACCCAATCATACGAAACAATATTCCTTACACCAAAAAAACACATTCATACGTACCTTTCTTACTACAACCACCATAATACCTCTTTGTCTCTATGAAAATACTAACTAGTCCCCATATTTACAATAGGACCAATAATATTGCTGATTCTTCTTTGGATTTTATCAAAGAGCTCAAGATAAATAGCAGGGCCAGCAATGGATCAGTGGTAGACTTAGAATTTGAAAAAGATAGATGAAATTGCTGAGATGCATAATGAAAGGGTCTTGATGAATTTGATACTTGCAAGACATATTGTAGGCAAGAAGGAGAGATTGAAAGATCAAATAAACTACCTGATGAGCTTGTGTAAATGGATCCAGAACTAGGATTGGGAGGAATAGTAAGGAGACAAATATTGCTTAGGGCTGCAGAGGATAG
This sequence comes from Acanthosepion pharaonis, assembly GCA_903632075.3. NCBI lineage: Eukaryota > Metazoa > Mollusca > Cephalopoda > Sepiida > Sepiidae > Acanthosepion > Acanthosepion pharaonis. The sequence continues at coordinate 341,209 of CAHIKZ030003713.1, forward strand.
GAAATAATGGAGGGCCATGATCACCTATATGATTTATGACACATAAAAGAAGACACAGCACTAAGGTCTTGCTGAAGAGAAATGGTTGGTATTAAGTGATTACGGATGATAGTTGGGAACGAATAATTTTAAAAGAATTTTACAGAAAAAGCATACGGAGATTTCTACTCCTTCTTAACGGACAACAAATTGAGGCTGAAACAGTAATGCATAAATGTCTTTCATAACAAATTAGATTGATTTAATCTTATTTATATTCCCTTCTGTAAAATGTAAGTTAATATAATTTTAAGCAATTGTTAGGGGTTTGTCTCTCTCTCTCGCTTGCTTTGATTTAAAAGAAGAAACATTATTTTGACACTGCAAATCAAATGCAAGTATTAGTCTTGCCCCGAGGTTACTGTAAATGGAGTGTTTGCATATTCGCAATAAAATTTGATTGATTTTAAGCTGCAACTTCTTAGGCGTTACAAAAATTTAGCCAAATTTTAACTGCAATTACAACTGATTTGAACAGTTCCAATTGAATACAATTTTCATGAACAATAAAAGAGTGGAATACATTATGCATGGATGTGATTACATTATAAATTATCTCCAGTTATGACTTAATCTGGTCCTGGGAATTCCAGCCATCAATGGGAGATGTAGAAGTGGGAGGTAGAATGAATTCTCCAGCTTAATAACTTTCCAGACAGCCAGCCTCACTTTGGGTTAATGGTTACTAAACTAGCCTAGAAAACAATTACTACTACAGTGAGTTCGTTACTTGGAAGATGCTCCATACTTGTGGCCTTATGCTATGCTAATCTTAGAAAATAGTGTACAAGCAAAAGCAAAAACATTTATAGCTGTTTAATGATCACATCATGTCTTCCTCATGGGATTCTTCAGCTTGGGCTGCAATGAACAAGTTGTCAATTAAATGAAACCAGACTTCTGCATAGATATTGACAAAAATGTTTGGAACATCAAGAAGCTTGATGCTATGTATAAAAGGATGCTAGGCCTTTGTATCAACAAGAAAATGGTACACAAATTATATATATGGGAACTAGTTAGGACTACATAGAGACTGTGAGGTATTATGGTGACTGTAGTAAGAATAGTAAGTAAAAATGTGCTGTTTTGGTGTAAAGAATACTGTGGTATGTTTGGGTTAATAATTATGGCTAGCTGTTTTTAAGACAAGACATACTGAAGACCCCCTATCCCCCCCCGCCATTTGGCCTTGTGCCAAATTTTTGTACTATTTAAAATGAATATTGCTTTCCTCTTTGGTACCTTGACATTACAAATTTCCGAATAGTAGTAGAGTCGCAACTTGGTATCATTATTTCTCTATTGAAATTACTCATTTTATTTATAATTACTATGCTAATAATGTTTTTCTCACACCTCTTGCTTGTGGACCTCTCTTCTGACTTCCTATTTTCCTTTTAACTACAATCTTCAAAAATTTAAATACAATGTCAATCATCTTTTTTTCTCATTGAATCCTGTTCTTTTATTGTACTCTTTGTTTCTTTCACTCTCAGTAATCCCTTGCATCTTAGTGGGGTTTTCTTTCATGGCAATTGTTCTGCTGAGCTTTCCTCACTGAGGTATTATGGTGGCTGTAGTAAGAATGGTAAGTAAGAATGTGCTGTTTTGGTGTAAGCAATACTGTGGTATGTTTGGGTTTCAGTAACCATGGCTAGCTAAGTTTAAGATAAGACAGATTGATGACCAGCCTTCCCCTATCCCTCCTTTTGGCCTTGGGCCACATTTTTGTATTAAAACAAAATAAATATGGTTTTCCTCTTTGGTTCCTAGACTTTAAGAATTTCTTATACTTAACATCAGGAAGAGGATAATGGTTAATAAACTAGTCTAGAAAACAATTACTACTATAGTGAGTTCAATATGTGGAAGAAGCTCCTTACTTGTGGCTTTATGCTAAGCTAATCTTAGAAAATAGTGTACAAGCGAAAACATTTATAGCTGTTTAATGATCACATCATGTCTTCCTCTTGGGATTCTTCAGCTTGGGCTGCAATGAACAAGTTGTCAATTAAATGAAACCAGACTTCTTTCAAGTTATAGCCATATCTGTTTTGCCCCATGATGGCGCTGCGTGGATATTGACAAAAATGTCTGGAACATCAAGAAGCTTGATGCCATGTATAAAAGATAGCTAGGCCTTTGTGACTGTAAGAAAATGGTGTGGTAAAAGAACAATTATTTTCTTGACACTGTTATTACTGTATATGCTTTTGACTCCCTCAGCCATGTTTATTTACAAGATTATAAAAAAATATGAGATCCAAGTACAATGCAATGTTATTATTTAATTTTAATAGAGATTTGCTATTTAATATTTTATAAATAATGATGAAAACTATTTTTAGTTGAATTTATACTGCAAGACTAACTGACAGAAATACCCAGAAAATGCATTTTTTCAAATTTTATTTGTTGTGATGGCATTTATTTAAATTTTCTTTTACACGGAAAAATTTAAATAAATTTATGAGTAAAAATATTTATTTCCATATTTATTTCTTTATAAAATAGTAACTAATAACTATTTCACTGACACTGGTTCACATATTTTGATAATCTTGTAAATTTAAAATTATTCTTATAAATAAAAAATCTAATAACTAAATAGCACTTAATATCATTGTTGCCAATTCTCAATGACAAAGTGTTCCATAAGAGTAAGTGTCATTGCCGACACTGTGGTTTGAAATTAGATCACCAGTGAGTAACATGGGTGATTCCATTATTAAGTAGATCACGTGATCATAAAGGAAGTGAATAAATAGGAAGTAGCGTGATGACTATACAACCACTGTTCACTCTTCTTGTCTATCCACTATTGCTCTATGTTCACTCTCTCTAGTCTACTACTATACAGATTGCAATTCTCTTCTGATCATTATACTATTTGGCGATTACTACTTGAACAAGTATTACTAGTGCATATATTATTAAAAGGCGTTACAACCAGTACTGGCGTCTACAAAGTCTCAAATATAATGAGCATTTTTTGAAGGTGATAACAAGCTTTCGCTTGGCATAGCAAAAGTGGCAAACGAAGCCATCCAACATCGCAAAACAAAGAAAATGCAGAAAATCCACATTTATATGTTTAGGTTTTAACAAAATTCTGATCATTGCCTTTTAAAACAATAAACAGATGAGGGAGTCAAAAGTTTATACAGTAATAGCCAAGTGAATAATATTCCTTTGGCATACAGTTTTTTGTAGGTGCAAAGGTTAAACATTGCCCCAAAATGATACTACACTATCATTAACATGTAAAACATTATAAGAAGTCTTATGAACAGCTAGGATTTTACTAACATAGGGCGTTCCAATAACTTGGACTGATTTTGAATGTGAATTAGGTTTAAGAGTCTAATGATTTTTTTCTTTTTCTTTCAGATTTAACAACTTAAGTTTTGACAGTTTTTTAACCTGGAAAGATTAACAATCAAACAACGTGTTAAAGTTATCAAAGCCTATTACAAAAATGGACGTTCAAACAGAAATTTTCTCAGGTTGTATCATCTCTTGAAACAGCAAAGTCAATTGGCTAACATGATCGTGCAACTTGACACCTTTAGTTTTCTTCCTTTGGGGTCATCTCATAAGTAAGGTCTATGCCAATAACAATTCAGCAGCTGTGTGATTAGATAATAAGGCATATTGGTGAGATCGAGGAGCAAGTATGCAGAGATGTCATCGAAAGTTTTGACCATCGAGTGAAGGTATGCTGCCGAAGCCTTGGTGGACATTTGGGCAATATTATTTTTCACACATAATTGCCATGACTTAAATAACATGATCCAATAGAGAAATAAATAAATTTTCACCAATAACACTGATTCATTTACTGCTGACTTTGATCCGTCTTAATGAAACACCCTTATATATATTTTTTAAATGCTATATCTTTCATTGGTTAGGAAATCAAGTCTCTTTAACAGATGCATCTTCTTTATTACCTGAGAATTGTTATGACTTCTATAAACATTTCCATGATAATTGTTCTGATGAGCTTTGTTGTTATTTTTATTCCTCTTACACCACAGACAAATTGTATATGTAAGAACTAGTTAGGACTACATAGAGACTTTGAGGTATTATGGTGACTGTAGTAAGAATGGTATGTAAGAATGTGTTGTTTTGTTGGAAGGAATACTGGGGTATATTTGAGACATTAATGTTGGCTAAGTTTAAGATAAAACAGATTGATGACCAGCCTTTCCTTATCCTCTACTTTTGGCCTTGTGCCACATTTTTGTATTAAAACAAAATAAGTATGGTTTCCCTCTAGACTTTATGAATTTAAGCATTGTACTGGATTGGTAGCAAGGTCTCATCATTTACAGTTGAAATGGGTAGATGTAGCTGTAAGTTCTATGTTAACAGAACTTCTCACTTGTGGAAATCTTTTCCAGCTTCTTGCTTTACAATCAACTTTGACCTTCATAAATTTAAATGTAATTTCAATCATTATCTTCTGTCTTTGCAATTCATGTTTTTTTTTAAATTTTTTCTCTCTCCTTAATAGTGTTTTTTTCACCTACTAGTTAGGACTACATAGAGACACTGAGGTATTATGGTGACTGTAGTAAGAATGTGCTTTTTTTGTGTAAGGAATACTGTGGTATGTTTGGGTCAGTAATTCTGGCTAGCTAAGTTTAAAATAAGAGGAACTGAAGACCAGCCTTCCTCTATCCCTCCTTTTGGCCTTGTGCCACATTTTTGTATTTTTAAAAATAAATGTCACTTTCCTCTGGGGTACCTAGACTTTATGAATTTCTTATACTTAATATCAGGAAGAGGCAGCTGAAGTTCCTGGAACACATCATGAGGAAGGAGGGCCTGGAGAATCTGATACTCATGTGTCGAAAAGAGTGAAAGAAAGACAAGGGAAAACAATGCATGACATACCTAGCAGCCTTAAGCAAGCGGATGATTGGTCTTGGGGAGGTGGCAGAGGAAAGGAACTTGTTGAGAGCTGCAAGGGACAGAAGGATGTGGAGAGCCATGATCACCTACGTCCTGAAAGGACATGGCACATAGAAAAACCTGGATTGGTAGCAAGGTCTCATCATTTAGAGTTGAAATGTCTAGACGTAGCTGTAAGTTCTATGCTAACAGAACTTATGGAACTCTTTCCCAAGTTCTTGCTTTACAGTCAACTTTGACCTTCAAAAATTTAAATGCAATTTCAATCATTATCTTCTGTCTTCTCAATTCGTGTTTTTTTTTTTCCTTCCTTAATAATGTTTTTTTTTCCTATTCTCAGATACACACTATCCTCTCATGCATGTTTTATAGAATCTATCACGGAAACAGCATCATGTAAAGAATCAGCTCTGTGGGCATCTACTCCCAATCTCATAAGCCATTCAAGTGAGTAGAACAAGATTTACTGGGCTTTCTTTTTTTTTAATCATTTCACCCTAAGCAAGGCAGGAATGTCCCTAGTATGCACAGATATGTGCAAACCTGTTCTTGGAATTTTATGAGTTCAGCGAACTCATTGCTAGATGCAATCTAAACAAACAAACTGCTAATTTTAGATTGTCTACAAATTATAGTCACATAATTGGTTGGTGAAGTAAATTCAGGTGATTGAATAAATGTTATTACAAATTTCATGAACTACTGAACTTGCTAGAGCCAAATACTTGGAATATTCAAGAAATAGTTATTCCATGGGAAGCTGCAGAAGAAAACCTGAATAGCTTCAGTAAAATTCTTCACCACAACGTTCCCTTTAATGATTTTCATGACTATGTGGAAAAGGTCCTGAAAAACTTTCATAATCTTGTAATTCTTTAAAGTCTACAAAAAATGAAAACTATTATCAATACGGTTGCTATCAGTTCTTCTGTGACAGAAAGAAGTTTTTCAAGAATAAATATTATATACTTAGATAAAAGAAGGTGTCTTGCAGTGGAAAATGCAACAAACTTGATAATAATTAATCTTACTGGTCTCCCTTTAGATTTATGGGATGCCATTCCTTTCATTAAAACATGGCTTAGAAAAAAATCAGTGCTGATGACAAGAGAATAAGGCAAAAAAGCTGAAGACTCTTATGAGAATCAAGTGACTATTTGCAAATTTTTAAAATGAAAGATCATGAATAAAATATTTTAAAGCATTTCTTTTAATTATTTTGCCTTTCAAAATGATAACATGCAATGTAATGCAGACAAAGTGAAAGAAAAAATTGCTTTATTCCTAAATTATATCTATATAGTAAAGTATAAACTATGGAAAAATGAGGGAACCTATTGCTATTGAGACCTGTTGAAAGATCATGAATAAAATATTTTAAAGCATTTCTTTTAACACTTCTGTTGCTAACTACAGAGATCTTCGTTTTTCTTATCTTGCTCCAGCTGGCTAAGTACGGAAACTTACGTTTTTTTGCATACCGCTGTTATGAGTGTCCTGTTGCGCCATCTATCGTAAAATCACAAAGGACAATGCTTCAAAAGATATCATGTGTATACCCATTACTGATCTGTTAAGTCATTCCCAGGTATAATCATGAAAATGGAATGCTGTAAAAAACACTGGTGCCAGTTTTCTGTGTAATAAAATATGTAGGTTGAAATTTGGCATTTTCTTTAAAAATGGCTGGCCGGATGGGGGCAGCACTGGGCAAATGAGTAGCAGTGAAAGGGTTAATTATTTTGCCTTTCAAAATGATAACATGCAATGTAATGCAGACAAAGTGAAAGAAAAATTTGCTTTATTCCTAAATTATATCTATATAGTAAAGTACAGACTATGGAAAAATGAGGAACCTATTGCTATTGAAAGGGAATCAGTTCTTAAAATTTTTTAATCCCACCACTGATTACAGGGAGTGAAAGTAAGAGAAAAGACTGAGTATAGGGAGGATTGAGGAAAGGACAAAAGATGAATGGGATTGAAGAAGACAGATGATGGCAATTAATGTTGCACTTAAATTTTGTTCATCATTTCACCCCAAGCAAGGCAGGAATGCCACTAGTACGCAGGGAGTTGCAGGGAGTGAAAGTGAGAGAAAATAATGAATATAGGGAGGAATCAGGAAAGGAATAAAGATGAATGGGATTCAAGAAGACAGAATAGCAACTGATGCTGCCTTCAAGAAAATAGAACAGTAATTAATGTTGCGTTTAAATTTTTGAAGATAGTAGTTATCAGGGAAGCATGGCTGATACTGACCTCCAGGAGAGTGCCTCATTGCACTTTCTTGGGTTAACATTCTCAGCTGACATGAAGTAGAAAGAATATATTGAATTCATTGCTAGGTCAGCTGCTAAGAAAGTTAGTTCACTGTGTTGTGCTAGACAACTTTTTTATTTTTTAGTTATTAGGGAAGCAAGTAAATGGAAGGGAGTTCAACAAGCAGGAAGTTCATGAAAAGAAACTGTTGGAGTAGAAGTGGTGGTTGCATTTAGCTATTTCAACAGTAAACAAGTGGGACCTAAATGCCAATCTAGTAGCACACTTAAATTCATGTAATCAGTGTACCAGGAAAAAAAAAACTTGTCAGAACAGTTTCCATGAAAATATTTGTAGAAAAGACAGAGGGAAGCCACTCTACATTGGTGAGAAAGTGACTGGAGTTGAGATGCCAGGTTAGGATCGATTATATTGCTGATCCTTCTTTGGATTTTGTCAAGACCCTTGTGATGAATAGCATCAGACCAGATATGGCAACAGTATTCAATGCATGGGTGAATGGTAAGTTTGTAAATATGGCTTTTTCTAGAAAAACTATCTAGCACAACACAGTGACCTTGCAGTAGATGCTGCATGTGATTCACTGTTGTGGCTCCACTTGAAAAAATAGGTCCAAATCTAGCATCAGCCATGCTGATGACATGCAGAAAAGTTTTTCTATAGTTGTCAAATGTGAGCAGTTTTGTTTTGGAGGCATTAAATTTTACAAGCCATTTCCTGTCCACATTAACCACTGATTGGAGGTCCTTTTCAAGAGCACCAGCCAGGTTTACTTTGCCAGCTCTGACGGAATTTCTATTGAGGCAGGAGTAAATGGTAGTGTCATCTGCATAAATGCCTACTTGGGAGCTGATGACATCTTCCTTGGTAAAGATAGTGGAGTAGTTTCCTGTTGGCTTCTCTAGGGTTTGGAATTCAGAGGACCTTCTTAGACTGGCTGTTACCAAGGCTAGAAAGTTCAGTTTACCCTGCTATTTAACTCATGCCATGGGAAAGAAGATATGGATTTGTACCCTTCTCATGGGCATTTCTAAGCTGGAATTTGAACTCAAATCAGTGATTCTAATTTCTGTGGTGATGCTTGTTATACTAATTGCACTTTGATAACTTTATTTAAGACCCAGAACACAAAAACTGAATAACTCTTTATTAATCAACTGAGAGACACCTCTCTCTTTTCCCTAAGTATGGCTGATGCTGGCCTCCAGGAGAGTGCCTCATTGCATATTCTCGGGCTAACATTCTCAGCTGACATGAAGTGGAAATACTATATTTAATCCATTGCTAGGGCAAAATTAAATTCATATACACTGCAAGTAGATTTGAAACTGGTAGCAGACAGAAAAAGTTCTCTAGGGTGATTAAATGAAAGCAGTTTTGTTTTAAAGGTGTTAAAATTTGCAAGACATTTCTTGCTCCAATTAACCACTGATTGGAAGTCGTTTTTGAGATCGGTTACCAGCTTTACTTTGTCAAATCTGTCAGCCTTGCTACTAAGACAAAAAGTAAATAGCTTCATGTCTCGCACCTCTCGCCTCTTCCCTGAGAGCTATAATCTCCAGCTATTCAAATGTAATGTCAATCGACATCTCCAGTAGCCTTGATCTATCCATTACCCTTCTCCTCATCCTTTCTTCTATCCCTCCTATCTGATCTTGCTCCAATTTTTCTGTAGTCCCTTGCGTCCTAGTGGCTTCCCGCCTTGCTTGGGGTGAAATGCTTAAAAAAAAATAGGTGTATTATCTGTATAAATACCTTGTTGGTAACTGATGACATCAGGGAGACCATTGATGAAGATTAGAAACAGCGTAGGAGCCAGGATAGAGCTATGGGGGGACACTCACGTTCTTGTGAAAGGATCTGGAAGTTAGCCCATTCAAAATGATCTTCATTTCCCAATTTTATAGGAATGATTGGATTAAATCAAACAATCATCCTATAATACTGCAGCCCTGGAGCCTTGTAGAAGTAAGGATGAGATTATCAGTGATGGTGTGGACATGAAAACATGAACAGACTGGCAATAGCTTCATGTCTTGCACTTCTCACCTGTTTCCCTGATAGCTATAAACTCCAACTATTCAAATGTAAAGTCAATTGATGTCTCCAGATGCCCTGATCTATCCCCTAAACTACACTTCATCCTTTCCTCTATCACTCCTATTTGCTCTCACCCCAACTCTCTGTAGCCTCTTGCGTGCTAGTGGCTTCCTGCCTTGCTTGGGGTGTAATTTGCTTAAAAAAAAAAAATTAGTTTAGTTTAATTGTAGAAACAAGCTAGCACCAACATTTCTAGTTTCAACCTATTTTGATAAAGTCTTGCTTAAGAGACATATAGAAACTATTTCATTCGTTGGCTATTGTGGCACGTAGGGGTTTCCTTACTTTGTTCAATTCAGTAGCAGCGGCGACAAAAATAACCAGCAGGTTACGAGTCCTAAAAATACTGACAGAGCCCTGTTCGGTCTCTTTCCCACTTTTCATTTTCAGCAGCCTCTGTCTTCTTGAAGAGCTATCATAATCCTTGCTGCAGAAAACAAGGCCTGTCCTAACAGCTTGACTTGGGTTTTTTTGTTTCTTTCATGGAGACTGTGAGATGCTTACCAAAGGAAAACTACACACAACCCTTGCTGCAGAAGTTGAGGCCTGTCCTAGCAGTTCCACAATCAGACTTCTTGTTCCTCTTATGTGAACTAGCAGAGTGTTGTAACATACCTACAGACGATAATGGGTATGTCCCTATTCACATAAATACAGTAGTAAATACTGTATGTTGGTCTAGCGTTGAAGATTCATTGTGAAATTTACTTGACTCACTTCTAGAAGTTGACTACTTCTTCTATGCACCACTGGCAAATCTTATATGTGTTGTTCTTGTTCTATCATTGATTACCAACCTTCATTTGATTATCCTATTCAGTAACCTTTCCTAGGTTACAACACATAGAAATCAACTTTTCCAGACCTTTGTTAACTGGGAAACCCCACTTTTTTTTCAACCAGAAATAAAAGCTGTTGAACAGTTATTTTCGAGCTTTGTGTTTTGTTCATTCCACTCTCACTACCAAGCATAAACACACATGCAACCAAGAAAAATTCCTTTAAAGCAGTGATATTGGAATTTTCAAAATTTCAAATATTTAAACTAAAAATATTCTATATTGCAGGTCATATTTTCTCATAAAGACAAAATTGCAGCTTAGGCATACTTTGTTACTTCCGTGGAAGTTGAATCACCCTTATCTCCTCTATATTTGAAATGTAAGCTTTTTTCCAAGAACTGCTACTTTATGGGACAGACTTCTAAATGGTCGATGCCTTGAGGACAACAAGCTTAACCTCTTTTAGTGATGGATCAATTCTTATCTATCCTCTTTATCTTCATAATTGTCTGTTCTTACACACCTCATTTAACATAAACATTTTAATAATAACCCTCTATCTTGAGTGGCTCTCGAGTCTTGTATTGGTTGAACTTTAGCATAATAAAACATAATGATTACTTCATTAAATAAACCAATTTTCTATATTTTTTGTAAGTTTTAAATCAATAGTAGCAGTAGTAGTAGTAGCAGCAGTACTAGTAGCAGTATATGTTAACATGTTGAACAGTTCAAAATATAGCATCTATCAGATTTTGGAACTCCAAGAAAGAGCAATTTCAGGTAAGACCCGGATGAAGTTCTAAATCCCAGAGTTTAGAATTTTAACCAGTCTTTCCTGAAATTGGATGAAATTGAAAATATCAAAGCATGTAATCTGGAAAATATTGCATGTCAATATAAAAAAAAAATGAAGCTATAAAAAATGAAGTTGTCTTTCTTTTTAAATTTTATTTCCAGATTTCTAAATCCTGCTGGTCATTTTAAATATGAAAATTGGTCAAGTTTTAAAGCAATATATACAAATAAGGTTAGCTTATTTCAGTCTACTAAACTTGAAGGGCCCCAAAATTATATTCACATTTAGAAATCAAATCATTAAGACCACATTGTTTAATGGTGGTCATGGCTTGCTAAAATACAGAGTTAATTTGTGTCACAGTTGCAAATTTGGAACCTTTTACATTAGTTTAGATCATGTTTTATTTCCATGAGATTCTACTGAAACATTAAATTATATTATTTACATTGTTCTCACTGTTGTCCTCATCTTTATTGCTATATTCATGATGTTTCGGCTGTTGTACACTCTGGTCTTCTTCAGGGGATTAGAATTTTATACTGAACCTTTTATTTCATCCACTGCGGTATATTGCTCTAGTTCCACGTTCCCTGCCTCTTCCAGATGTCTCAGTTATCTCCTTTTAACTCAACTCTCCAAGCATTTGTTCCCCACTACCATAGCCAGGTATTGAACTCACAAGTCACTGGATCCAAGCAATGCTTTTATTCACTAGGCCATGTGGAACTAGAACAATCTACCCCAGCGGATGAAATAAAGGGTTGAGTTTGAAATTCTAATCACCTGAAGAAGTGTATAATGGCTGAAACATCATGAATATGGCAATAAAGATGAGGACAACGGTCTGAACAATGTAAATAGTGTAAATAATTACAATACCTCATCTCAAAATATTGACAGATATTAAATTATATACATATATATATATATATATATATATATATATATATATATATATATATATTGAACAATAAAAAATATTAAAATAAAAATATTAAAATCTTCAGATACACTGGGTTGTATATTAATATTCTTTCATTTTTATTATTATTTCATTTTGATTCCTTGACTAGTTTCAGCCAACATATATATATATATCACTCCCTAAGAACCAAATAACACACACACAAACACTTAACAGAGACACATCCCCACTCCAGGACCAATAAAACTGTCAAACTGACCAGGGGAATTCAGAGCAGCATGGATCCATCCAGCTCTTATCTCAAATAACAACTTAAAAGAGACTGTTTGACCAACACAAGGAATGTTAAAAAATTCATGTTAAAAAGATAAAAAAATAAAAAAACAAATGAAAACTACAGACAAATGTTCATTTTCTCCATCAAGACATTCATTTCTGTAGTTCACTGCTAGCAGCAAGCAGAAATATTTCTTCTCCTGATGATGGCCATGTTGGCCGAAACTAGTTGAGGAATCTAAATGAAATAATAATAAAAAAAACGAAAGAATATTAATCTACAACCCAGTGTGTCTGAAGATTTTAACTTTTAATATTTTTTATTGTTCAAAATATATATATATATATATATATATATATATATATATATATATGCTGGACTCTCTCATTATTTTTAATGCATGAGTGTCAAGCAGCTCTGTTTGTAGAATCAATACCAAACTAACTGCACATATTTGATTATAGTGGTGAAGGCCTGTGCAAAAACAACCACACCTTTTCAAAGAGCCGATAAAGAGAATTGGGTTACAGTGTGCCACAGTAAATCTTCAAATGAGATCCTGCAAGTTTTGAATTCAGAGTTGTACTTCTGTTAGAGCAGGGAATCTCAACCAGTAGGGAATTGAGGCCACAAATTGGCAGACTCAAAATGTTTACTTCTGAACTACCCCGAAGTAGCACAACCCGCAATGTGCATCGATCCTCACAACTGGGAGGTCACGCTGCAGTTTTCTTTCCACTAGCTCAGGCGCTTTTTATCACTACAAAAAATAATCCATGTAAATGTATACGTGCTAATAGGGAAAAGAATGAAGATTTTCAATAATATATGCATATTATTTGGAATGCAACTTTTGAGTCGAACAGTCTTGGAGAGTGGGGGAATTACATGCTGACTTATCGTGAAAAGGGGGAATCGGTCAAAATAGCTTGAGAACTGCTGTCCTTGACCATTTGCCACCCAAAGCTATAGGATCCAGTCTGTACTGCTATTTATCCATAGCTGGGGGGAGAAGAGTTGGATTGATATCTATCCCAAGGGTATTAGCACATAAGTGAATTTAATGAACTCAACTGGAATTTAAACTTGACTCTCCAATTCTTCAATCCGAGCTGATATCTATTATTCCACTGTACCTCCTCTCTTCCCCTCTCTCTCTCTGTCTCTCAATATATATATATATATATATATATATATATATGCAGTTTATGGATATGATGAGTATGTTAATATGTTAGCTATATCATTGAGCACTTTCCACTAAGTACTGCAGATACAAAATAAAAATATAATATATATATATATATATATATATATATATATATATATATATATATATATATATATACAATTGTCTCAAAATAATGTATACACTCTTTAAATGTTAATAGTTAATAATACATTACCGTGATGTGAGAACTTATATGGATGAAAATATGCAAAACAGATGGATTGGAAAAAGAGGGACAGTTGAATACCCACCTAGATCACCAGATTTGACAGCCTTGGAATTCTTTTTGTGGGGGGTTTCTAAAAGACAAAGTTTACAGCAGGAAACCTGAAACAATTGCTGAAACTAGAATAGCAATTAAAGAAGAATGTGCTCAAATACCAGAGGAAATGATATTGGACGTTTGTCGGTCTATTTCTTCAAGATATGAAAAGTGTATTGAACAGAACGGCAATCAATTTGAGCACTTGATGTGAACTCATCATTATATGAACATTCTGCCATTGCCCCAAGTAATTTTTATCTTATTAAAGTTAATTTTCTATGGTTTTTGTATATTTTACTTTCAAATGCTTTAAATGTGTATTCTTTCTCTTGTATTAATCTTATTTACAAGTCAAAATATATAAATTGAATAAGTTATAATGATTCAAAGAGTGTATACATTATTTTGGGACACCCTGTATCTATCTATCTATCTATCTATCTATATATATATATATAATGTAATTCCTCAATCTGAGCTGCTGTCTATTACTCCACTGTACATCTTCTCTCTGTTTGTCTGTCTTTCTGTCTGCCTGACTCTCTCTCTCTCTCTCTCTCTCTCTCTCTATATATATATATATATATATATATATATATATATATATATTCAATTGCATGGATATAGTATATTAATATATTAGCTCTATGATTGATATTGAGTGCTATCCACTAAGTACTGCACATACAAAATAATATATATATATATAATTCCTCAATCTGAGCTGCTATCTATTACTCCACTGTGCCTCTCTCTCTCTCTGTCTCTGTATCTCTGCCTCTCTCTGTCTCTCTCCATATATATATATATATATATATATATATATATATATGAAAAAAAATATCTGGAAAACAAACAAAATCCTAATATGCAATTATGCATACTGTCAGGTCTATATCCATATATTTTGTATATATATATATATATATATATATATATATATATATATATATAATACAAAAATATATGGATATAGACTCTGACAATATGAAAAAAAAAATATATGGAAAAAACAAACAAAAATCCTTATATTCAATTATGCTGTTTTAATGTGTTAATATGTCAACGTCGGACGTTTGGTCTAATAAACCATCTTCAGGACATATTCATAAATTATAACATTATCAATACAACATGACAAAGACGATGGTTTATTAGAATGAAGATGGTTTATTAGACCGAAACGTCCGACGTTGACATATTAACATTAAAACAGCATAATTGTATATAAGGATTTTTGTTTGTTTTTTTCGTATATATTTTTTTTATATATATATATATATATATATATATATATGATTGTATATTAATTTACTTATATATTTATATATTACATATTTGGATGAGACTCAGCCCAGTCCTCAACATGAACTTGTACATAAAATCCATCACTAAAGATGCTGGAAAAATGATCAGTTCCCTGTACTGCTCCAGGAAATACCTGACTATCCTCGACATTTACAAGTGCCAAATAAGGCTGGAAATTGAGTACTGTTGCCATAAATTGGAAGGAGCTACCTAGTCATCACTTTTCCACTCTTAATAGAGTCCAAAAAACATTTCCATGTCCTTGTGGGTGACAAATTATTTTACACCCTACAGCCCTAGTCTCAGAGACAAAATGTTAGCAATCCACTTATCACTCTATCACTATTTCCATTGAAAGTGTTAAGATGAACGGCATTCTTTATTTCGACCAGTCCTAACCTTTACGGCTAAGACCCACCATGCAACCCACATTGAAGTGAACCACCCATCATTCCCTTCATATTCCATTGGTGAGATGTAAGTTCCATTTGAGCAACCTCTTCCCACAAATTGCTGTCTTGTGAAACTAACTCCCAAGAGGATGCTTCCCTGATTACTACAAGCTTAACCTGTTCAAGTCTAGGGTTAACTGTCATCTTCCATTTATATCTGCATAATCTGTGTAACTTACTCTGTAACAGTCTACCTCAAATAGCCATCAGGTCTTGTACAGGGTGAACATCAGTAAATATATATATATATATATATATATATATATATATATATATATATATATATATATATATATATAGGAAACACAGTGGAGTAATGGATAGCGGCTTGGATTGAGAATGCAGAGCCGAGTTAATTCCAGTCGAATCCATTACATTCACTTACGTGCTAATACCCTTGGGAAAGGTATGAATCCTCTTCCTCTCCCTCCAGCTATGGGTAAAATAGCAGGACAGACTGGGTTCTATAGCCTTGGATGGCAACTGGTCTAGGAGAAGGACAACTTTGAATTCAAAACCTGCGGAGGGTCGTTTGGGAACCTTGTGGCATTCGGTGCACCAGGTCTCTGTATTCGGCCTTTTAAAAAGTGTGGATGGTCCTGCACGAGGCCTTCACCACTATAATCAAATCTCATGTGCTGTTGTCGGGCTGTCGGTTTCCTGGAAACTGATCTGCTTGACCCTCATACGTTGAATCTCGATGGGAGAGTCGATGATATATATATATATATATATATATATATATATATACAAGAACTTTCCAGCATCTGCTTGTGTATACATATGTATAAATACTGCTAAGTTATCTGAACAGAAGTTGGCTACTCCCCACTTGTATTTTCCACAAGTTACAGAGGTTGGTAGGTCTCCATGTGTATTTAAATGGGTCCTAATGAAGTCATGTTCTGAGAGATGCAAAGTAAGTCTTCTTGATAAGCATGTAGTGGTATGACCAATGTAAATATAATTCATGAATTTGTTTTTTGTCAGAACTCTCTCTCTCTTTCTCTTTATATATATATATATATATGTGATTAATATATATTTGGGCAGCACCCTTTCTTTTAAACATCTTTAGTTAAATATGACAGACAAGGAAAATTTTATTAATTTTTTTATTTAGTTTTTCCAGTGTTCTTACATTTTTCCATTTGGTGGGAGTGAGGGAGTACAAAAACTGTCCATACCATCCATTGTCCCAAGCACCTTCAGCCACTTCCTTAGCCATGGTGTTGTTAGTTTCTCTTTATGTTTTTTGGCTGTTTCAATTTTTTGAGTGATTTCTGAATACTAGTAGGAGCTTTTATTCCGAGCCTTTGCATCTTGAGCATGGCTAGAATTTGAGTGAGTGACTTTCAATTTTTAACAAAAAAATTCAGCATGCCACTCCCATTATTAAACAAGATGAGGTTGATAGTGGTAGAGAGATGTTTGATATACAGAACCTCTCTTATATCGAGATGTTTTTGGTAATTTGATTTACATAGGATTTTAGTGTTTTCAACCAGAACATATGTGTGTGTGTGTGTGTGTGTGTGTGTGTGTGTGTGTGTGTGTGTGTGTGTGTGTGTGTGTGTGTAGTTTAGGCACTTGATCAGATTTCAGGAAATCAGTTGAGCTAAAAACTTCTCAGTGTATCTATACATATATATATATATATATATATATATATATATATATACACTCATTAAAAATGGCTGACAAGGTACTGCAGTTAAGTTTTTTATTTAATTTTCGATGTGTTCTTATAATTTTCTTTTTCTCTGGATATCAATTATGTAGAAATTGTCCAAATGTTTTCTATGTCCGAGCGCTTTCGGCTATACTTTTAGCCATTATCAAGGATGATTTTATTTTTACTTTTAACTGAAGCTATGGATTGTTTTATGTATGTATCTAGAGTTATAGGAATGTTTCATTTTCCAAACACGGTCAGCACATTGTGTCCGTGTTCGTCGTTGATATTATTGAGTGTCAGCTTTTACATTTTTTTTTTATTAATAATGTTTAATAAAAAATTTATTAATAAAACATTTAGACAGAGAGAACATCTGGACAATTCCTACATAATTTACGCCCAGAAAAGAACAAACTTATAAGAAGACAAGAAGAATTTAATCAAAAATTTAACTGCAGTACCTTGTCAGTCGTTTTTAAAGAAACTTGTATGAAATAGGATTTGCTGCCCAAATACACAATATATATATATATATATATATATATATATATATATATATATATACTAAAATAATCCTAAGGAGCCAGGCAAACCTACCTAGGTTTTCACCTAAATGGATCCTCAGTGTAAAGCTGACTTTACCCTGAAAATCCGTTTAGGTGAAACCTAGGTAGGTTTGCCTGGCTTCTTAGGATAGTTTTAGTTTATCGCTCTACTTAGTGTATTGAACACTTTACACATCATTGTATTTTTACTCATTTTGAGTTTTTTATTTCTTAGTTCTTAGTTCTTTTTTGTTTTTTATTCCCTATTTTTCCTCAGGAACCAATTTGTTCTACTGCAAATTGAGGTATCCGAGGTTTTTCCAAACGAGTACTACCATATATATATATATATATATACATATATATAATCTATATATTTACTACCTTATATATATATATATATATATATACATTAAGAATTGGACAAAGTCCGGCAATTTATTAAAGACATTTTTATGTTTAACATTCTTTTTATAGATAAAAGTATTTAAGTAAATGCTCTGTTTATAATAAACAGTATTAAATAACATTTACCGGCCTGAATGTCCGAGAAATTTTCATAGAAAATATTCGTCCTTTGACAGGATTCAAACCCGCATCCTATATGGAACCGTCATTTACGAGACATTGCCTTAACCGCTTCGGCCACAAAGGAGCGTTCGGTAGGCAAGGTCGAATTTACCGCTCCTTTGTGGCCGAGTCGGTTAAGTAACGTCAGCGTAAATGACGGTTCCATATAGGATGCAGATTCGAATTTTGTCAAAGGACGAATATTTTCTATGAAAATTTCTCGGACATTCAGGCCGGTAAATGTTATTTAATACTGTTTATTATAAACAGAGCATTTACTAAATACTTGTATCTATAAAAGAATGTTAAACATAAAATGTCTTTATATATATATATATATATATATATATAACATGCATTTTATCCACTACAAATGCACATATTCACATTTTTTTTTTCAACGTCAAAACACTGTGATTCCCCAACTATTAAATTATTTCTGCATAAGATATATATATATATATATATATATATATATATATATATTTATTTATCTTTATGCAGAAATAATTTTTTTATCAAAAAACGAAAACCTTTTTTAAACGTCTCATCAGTTGTGGAATCACGGTGTTTTGACGTTGAAACAAAAATCTACAACTTTTTAGTGGACATGTGCATGTTGTAATGTAACACTGCATAAGATAAATAAGTATTTATGGGTCTACTTTTATGTATTGAGCAGTTTTTAAATTAATGTTCTGCATGATGTAATCTTACTGTTCGTTTCTTCTAAACTTTTGATATATATATATATATATATATATATATATATATATATATATATATATATATATATATGTATGTGTGTGTGTGTGTGTGTGTGTGTGTGTGTGTAAAATATATAGAAAATAGGAAAGAACTCGTTAGGCAAATAATCCAAAAAGTTCTTTAGTATTTTTGTTTTTATTTTAAAATATAGTGCTTTCGATACAAAAAGTAGAGCATAAATATAATTATTTATTTAAAAATATGGTTCCAACACGCTACATAAGAGTTCTCATGTTTCAAAACAAGAGCAGAAAACTGCCATCTAATTATTTGAATTAAATTGAATTAAAGTACCAAGAGCTTGGTACTTTAATTCAATTTAATTCAAATAATTATATTATTTTGGCTCTTGTTTTTGAAGCATGAGAACTCTTATGTAGCGTTGGAATCATATTTTAAATAAATAATTATATATATATATATATATATATATATATATATATATATATATATATATATATATATATACATATTATCCCTCACTGGTAGCACGACTCGGGGTCACATGCACTACGTAATCTATCATTAAATATAAAATAAAATATTAATCACCATCTTAAATATAAAAATATAAATGCCGTCTATTTTAAAAGCAATACATATATATATATATATATATATATATATATATATTGCTTTTAAAATAAGTAAGGGCATAACGTTTGTAATATATATATATATATATATATATATATATATATATATATATAAAGGAACATGCAAAAATGGAAATAGATCTAAGAAACACACAAGGGTCATTAAAACATTAAAAGATAAAGATACCGAAATCTAATTCATCATTTCTCTCGGACCAATATTAATTGTTTTATGACCCTTTGCGCAGAACTCTTCACTGCCAGTTCAAGAAAGAAATTTGGATTACTAACACAACAAAGAGAATGTCTCATATCGAGAATATTTAACATTGAAAAACATAAAGGAGAAAAAACTAATTATTTTTAATAATATATGGAAATCTCCACCCTTTACCTGATGATGGTCGTGAGACCAGAAACCTGTGTAGTAAAATTATGGAAAATAAAGCATAATATTTAAAAAAAAACAAAAAAAAAAACTATATTACAACCAAAAACGTTTTCGGTATCTCTCTTCATTGTAATATACACACTTTTCTCTCGTTGGAACTGCTATAAACTCTTCCTCATATATATATATATATATATATATATATATACAAACGTAATACCCCTATAAAATAT
This sequence comes from Acanthosepion pharaonis, assembly GCA_903632075.3. Taxonomy (NCBI): domain Eukaryota; kingdom Metazoa; phylum Mollusca; class Cephalopoda; order Sepiida; family Sepiidae; genus Acanthosepion; species Acanthosepion pharaonis. The sequence goes on from CAHIKZ030003713.1 coordinate 361,380, forward strand.
AGATTGCGTCAGCAATGCGTCAACAAATATTTTTATTAAAATTTAAATTATCTAAGGTCAGTTACATAATTTGCGCATGAAAACTCCATGTTGTGCTCCTGGTGAGTGTTAATATCCCGTATTTATTAATATATACTTAATAGCACGATTTTCTTCATCCCAGGACTCATTGTGCGGTATCATATATATATATATATATATATATATATATATATATATTAAGCATTACGCCCTCGAGCAAGGCGTGAAGCCACTAGGATGCGGGGTTGCAGAAGATTTGGAACGAGAGCAGATAGGAGTGATAGAAGAAAGGATGAGAGATGGATGGTGGGTAGATAAAAGGTAACTGGGAGATGTCGACTGACATTACATTTTGAATAGTTGGAGATTATGGCTCTCAGGAAACAGTAATTGGGAAGGGTGTTCACAAGCAGAGAGGTGCAGGTATGAAGCTATTGGAGTAGAAGAGACGGCTACATTTAAAAAGTTTCTACAGTGTAAGGTTGAGCGCGGCTGCTTGACCTCGTGGAGGACGCTTGGAAAATGGATTAAGTCAGACATATTTTTAATATATTTGTTTAAACGGTATTTTTAAATAGATACTCTTGAGTAAATGCTCTGTTTTTATTATTCAGTCCTCCTGTAGATGTAGCGACCTAGGTAAGACGAGAAACTACATCCGCCTTCTCGGTAAGACGACAAACTACGTCCAACAGCAAGGACTCTGGTCAGGAGATTTTGAGGAGCGTGGAACCACCTCTTAATTGCTGGTGTTCCCAGGTCTACCCTGGTCCAGGTTGGTAGCAACTGTCAGGATTCCAGTTATGGGCAAATAGTTAACACCCAGACTGTGATCAAAGCATTATGAAAGTGTAAAAATAGGTTTTAATCCCAGCAATACGTTTTTGTTAAAAAAATTACCAGCAATACATTTTTGAATAAAAAATTATTATCAGTCATACATTTTTGAATAAAAAAAATTATTACCAGCAATTTTAGGAAAAAAATATTACCAACAATACATTCTTGGAAAAAAATATTACCAGCAATAAAAATCTTGTCGGCATTAAATAAGCCATTGAGGTGTTGATATGTAAACAAACCAAACCGGTAAGTAAATAAATAAATATACTGTTTAATAAATAAATAAAAACAGAGCATTTGCTCAAGCATGAGTATCCATTAAAAATAACGTTTAAACAAATAAAATTATATATATATATATATATATATATATATATATATATATATATATATATATATATACATGCTATATTTCTTCATGCATAAATACATGCACATAAGTAAGTCAGTATTATTGTGAATGAGGTCAATTATGAAGGATGACTTTTCTTTCTGTTGCCTGCTCATCGTCATATTAAATCAAATTTCCTCTGTTGTCATCCAGTTCTTGAAATTATTTGTCACTTTTTTTTTTCATTAAGAAGATTAATTTTCCTTTTTTTCCTCCTCTTGGCTTAAGAAAATAAAAAAAAAACAGAAATAATAAGCATAAACATGCAGAACTTCTTTCCAATATCATCCATTTACTTTCCGAAAAAAAATGTCTCAGATGGCACCTAATTCCTCGACAGTGTCATAATAAATTGCTCCAAAAAGTAATTGATAGAAGATGTTTGTTTTTTTTTCTTTTTGTGAAATAATTCATTCACAGGCTGCAGGCACTGACAAAATATATTACCCAAGACAAATAAAATATATAAAGCAGAAAAAAGAAAACACTACTTAATATGAGAATTTTTGCTTTTTAGTTTAATGGTTGCATTTTATTTGCTACTCCCATTGTCCAGGCCTCTGATTTGTTGTCAGGCTAAAGTCCTTATTTTTTTTTCGGTAAATGAAATCAAAAATGAAATACAAGAAAAATGGGACAGACAAAGATTTAAGTAAATGAATGAAAACAATCGAAGAAATGAGTGAGATTAAAAAAAAAAAAAACCAAATATGTTCTTTAATTACAAAATCATTTCAAAAGAAATTCTTATTCCAGTTTTGCTTTCGAATAACAAAAGGAGATAGTCACAATTTTTAAGATGATTCCTTATATTTCAAAATCCTTGTTTCAACTTTCGACATCATTAAAAATATCTTTCTCAAGACTTTTTATGCTAATATCTAAAAAGAAAAATGTGCTGTTGTCAATTTTAACAAAAGAATTTTTAAAAAAGACACTTCGAGAATAAAAAATATGAAAATCGCACATAAAAGTAAAACGTATCTTTCTTAGTAACACAACAACTGAAAATGTAAATATCCATGTGACTATTACTTTTCCCTTCCCCATGTATAAAAGTGTATAAAAGGGAAATCAGTTTATAGTTTTTTTCATTTTACAAACATGACAGTTTTTCTCTTTGCGTTCTATGACTTGAAAAAGATTTTTAATGTTGTCAAAAGAAAACACATATTCAGAATATGAGACAAGGTAAATAATAATAATAATAATAATAATAATAATAATAATAATTTGTCCATTATTGATTTTTTTTAATTGCTTGGTGGCAGTGCAGTCTTTCAAAATTTGTCTTCAGAATGAAATTGGACACAGCTGTGGTTCGTTTGCACACCAAAGAGAAAGAAAAGATGCCATATTCTTTTCTCTCGCCACACACATTTACACACACAAAAACATACACACATAAACACACACACACACACACATATACAAACATACATTTGTTTTCGGTATAAAAAGCTTACACACACACACACACAAATTTAAAGTATACATTGTATACACATGTGCACGAAAACAAAACAAAAAATAATTAAAACCAACGTTTGTAAAAACACAAACGTTTAATAATTAAACACAATGTTATTTCATTCAAATTCAAACATTTACTCGCAAATATATATGCACACACACACAGACATCCACACACACACACAGACACACACTCACATACAAACACACACACATATGTATATAATGCGTGTGTGTGTGTGCATGTGCGAACACGCACACACGTACATATACAAATATATAAGATGAATGGTTAAAAAAAATGTTCATATTGTTTGTATTGTTATCATATTACATCTGTCTGTTTTAATAATTTATTTTTTTATTCATCTTCAGTCTCCTCCTCTTCCTTTTTTTTTTCCAGTCTCTTCCATCACCTCTTGCAGTTTTTAGCCTCTATGGAAATGTTAGATGTTAATGCATTGTTATTTGGCGCAAGCTGTGACGCGTTCATTATCACATAAAAGAAAGTTTTGTCGAATTTTACCAACCAAGAGACAAGTCACGGGAAAGAGAAAGAAAAAAGAAATTTGAAATCCTTAATATATATATATATATATATATATATATATATATATATATAGTGAAAAAGAAAATACTAAACAATGAAATTCCAAGTTCTTTCCGAAGGCGATAGATATGTGAAATAGAGTTTTGATTCTCAGAAAGAAAAAAAAAAAAAAAAAAAAAAAAAGCGATGTCAGATAAATATTTGAAACTCATTTTCGTTTTGTGGAATGGAGGCAAATGTAAAATATGGCGTTCGGTGCAGAGGAAGAAATGTACGAATGTCTTTCTGATTTCATTATTATTATTTGTTTTTTTTTTTTCATAAACATTTTTTCTTTCCTTTGCTTAATTTTTTTTTTTTTTTCAATAAAAAATGTTTTCATTTTTCTTCATCCTTCTCTCTTTTTCCTCCCATTGTTCTTTTTTGTCCACAAAAAAGAAATTTGTTAATAAGTTAAAATATCTTCAAAACCCCCTCCCCACCCACCCCCAAAAATCTTCATTTTTCTTTCTCAAGATAAGAACTATTTAAACAATCCCTAGAATTATTAAATCGTTAATATAGTGCAGAGAGAAAGATATATATATATATATATAGAGAGAGAGAGAGATAGAGATAGAGAGAGCGAGAGGCAAGAACTTTTGGTAGATGAAAAGAAGAGGGAAGGGACTTATCAAGACGGGTGGGGGAGCGGAGGTAGGCATGAAACTGTGCAAATTGGCAAAAGGGGGTTTAGTTGCGGGGATTGATGGGGGGAGGGTGTTAAGAAGACGACAGAGAAGGCCGAGTCAAGCACATCCGGGCACCTACCTCGTATATGACGTCCCTAGCCGCCGTCTGAAGCTGTGTCCCTTGATGCGAATCGTTATGGTGATCTCCACAAAGATCGTCTCCAGAATTGTGCCCTCCTCTTCGAGACCGGTTCTGGAGAGTGTTGTTTGGCAGGGACGGGTCTGACGTCAGGGCTATAGGGGCGTTGGGCAAATAGGTGGTTTGATAAGATGAACACATGGAGCTCCGCTGCTCGCATTCGCACTTGTCACAGGGGTTCTCTTCGCATATATGCTGCGTATTTCGCCTACCGTTACATCGAATGTAACACACAGAGATGGCGGCCGTGACCGGGACCGAAACCAGTACGGCCACAAGAACAATAACTATTAACAAATGGAAGTGGATTTTATCATCCGACTGCATGTCTACGGGGTTGGGCTTTTCTGTGGTTTTGTTACTAACTGTTAGTTTTAGGGCAATTGCTGTCGTGGCCGACAGAACAGGGTTGCCACTGTCTTTGACCACAAATTCGAGGTCGTAGGAGCCAGCGTCTTCGGGCATGGCGACCCGATTGAACGACAAAAGGCCTGTGTAATGGTTGATGGCAAATAACTGTTTGTCATTGCCTGAGGTTATTTCATACTTGAGAAACGCGTTCTCACGACTGTCGCTGTCCGTCGCTTTCAGGACTGTTATGTTTTTCGTGCGACGGGGGTAATAAACGAAGCCCATTGTGAAAGGGTTAATATTAGGAAAGGTAAAGAAAGGGGCGTTGTCGTTTTCGTCCCTCACCTCAATAACAATGCTCACCGAATTGTTTAGCGGAGGTTCACCGCTATCCTTAACAAAAACATGGAACCTGTAAACGTCTTGAAATTCATGATCCAACGACATGACCGCCGTTATAAGTCCGTTTTCGGAGATTTGGAATGGGAGGAAATCCTTGCTGTTTGACTGAAGCGAGTAGGTCAGTTTACCGCCAAGTCCAAGGTCGGGATCAGTGGCATTCACGCTACCTACAACGATTTTCGACTTTTGGTTTTCATACACCTGAAACCTGTAGGTCTCCTTTGAAAACTGCGGCCGGACGTCGTTCACATCAATCACCAGGATTGAAAACTTACTTTCGCTGTGCAAAGGTGGAGAACCTCTATCTTGACAGTTGATCGTGATCTCGTGATGGTCTTCTGTCTCTCGGTCGACCGAATTCTTCACGATGACTTTGTATTCCTTCTTTCCAAGACTCTGGAGCTGAAATTTATCATGATGGAGGTCACAGTTCACCTCTCCATTCAGGCCGGCATCATTGTCAGTAACCATGACGTATGCTATGAAACTGCCCACTTCTACGTCTTCTGATATCTTTGCCGTGTTATCAGTTGAGGCGGAGACAAAATTGACGTCGATTCTAGGTGCATTGTTCTGCTGGTTGATTACGTTGACCAAAACCATGGCAATCGAACTTAATGGGGGTTCGCCCTCGTCCGTAGCCTTCACGTACAATTCATATGTCACTTCTGGTCCAAGGGGTAACTTCTTTTGTAAAAAGATCCCCCCTGTGATTTCGTGGATTTTAAAATACGTTTTAGCGGTGTTAGAGGTTTTAGAATTAAAACCATACGAAATCTTACCATTTTTGCCGGAATCTAGATCTTTGGCCGACAATGTGGCGATTGGCGAAAGGCCATCATAATCCTCGTTCCGAATTGAAATATTGTAAACGTTTTGTGAAAAAACTGGAAAATTGTCGTTAACATCAGTGATTGTAATATGCACGTCCAAGACGCTTTGCTTCGGGGGTGATCCTTCGTCTGTAGCAATCACTTGGAGCATATAAGAATCTTTAACTTCTCTGTCAAGCCCATCATCCAAATTTATGCCTAGTTTAGATGTCCCGTCGACGCTTTTCGATACAGATAACGTGAATGGTTCATTAACCTTTTTTTTCAGTTGGTAGGTGATCTGGGAGTTCAGTTCCCCCACGTCTTTATCATAAGCGTTCGGTATGTACTTCTTCATGCCTTTTCGGTCACCCTCCGAAAATTCAATATTGATCTGCTGCTCGGGAAACTCGGGTTGGTGATCGTTAACATCTTCGATTAGAACCTTGATTTTCATAATGCTCATAAAAGTCTCCAGTCGTCGGACGGCAACCTTGACATATCTAAAGCACTCCTTGTTGTGTCTGCACAGCGTCTCTGCGTCTAACGTCTGAGCGGTGTACAATTTTCCTGTCTTTTTGGAGATTCGAAACAGCTGGGAGGTGTCACTTTGCTGTATCTGATTGAATCGGATGAGATTGTGGTGTTGCTGGGGGACGCTATCCATTAGACGTGAGTCGGTGGCAATGTCTCCCAGGTACGTGCCGGGGCTCTTGCCTTCCTGCACGCGATAGATAAGGTCTTCACCCAGGCATCGGCTCAAAACAGCCATTGTTAGAAGCACGCACACCTGACTCAACATGCCTTCTGGCGACTCAGTGCAGAAAGGTAGGCTTCCTGATCAAAAGTCAGTGCGGGAAAGGTGAATCTGAAATTTAAAAAAAAAAAAATTAATCATTTATTTTAATAATTTATTGGTTATTTCCTCTTCTTTTTAAGGACGTTTCTTCAAAGGATGTTTGTATTTAATAGCATAAATATCTCTATCAAATAACAGCAAAGATCTTTTGAGTCTAACAAAACACATCGACCAGAAAAAAAATTACTGGAGGATAATGCGTTCGAGGCAAGGATATTTTTGCAAATAAAGTGTTCAAAACTATTAAAAAAGAAAAAAAAAGGAAGAAAGAAAAACAAAGCAACAATAGTTAGCAGTGTACACTATTTACATTGTTCGGGCAATTTCATCTCGCGTTTCGGCCGTTGTACGCTCCAGCCTTCTTCAGGTGATTGGATTTTCGAACCGAACCCTTTATTTTGTCCACCAGAGTAGATTATTCTAGTCCGATGTATCATGCGTCTTCCAGGTATCTCAATTTCAGTTTCACTTATTTTCCTTTTAATAACACAACTCTTCGAGTTTTTTGTTCACCTCTGAACCTCACAGCACTTTACCTATGCTTATTGAATTCACAAGTCTTTTGGTCAAGTCATTGGATTACTTCAACCAACGCTTTTATTCACTGGGCCATGCGTCCTCAGCAGACAAATAAGATAAGAGTTTAAAATGATTTATTTTCCTTATTTATGGTGCCGGCTTTTTTTACCACTAGGTTTCATAGACCTGTTCGAACAGTTTGCTATTGCCACTAAAAAGTCATTGGTACGTGGAATCGCTAACTCTCTTTATATACGGCGTATGCTAGGGAGATAACAACCAAATGCGCACGCGCGCACGCACGCGCACACGCACATACAGGGTGCGATTGATAAATTGTCGCCTAAATCACGCAGTAAAAAAAAAAAAAATCAAAGTAACACTGATAGATATTTACCAAAACTACACAAAAATATCTAGAAATACCAAAGAGTAAATGTTTCCAACCACGGCCTCCAAACGACTTCGGAATCTCCTGTAACTCTTCTGAACGGTCTCGTTGTTTAAGTTAATGAATACTGCCATAATTCTTGCCTTCAGTTCATCTTTAGTGTTAGAAGGAGTTTTGCCGGTCTCTAACTGAACTCCGCCCCACAAATAATAATCAATGTTGTCGCAGTCTGAGGTGTTGGGTGGCCACATGTAAGGGGTGATGTGGCTGCAGAAATTGTCTGACAGCCATGGCTGGATTCTCCTGCTTGTGTGTCATGGTGCAGAGTCCTGTTGCCAGACATAGGATCTTCCAGCACCCACTCATCTTGACCCAGGGCAGAACTATCTCCTCAAGGCACTTGATGTAGGCTTCCGTGTTGAGTCTGAGGTCCTCCCCAGCACAGTGGGGAGGTCGGGAGTTCTTTTTTTGTCAGAACGATCAGAGTGAGTTTTTCTATCTGCTATTACCTTCGTAATCGCCATTAGACTCATCCAACTCCTTCCGAATCCTCTGCACTATCCTGAGATTGACAAACACTCTGAAATGATTTTATTGGAGCTTCTAGCACGAATGCCAAGCAGTAAAGAATGCTGTTTTCCAAATTTCTGGCAGAGTGAATTGCGTCATGTTTTGTTGCTCGTTTGAAATTAAAAATATAAAACGGCGACAATTTACCCATCGCACTCTACGTGTGTGTGTGTGTGTGTGTATATATATATATATATATATATGCAAGCAAATATATGGATATAGATCCGACAGTATGAAGAAAAATATACGGAAAAAAACAAACAAAAATCCTTATATACAATTATGCTGTTTTAATGTTAATATGTCAACGTCGGACGTTTCGGTCAAATAAATCATCTTCGGGACATATTCATAAAATATAATTAACATTATCACAAGCGTACATATAAATTTTAGATCAAAATAGAATTCTTTTCATTTTTCATTCAAAATACTCAAATTTTAGGAATACGTTTCCACAGCGTCGCCCACGTGACGACAACGTGACCATGTTTTAAACGGAGCGCTGATCTTATAAAACTTTCAGTTATTTGTTTGGATAAGTCTTGTTCTTATGTACATCGTCTTTGTCATGTTGTATTGATAATGTTATTTATGAATATGTCCTGAAGATGGTTTATTAGACCGAAACATCCGACGTTGACATATTAACATTAAAACAGCATAATTGTATATAAGGATTTTTGTTTGTTTTTTCCGTATATTTTTCTTCATATATATATATATATATATATATATATATATATATATATATAGGGTTTATCAAAATACTTTTATAAACATTTGGGGCGGGTCCGAAAATCCTTCGCTGTTTAGTTAAGTTTAAAATTTACGATAGACGCTGTTAAAAATACAACCCAAGATACAATCATAAAAATACTTTTACAAATTTCGGGGCCACAGATCCTGTTTCAGCAACGCGACGATGAACAGCAGCAAAGGTTGGATGACTCACCAGCTTTCGGTCTGGTAACGCAATCTGATACAGACGTGCAGCCTCTGATCCATTACAATTCGCATGGACGTATGTAAAAATCATATCTGCCTGCTCACGATGTTAATATCCGGCCATTGTTAAATGGAACACTTTAACTCACTACTACAAACGTTAAATGTTGAGGACATACTAATCATAAATGTACACGAGTGACAACTGTAACTTAGCCACTTAGCGGACTTTAAGCGAAATCCATTGGCAGACAAAGTGGGTTAATTCAAATGTATCAACGATATGACCAAATATCAATGTCATATATCCTCATTTTTGACGCTATCGGTAAAATAGCCGAAATAAAAATTATATATAGTTTTAATTATTAATAAGTGGCATAGTAATGACATAAAAAACACAATTTATTTTACGCGTTAAAACTGCTAAAGTGTGAACACATTTTTAAATACATTTTGCAAGTAATAATGTATCGAGAGATGAACGTAATGCCGGGAAAAAAAAATTCGTTAGGAAATAAATAAAATAAATCAACCGAACTACCGTTAACAAGTGTTTTTTTTTCTTTTTTTTAGTTTTCACCATTTAATTTTCTTACGCTTGAGTGACCCGGCCTAACATCCGGTCATTTTGTCAGCTGTCCTTTGCTGGCGAATGAAACTGCATCCGAACGACAAATATACGACTCATTGGAATGGGAGAAGACAGAGACCAGCACAAACAAAAAGAAAAACATACAGGAAATAAAAAAAAAAGCGGAAAATGGCGAATGTCCTCCGTTTGGCTATACGTTATGTATTCCCTTCTTTCTTTCTTTCTTTCTTTCTTTCTTTCTTTCTTTCTTTCTTTCTTTCTTTCTTTTTCTTTTTTCTTTCTTTCTTCCTTTCTTTCTTCCTTTCTTTTTTTCTTTCTTCCTTTCTTTCTTTCTTTTTTCTTTCTTTCTTTCTTTTTTTCTTTCTTTCTTTTTTTCTTTCTTTCTTCCTTTCTCTCACACACACATACACACACACATACACACATGTATGTAATGCTGGACAATAGATGTGATGCTGGACAGTAGATGCGATCCTGGGTGTATATGTTAATATTTAACGTCCCCCCCCCACGAGGGATGTATGTGGCACAAGGCCGGTTTAGGGTAGGTTCTCCGAGCACGTAGGCTCGGTCAAAAATATTCCTTTTGAACCCGTATAAACAGGTTCAGGGCCTGTCTACCTCCCCGGACGAAACTTTGCTCTGCGGCAAAGCTTCGCCCGGGTTCCTCTCCGCCGAAGCAGAGAGTTCGACATCAATGAACGTTTGGCAACAGGCAAATATTTGGAAAGATGAGTGTTAGGTTTTTCATTTAACACCTTAGGATCAATTCAATGCCAATCGTTATCTAATGTCTTCTTGATTCCTCTTCTTCTTTTTTTTTTTTTGTTTGTTCTCGATCCTTTATAATGTTTTCTTTTACACTCAATACCCCCTCTTGTGTCTTAGTGGCTTTCTTGCCTTGCTTAGAGTGAAATGATTAAAACAAAAAAATCCACGAAATTAAAAAAGACAATTATCAACTGAACGAGACATGAACGGGACATAAACGAGAAGGAAAATCTTTATTAAAAAAACAAATGCAATGCTACAGTACACAGCGCTTTGTGTGGACAGAGATAAAAGAAAAAATGTTTTACTGCTTAGGTATATATATATATATATATATATATATGTTTGAATAAAAAACACACCACTTTAAGGTTCCATGTAATAAATTATTTCACCACAGCCCTTTTAAAGGGCTCTGGATCATCAGACATTATTTCCAAAGGTATATATATATATATATATATATATATATATATATATATATATATATATATATAATAAATTTAAAAAATGAATGAATTTTTACAAAATGAAAATAGTTGTGATAAAGTCCGTTCTTAAAATACTGAACAAATATAGAAGTAAAATTTGGGGTATTATTTTTTTTCCAATATTAGCTGAAAAAGAGAGTAAAAATGGTGACAAAACGACTTTTTAATCAAACCAATGAACAATAAAATAGAAATCAAATATTTCCATGGCCGGACAGTCGGAACATGAAATACGAGGATTGGTTGAAAAGTTCACAGGCTGACCAATATATAAATGTTAGTAGATATACCAATTGGTAGACTAAAAGATATACAAGTGTACAAAAATTGGTCAGCCAGCTGTTTTATGCTGGTACATTTGCCTGTCTTTTAGTTTACCAATTGGTTTGTCTACTTCCATTTATATCCTGGTCAGCCTATGAACTTTCCAGCCGACTCTCGTAAGCCAATGCAAAATAATGATTTATAGAACAACAAGTTAGAAAAAAAAAAGAAAAAGAAAAGAAAAGTCCGTTATTTAAAAATGACGGTGTTCAATCTAATTTGACGATGGATTATTTTAGTTTTACATCCAGTCTTTCCTATCTCGATGGATTGTCGAGTTGAATTTATTTCCTATTGTTTTCGTTTAAAATCAATTCAACAAATTCGGATGCAACTATTGAAGTGTGGTCATATTCGGATAGAGGGGTAGTTTTCCTACCCACCTTATACTCTTGTCAATAAATAAATAACAACAAGGGTTCTGGATGTGCAGGTGGGTGTGCGGTTAGTGTACTGGTTAGCAGCCTAGGACAAGAAATCGGCAAAGCGAGTTCGAATGCCGGTCGAATTTGTTACATTCACTTTGGGAACAAATTCATTTTCTTCCCTCTTCCACTTCCTTCCTCCTGATTCAAGATGTAGCCGCAATTAGAAAAACATTTTCCTCCCTGTTTCTCTTTTTCTCTCCTGATCCAAAATATAGCCGCACGTAAGAAAAAAATATCCGTTTCCCCTCTCCACAGACGATTGAACTCGCTTTCGTACGTCTCTTCCAAAACAATGAAGTAAATCAACCCTTTTCTTTGGTCGTTTCAACAACTACCAAACCCTCCAACGATAAAGTATGTACAAACTTTTCTTTGGCCGTTCCAACTCTGTTCAAGGCTAACTTAATCCGGCCATTATAACTACCTATGAAGTATAGCCTTTCTTTGGCCATTCCAACTCTGTGCAAGGCTAACTTAATCCGGCCATTATAACTACCTATGAAGTATAGCCTTTCTTTGGCCGTTTCAACTCTGTGCAAGGCTAACTTAATCCGGCCATTATAACTACCTAGCCTTTTTCTTTGGCCGTTCCAACTCTGTGAAGTATAGCCTTTCTTTGGTCGTTTCAACATCGCAAGGCTGATTTCAGCTCGACTATTCTATCGATGCTTATCCTTACTTACCCTAACTTTTGGATCAGAAAAGTAAAACGGACATACCCAAGAGACATTGAGAAATGTGTTTCACTACAGTTTCTATATATAAAATTCTGAAACTCCAGTTAGTCCGTCCCTCATCCCATCTAGAATAACCATACATTGACCGAATGGAACCAAATTTTAGGGAAAAGTGCAAACAGGTAAGGGGAGACAAATCTGGTTTTACTAGGGTGCATAGCTTAGTACAATAAATTTTCATCAATTCTTTTGGAAAAATTAAGTTTTATTACTTAACATACAAAATACATTACTTAAAAAGGATTAATGATTAAAATAACAAATACTTATTTAATAAAAATGCAATATTGTTTTTTTTTGGGGTTTTTTTTCATATTTTTTCTTTAAGTTTTTATTTTTACAAGAACCTAGTTTCCAGTTCACCCTGGGTTTGCAAGAACTATAAACAAATGACAAGGCCAAGCGATTCAAAAAGTTGGAATTTGGCTCAAGAAAGAAATATTTACGCATGGCCAGTTGTATGTTGCGTGCTCAAGAGTAAGAAATATTAAGAATGTATTCTTCGCTGTTAAAAAGGAAAAAAAATTCTTAAAAGATATTGCTTACTATGAAGTTCTATAAAATTAAATTAAATTAATTATTAAACCGCGAAGAGTGCATTGAACTGTTACGTGATACCTGTTTTCCTGTATGACAGCGAATGTGGACAATCTCTTAAAAATGAAGAAGAGACTTGAAGCAACAGAAATTTGATTTTATAGAAAGATCCCAAGGATACCATGAGCCGAACATGTGAGCAACAACAAGGTTTTGGAGAGAATGGAAACAAAAGGAAACATAGTTAACATCAGGAAGAAGCAGCTAAAATTTCTAGGGAATGTAATGTGGAAGAAGGGCTTGGAAAATCTGATCCTCACAGGACAGATTAAGGGAAAGAGAGACAGAGGAAAGCAGCACGTAACATACTTGATGGGCTTAAGCAAATGAATGGCAGAACAGGGTCTTGGAGAAATAACAAAAAGACAAAAATTATTAAGAGCTACAAGGGGTAGGAAGATGTGGAGAGCCATGATCGCCTACGTCATGAAGGGACACGGTACATAAAAGAAGTACTCTTTTCACTTGCGGCTCAAGAGATACCAGTTTAATATGGCTGTCTTTGGCGAAACACTTTGACATTCAAATACAGTGTAACCCGGATATAAGAGACCCGGATATAAGAGAAACCCGGATATAAGAGAGATTTTCTCTGGTCCCAAATTAGAGCCTGGGTTAATGTATATAAAATAGACCAAACCCGGATATAAGAGACTTCTTCTCCGATCCCGACAACTCTCTTATATCCGGGTTACACTGTAACTCCCTTTCTATGTATTTTCGTTCATTATTCCCAGTGTGTTATAATGTACATTAAATCATTGTCAAGTTAGTTTTTAGTACTTTCTACTAACACTTTAACTAAGTCTTGTATATCTGTATATAAATGACGTATTACATACGTAACATGAAAGGCGCGGTGGTGATGGATAGCGGCACGGATTGAGGAATCGGAGAGCCGAGTTCGAATTCCAGTCAAATCTATTCCATCCACTTACATGCTAATACACTTGAGAAAGTTATGAATCCTCTTCTTCTCCCCACCCCCGCCCCCAGCTATGGGTCAATAGCAGGGTATACCGGGTTCTATAGCCTTAGATGGCAACCAGTCTACCGCTGAAAGAAATGGCAACCTACTGTGGGAAAAAAATCTGCCTCGTCAATCATGTATCGAAAGACACATGATCGCCTAAGCGTGTATTACTTGTCTTACGCATCATTCTGCTCCAGTGTTAGTTCTGCTACCTAAACTTTCTTGAGTTGAATATTCATTTTCTCTCGCCGAACATTACGTATGCATAATGTTTATTTTGTAGTAATGAGTTTTTTTTCTATAGAAATATGTAAAATAATTTTACAAACAAAACGAAAAATGGAAAAAAGTATGAACAGATTATAACCATTTTTGATGAGTTTAGCAGTAATCAATGTATTTCAAAAGAAATGATTGTCAGATTTTTGTCGACAGGGATTTAAAGCAACCACATTATTATAGACGCCTTCAAATTGAAAAGAGCAGATGAGAACTAAAAACATCATGAATAGGACACTGTTTATACTACTGTGAAAATGAAAAGATTTTTATTCCAGGGAATTCTGAATATGACGTGTATCCGAGGATGGTGTGGGCAAGATGCCACAGAAAGGTTAATAGAGGTCGCATTTCTGTACGTCTTTACCCCCAGGACTTGACAAGTTCCGAACGACTGAGTTTTCCGAATTATTAGTGGTCTTAATATCACTGTGCCAAAAGGCCCAATTCATAACTTTGGAAAGGGAAGCATTAATATCATTATTTAATTTTAGAACAATCTATGTGTAAATATCACCTAAGTAGTACTTGGCATTGAATTATTGAACTGGAGGCTACGTGGTTTATGGTTCAATCCTTCATAAAGAAGTGGTGACAGCTCCTAAATTTCAGAACAACAAGTTTGGTCGCATTTTGTAAATGAGAAACAGCTTACCGTATACACTCATGTAATACGCGATCTCGCGTATCGTGCGACCACAAAATTTTCACTTATAAAAATGATTTTATGATATATCTCGTGTATTTTGCAAGTTCCTTTTTTTAAAGACTAAATTACAATAGACTAACCTAATTTCCTCTATCTCTTTATCCCATCTTCTCGTTAAATAAGTGGCAACCCTTATTTGAGCAGACACTCCCTTTATTTTAAACAGTTTTATTTCGTTTACCGGCCTCGAGAAAACTCAATATATATATATATATATATATATATATATATATATATATATATATATATATATATAATAGACTCTCCGTCGGTTTCGACGTATGAGGATCTGATAGACAGCTTAATTGATTCAGTTATGAAATTTTGTGCGATAATCTTAAGTGGCACTTAAGACCCGCTAGTGATTTACAAAAGAGGAGCAAGAGTGAAGATTGTGGAATGAGATCACTGTTAGATTGGCTGACCTTTTAGATCTTGCTTCTCCTTCTTGAAGACGATTCAAACAAGCAGATTGAAAAATGCTGAGTCCACTAAAACACGTTGATCTCCATTCTACCCTCTCCCAGGCTAAACGCTCGAGGTTGTTATGAGGTATATTGACAGCTGACAAGTTGCTTTTCAGCTTGTCTTTGTATCTTAGCCATGGGTGTCCTACATTCCTGTAGCCCTGATCTAACTGGCTGTACATTAGGATCTTGGGTATCCTGTCATCAGACATTCTCAAGACATGACCAGTCCACCGTAACTGAGACTGTATGAGAAAAGTCTCGATGCCTTCAATATTAGACCTGTTAAACACGGGTACGTTAGATGTCCTACCTTGAAGGTTAACTCCACAGATGCTACGCAGACAGCTTTTATGGAAAACATCCAGCTGTCGTATATGGTACCTCTATATATATACATATATATATATATATATATATATATATACATATATATATATATATATATATATATATATATATATATAGGAGAGAGAGAGAGAGAGAGAGAGAGACATAATAGGCCGGATAATAAAATTTGAAGAATAAAAAGCCAACAAAATTTTATTAACCGGCCTATTAAATCAACATATTATACGAATCACACGTCGACCACCTTTCATTTTAATTATATTTGCTGATAAGCTCTGACGAGTGGACGGAGTGATTCCCGGAGGGTCCGTCTACGAAACTGTGGAGTTGGGATACTGAAGGTAACATCAATCAGCTAAGTGACATGCCTTTTACTTGTATTAATCTTTTATTTTTATATATATATATATATATATATATATATATATATGACATAACGATATATAATTCCATATGTCAAGAAAACAGTATTGAGAAAATAGCATGAAAAATTGGGAAAAAAGTCATGCGTTTCATACGATTGGTGCGACAAAATCTTAGTTATCTTGTTATTCACGGAAACCCCGAATATTCGTGTGTTTTTCTGAAGAACATTCGTACAAATTATTCGTTGAGAACTTCTTCGATTCGTGTATATTTTTCGATAGAACATATTTTAAATATTCTTGTATTATTTTCATGTTATTTAAATGACCTAAAACATATAACAGTTCATTTTGATGGTAAAAATTGGCAGAATTGTGCATCTTCATTGTAATAAACAAACGCAAAAAGATGCGTAGTGCTTGGGCTTTGTTCTGTGTTAGGGGCTACGGCTGGGGGTCTTAAAAGTGGCTCTTTGCTAAGTCTGGGGGCATCCTCACAGTTCTGTTTTTAGAAAATGTTTTAAACTTTATAAATAACTAGCAGTATAGCCCGGCGTTGCCCGGGGATGTAACAGTAAGAGATAGATCAAGTATCCACCATCATAAAGACTAAAAAATAAAATTGACAAAGATTATTCTTTAAGGTTGACGGACACGCATGTCTTAATTAGTTTTTTTTTGTTTTGTTTTGTTTTTGGGGTTTTTTTTTACGAATTGGTCAAACCCAAACTCAAACAAAAACATTGTTTTCAATCGTTATGAGTCTACCGATTGAATAGAATTTTATTATAAACAAATGTCTTGTAAATGGAATTTTTAAAGCATTCTGAATGTAAAAATAAAGAAAAAAGTGTGCAAGACAATAAGAAACACTACCTGCCAAAAAAAAGTGAAGTTTTGTTGAAATCGGTTGAAAAATGTAGGAAATCCGATCCCATATATAAAGGAACACACACACAAACAACCTGGGTTTTATAATAAGTATAACTCGATATGAGTTGTCCCCCTTTCATTATCGCGATGCCTCTTAATCGTGTCTTCAAATTGATTTCGTGCAAAAACAATTGTGTTTTTCCAATTTTTGGCGCTGTCAGAACCACCGCAAGGTAATTTTATGTAGTCCTGTGAAGTTTTGTTAAAATCGGTTTAAAAATG
This sequence comes from Acanthosepion pharaonis, assembly GCA_903632075.3. Lineage (NCBI taxonomy): Eukaryota > Metazoa > Mollusca > Cephalopoda > Sepiida > Sepiidae > Acanthosepion > Acanthosepion pharaonis. The sequence goes on from CAHIKZ030003713.1 coordinate 378,625, forward strand.
TAGGAAATCCGATCCAATATATAAACGTACAGGCACATGCACACACACACAACCTGGGTTTTATAATAAGTATGATGTCTTGTTACACATATTTTATACAGTATTTTCTATTGTTGTATCGATCTATACGTAATTAAAAACAGTTATTTTAAGTATGAAAGAAAATTTACGCTAAGTGTTTTGTTACCAATACTATTTTTTTTAAAGATGTTTTAAAAAATGACTGAAATGTTTCTAAAGTGTTTAGGATGAAAGTTTAAGGCATATAGGGTTTTAACAATCAAAATAGGTACTTATAAGCCCTTTTAGTGTGGGGGTTACAAGTATACGCGGATTCTAACTATTCCCGGCCGCTTCTGGTCCCTAATTTCTGCGGATACGGGGACTCACTGTCCTGTATTGTTTGTCTAAGAAAATGGATAACGATTTTTTCTCGTGTATTTATTTTACATCCATTTTTAATTTATATGTGGTCGCTACTAGATTCTATTAATAAAGTTTGAAACAAGGATAATTAGCCTTGTAGTAAAAACCGTTATAAATCACACGAGAGATGTGAAGCGTACATAAAAAAGCAATAATCAAAGATTACATAATTAATTAATCATTTAATAAACGCAATAAATAGCTATCGGCAAGTCAGGACTTGGCAAGCCGAAGCAGGGCTATCGATATAAATCACAGCCGTTTACATATTGATGACTGCAATAAAAAGCAAGCAAAAAAAAAGAAAAAAAAGACAGACACAAATTCATTCATGATTCACTCTGTTCGTTTCAGCGAAGTAGCCAATGGGATCCGACGTTTTTTTTTTTTTTCTGTTTGTGTCCAAAGGATCCGAGAAACAAAAGCTAGAAAATAAATTAGGGGAAAAATACACCGAGTCAAAAAAAAATAAAAAATAAAAAAAGGAAAGATCATCTTCAGGGGCCAAACTGTATGCCTCACTAACGTACTGCATTATTACCAGAAAGTTCAATTGGGAGTCCACTTGTGTCGCCATATTTTGTTTCTTTTGATGTTGTACAGAAATGTCGATAAAGCTTCATTCTCTCTTATTTACGAGGCTTGCATTATTGGGGACAATATTTGCAATGCAGACGATAAACATTTTTAAGGAATGATTAATAGAATATATACACATACCGTATATTTAGATAAGACGAGGTCAAATTTTCATAGATTTATCCAGGACCTGTAGTATTTACCCGCTCGGCCCGGTGGCTAGGATCAAAGTGTAGTATCTGCGCTTTGTGAGCTGCCGGGTCGGGTGTCTGTCGAACTCTCTGCTTGCAGAGAGGAACCCGGACGAGGCTCCGCCGAAGGGTGGGGTTTCGTTCGGGGAGGTTGACGGAACTAGCCCGCTTGGACGGGTT
>CAHIKZ030003713.1:385000-472500 GCA_903632075.3 Acanthosepion pharaonis
AATGCAAGTCAAAAATTAATAATATTTACCGTTTTGTTCCATTATCTTCTGCCATTTTTCAAGAGATGCCATACTTATATTCTAGAAATTTAGCTTTCTGTATGCAGAACTATTGTAGGAGCTTTTTTTTCAGTTTTTAGTTGGAAGTAGTTTTTTTTAAGTCTTTAAAGAGCGCCATATATGGAGCAAAGTTAGAAATATTCAGCACGAATTTTCCCAAACCACTTTTGACACGTTCGATGATTGACAGTACCTTCTTCATAAAGTGAACATTTTTTTTCTAAGATTTGGGCCAACTTTTTACTTTTCCCAAAATAAATATGCTAAAAATGTTCCTTTTTTTTTCTAGTTTTGACGGAGTTATTTTTAAGACCCCATATAACAAATGTCAAAATACAATGAAAAATAATAGTTTTGAACTTAGATCAGTCTCAATGCACTTCATGCCATCAAATAGCAAAAATGGAACCAAATATTTTGACCAATTATATACAAGTGCATCACGATGGATGACAATGTCACCGTAGGAGTCTACGATATAGAGATGACTAATCTGACAATCTCTACAGCCTGACTGAAATTATTATGCAAATCAAATAAACCTCGATAATTCAAAAAGGTCTGAACCGATATTTGTCAAATTTAAACTCGCCTATTTCTACCATTAGTAAAATATTTAACTAAGTTTCCTGCCATTTTTTATGGTTCATTTTAGAGTTGTTTGGAATTTACGAAAATGGATTGACTGAAGTTAATATGCGGATTAAACTAATGTTAGCTTAAGACCTCTGAAATCTAATAAAAATTATTTTTCATTTTGTCGATAGTATATGTTGAAACATGAGTAAAGAGAAGGATCTAATAACTGCTGAAAAACAGAAAATAACAGTTATTGAGTAGGGGATGTCCGCGTTGGAGATATCAAAGGAGCTTTGTAGAGATCATTGAACATAAAAGAGGGCTGCTGAAAATATAAGTAAGTTGAAAACTTGAGCAAAGGAAAAGGTTTTAGTTACTTGCTTCCTCGAGATGAACAAAAACTAAAGTGAGTTATAGTGAAACAACCAATTTTGACCAGTGCTCAGATCTTTGAAAAGGCTGGAATTGAGGGAGTCAAGAAGGACAAAAGGTGTAGAATACCTTGTGAATTGGGAGCTGAAAAAAATATCCTAGGTAATCTCCTCTCACAAAAGCAAATATTTTAAAGTGTCAAAATTGGACCAAGAAATAAATGAAAATTGACTTTTCTAAAGTAATTTTTGCGGACGAATTTCGAGTGAAATTTGTTTGACCAAAGGATGGCTGTGCATGTGGCTGAAAGAAGGCAACAAGGTGGCAGTATTGTTATAATATGGGCTGGAATTGTTGACCAAACCATTATTGGACAATTCAAAATTGATGAACGAGTTAAACTGAACAGTGCTATAACTATTTTATGAACAAGACTTTCTTTGCAGGGTACAAGTCCCAGTCTTGTAGTTTCAAAACGAATATGCATTTATGCACGACAATGCTCCTTCTAATGTATCTAAAGTTACCAATGAATTCTTTTTGAGTATAAAAGATTTACAGGATAATAGAAGATAATGGAATGGCCACCATCAAGTCCTGATCTGAATCCAATGGAAAATCTATGGTCAATTGTGAAGATGAAATTCTATGAAGTTGACAAGCAATGTGACAGTAAAACACACTGATGGGAAGCAATTAAAACTACATGTCAGAAATTGAACTTGCTGAAATAAAAAAAAAATTAACAAAATCAATGGATGATAGATTACTGACTGTTATTGAGAAGAACGGTCACTATATTAAAATGTAAAGGATTTAAAGACTTATATGTATTTATTATTTGTTCTATTATAGGTGTTGATTAATTTTTGATGAATTTATTACCTTTTGATTGAAGTAAAATATGATTATTTGGTTTTACCTAATAACTTCGGACGACAGTTTTCTAAGAATACATCAAATAGCTTCAATAAAATATAGTGATACTACCTAAAATTTTAACAGCCTTTGTTTTGACATCTAAATTGATTGTTTAAAATTTGATAATTTCTTTTCAAACTAAATTGGAATTATTGGAGTTTATATCATTTGCTTAATAACTTCAGACTGGGTCTATGTAGATGACACTTTTTAGGACCTTTCACCTAAATTGTGTATTCTGTCATAAGAGAACTACTGAAAGAATATTGCAGAGAGTGACAAGCCATAAGGTGTCAGTTAGTTATGTGTCGTGTGTGATACATGCTTAGGCGATCTTTCGATACATGGCTGACGAACCAGTAGATTGCCAATTCTTTTTGCGGTAGACCAGTTGCCATACAAGGCCATAGAACTCGGTCTGTCCTGCTATTTACCCATAGCTGGGGGAGAAGAAGAGGATTCATACCTTTCCCAAGGGTATTAGCACGTAAGTGAATGTAATGGATCCGACTGGAATTCGAACTCAGCTCTCTGATTTCTCAATCCGAGCCGCTATCCATTACACCTCCATGCCTCAAGCATTTGTATCAGTCAGTTATGTGCCATCCGTGATACACGCTTAGGTGATCATGTATCTTTCGATACATGACTGACAAGGCAATTTTTTTTCGCGCATAAGGTTACCATTTCTTTCTGTGCTAGACCAGTTACCAATTAAGGCAATAGAACCCGGTTTATCCTGCTATTTACCCAAAGCTGGTGGGAGAAGAAGACGATTCATACCTTTCCCAAGGGTATTAGCGCATAAGTGATTCCTCAATCTGAGCCACTATCCACTACTCCTCTATGCCTTCACCATAAGATGACGTCATAAAGATAAGTCAGGAAAATACATCATGTTTGGATGACATTAATACCAACTCCATGATCGTTTGCTGCCCGATAAAACATGAAACTTAATGTCATGAAACAAAACCACCAACTGACATCCTTGCTCAGAAGAATTTGTCTCACTGTGTCATTCAATAAAAGCCAATAGCTCATAGAAGTAATCTTTCCCAGGTTCCAGCCATTCATAATAAAGAATTCTCTTTGAATCCAACCAATCAGAGAAAAGACGATTTTCCTCAAGTAAATTCCATTTAGGTAGCCATGTTGAAGTAAGTTTTTCCTGGGATTTAAAGACTAATTTCTTCATTTTCGATTTATGTATGGATCCTTTTTTTCATTGCCACTGAGTATATTCAATAAAAGAAATCATATTTTATCCAATGTTGATCATGAAGAAAAAGACAGGTTCTTGTTTCGACATGTGGAATCCATTATTTCTAGCCTCTGATATTTTCGTTAGGCTTGTAAATGATGCACTACAGTGTGACCTTTTTTTTTTAGATTTCTCAAACTTTTCATGAAAAAGGATGCTGGGAAGTTTTACAGCATACTAGATTTACCCAGAAAAATCTTGGTTTTTATCAATAATAATAATAATTATTATTATTATTTTTTATTTTTTTTTTTATATCTGGCGTTTACACATTTCTTTCTGGGTCCTTCCCAGGGACCTAAGGTTAGAAATGGCATCATGACACTTTCCACTGAAAAAAAAAAAAAAAAAAAAATTACATAGATAAAGCCCTTCGTAAAGTGTGGGCTGTACTTGTCAGAACAAATTTTTGTATCTCCTTGAGGCATGGACTTCCAGGAATCCCTTCAATTAGTCTACTGCAATCTTTTCCAACCAGTCCTAGGGCTCCAACTACAACAGGGTTTGTTGATGTTCCCATATACCACATTTTTGAGATTTCTATTTCAAGGTCCTTGTATTTTGACAGCTTTTTGAATATCTTCAAAGATATATTGCAGTCAGCAGGGACTGCCATATCAATAAGGAGGAACTTTTTTTTGTTTGTGGTCTTTAATAATAATATCTGGGAGGTTGGCTTTGATTGTTCTGTCAGTGTGTATTGTGTAGTCCCATAGAATTGTAACAGATTCAACCTGTCTCCATTTCTATGTAAATACGTTTGATATGTAGGTTGGCAAAATAAAAATATTGTCACCCTCAGGTAATTATCTCTTGTTCCAAGTTATACACTTCAGTGAATGATTTCTTTAGTTTTCTAACAAACTGAAACAGAATTGAGTGAGACATAATTGCAATGATATACACGTCTGTATACATATGCATTCGATTATACACGTCTTCATACATATACATTTGGATATGCACGTCTGTATGCATATATATCCAGATATACACGTCTGTATACATATGCAATCGAATATGCACGTTTGTATGCATATGCATTCGGATTTTCACGTCTGTATGCATATATATCCAGATATACACGTCTGTGTACATATGCATTCGGATACGCTTGTCTGTATGCATATGCATTCAGATATGCACATGTACATGTATATGCATTCATATATGCACATCTGTATACATATGCAATCGAATATGCACGTTTGCATGCATATGCATTCGGATTTTCACGTCTGTATGCATATATATCCAGATACACGAGTCTGTGTACATATGCATTCGGATACGCTTGTCTGTATGCATATGCATCCAGATATGCACATGTATATGCATTCATATATGCACATCTGTATACATATGCAATCGAATATGCATTCGGATTTTCACGTCTGTACGCATATGTATCCAGATATACACATGTGTATACATATAATTGCAGATATACACATTTGTGTGCATATGTATTCAGATATACACATCTGTACGCATATGTATCCAGATATACACATCTGTATACATATGCTTCCAGATATACACATCTGTATACATATGCTTCCAGATATACACATCTGTATACATATGCTTCCAGGTATACACATCTGTATACATATGCATCCATATATACACATTTATATGCATATGTATCTCGAGAGACACATTGGTATATACATACATAATTCGCTTTCATATATAAATCTATGTGTATACCTTCTATCCATAAATAAATCAATAATAAATTATTTATCATTAAAAATATACAATATGGATATATATCTGAATATCTATAACTGTGTCTGCATGTGTGGCTGTGCTATATAATTCAAGTATATATGCTATGGGATCATATATATAGAGTCATACATATATTGTATATATGTATATATAATATTGTTTATATATATTTTGGCACACACATACAAACACACACACATACACACACATATCTATATATGTATATACATACTCACTATCACCGTCAAACACGTGTATAGAAGAGAAAAGGTGAGTGATGCACAAGGTAGATGCGATATTTTTTCAAAGTGGAACTTGTATGCAGCAGATTTCAAAATAATCGCATTTCAAGCAGGAAGTATGGAGGAATAACACCTCCAGTAATTTTTTGCTTTCAATTTTTTTTTCATTATTAAAATGTCCCCAAGGAAGTGAATGTGAGGGAAATTAGGATGACTACGCCAGGGAAATCCAGTCGTCCCCTTCCCAAATGGAAGATTTTAGTGGGAGATGGGAAAAAAAAACCATGAAAACCAAAACAAAATACCACAAATCCATACTTAAAAACATATATATATATATATATATATATATATATATATATATATATATATATATATATATATATATATATATATATATATACATATATATATATATATATATATATATATACAAACAAAACATTTGTTTTATGTATTTCCTTACAACTCTGAAAGAAAACTATTTATCAAGGCAATATCTGATGTGATGGTTGAAATGAAAAATCATCAGTTTTTTTCCCCTTGACTCATATTACAATCATAACTTTCTTAGTAGATATATTGGTGTTTAATTGATTCAACTGTAAGTTGGAAATAAGTAAAAAGGCTTCAAATTCCGGTTGAAACTGTTAATAGTAAATAATTAAGTTTTTTTTTACCCTTTTTTAATACCATATCCCTTTAGAATGTAAGTGATCATGGCTCTCCACAGATTCCTTTTCTTTATTATCTTTGAATTGCCATGCATTTTTGGGATAGTGGTTCCCAGTTGACTCCCCCATGGTTTGGAATTCAGAGTTTTCCTTCTGTTAACCTGCTATTTAACTCACGGTTTGTGTGTGAGTAGGAGTAGAGAGATAGGTTCATGGGTATTTGTGCGAAAGTGAATGCAACAGGTTCACCTCGCTGAATTCACTTTCTGTGCCAATATCTGTTACACTACCAGCGCGTCTATAATAACTGTTGTGGTAGGATCCACCTAATTTGCATAGTGGAATACTGACCATATAAATATGGTTGGTAACCGGGAAGAGAGGGAGGAATCAAGAGATTCAATCCAGAGACTCTGCCCGACTGCGACTCAGTCAACACATTCTCCAAGAACGGTCTTATCAGGAATATACAAAAGACTATATGTAAATATTGTGTACACTTTCTTGTTTCAATACATTTTGTTCTAAGTACCTTTTGTGTTGCATTATTATTCCATGCATTAGTCAAGTTTCAACAATAACTTAGCGCCGCAGTCATATAATGGTTTACTATAATGTCTATACAAAGTTTACACTTGTTTGAAACCAGATCTTAAGATTGGAAAACTAACTAAGTATACATAGAAATTGATCAAAATTTAATTTTTAAAAAATTGTATAATTCATGTGCTTTGTATGCATCAAAATTTAGGTGTCTTTCTTTATGCCTATTAGCACATGGGTGATCATGACTCTCTACATCTTCCTATTCTTCATATCTCTAAGTAATGATTGTCTCCTTACTCTCTCTCTCCCAGTCGCTGTTCTGCCATACAATTACACAAGCTAATTAGGGAGATTACTCCATGTTAACCCACTGCTCCACTTGCCTTTAACATGTCCTCTGTGTTCTTTAAATCATTTTTCTTTTTCATTCATGTGTCATAGAAATTTCCATTTTCCTTAAGACTTCCTTGTTGCTCAAATGCTCCATCTATGTTACTCTCAGTATCCTTCTGTAGAACCACATCTCTTTTGCCTCAAGCCTCCTCTTCATTTGCGAAGAAATTGTCCATCATTCACCTCCACATATCTGCTTTGTCTGCTTATATTTCTGAGATGAGGTATTGTAATGATTCACACTATTTACATTGTTCCGACTATTGTCCTCATCTTTATTCTGCAGAGTGTTTTAGACTGCTTGACCACAGAGTGCATCTGCTGCAAAATGGGAAAATATGTCTTCCTCCACAAGACCGCGTAAATGATTTCTGTACTCTGTCAAAGGTGGGAAAGTGAGGACTGAGCAACTCCAGCCCAGATATGGAAACAATTCTAGATTTTTGGTTTTATCTGATTCTTGTAGAGATAAACCATAGCAGAAAGAGTGAGATACTTTCTGGAATGGTACAATGACCTGACCATTTTTCCAGCATCTTTAACAATGAATTATATATATATATCAGTGCCACTTGAGGTCTGTAGTCAACTTGAGTCCCACTAAACATTCAAAGCAAGGAGCCTTATGGAGACTGAAAACATTTATTGACTTAAAAACCTAGAGTTTGATCACTGATGATAGAATAATACTAGTTAAGTTTTCAAGGGATTGAAAGATACAAAACTGTCTTTCTCCCATAAAACTGTTTGATTTTGCAATCTTAATGAAAAATAATATAGTCATTGCTCCAACATACCGATCATTATACGTTAAGTCTTTGGAATTATCTACACCATTTACATCATTCATTATTTATTCTTATTCATTAGTTTAATGATAACAGCAATAATTGCAATATGAGCACTGGTAAAAAATTGTAGCTAAAGACATAAGGTTTATAATACCTAGAAATTTATATACAGATGTCCTCAAAGACACATGGCACAGTGGATAAATGTGTTAGTTACATCCAGTGACAAAACCCAAAGAGTGTGAGTTCAATACCTGGTTAAGGTGATGGAGAACTTGAAGAGGTGAATTAAACAGGAGATAACTGACATCCATTAGACGTGGTATGTGAAACTAGAACAGTCTACCCCAGTGAGAGAGATAAAGGGATCAATTTGGCATTCCAACCACCTGAAGAAGGTTGGAGTGTACAACGGCTAAAATGTTGTAATAAATATGGCGACAAAGATGAGGACAATAGTCCGAATAATGTAAACAGTGTACATAATATCTCATCTCAGAAATATAGACAGATATTGTAATTATCTGCATTATTAAAACAACTTCTAAAGGACTAATAGATTTTTTTTTTTATTAATCCAATATTTCTTTTACTTTAAACGTTATTATTGTGGGGCTCGCCCCTTGTACACAAGATGAACTCATCCAAAATATACTTATACTACGGAGAAATAGCGTGACAAAAATGTCGAGACAGGGTGTTCACCCAGAGTTATACGAGAGTCCAGAAAGAGAGATGACTTACAGAGACTTGTACATATACTTTTCTACTAACCCCCATTCCTGGACTACTAATCTTCATTTCAAGTTGTATTCTTATGTTTAATACACATATTTTTCTATTTCAATTACTGGCATTGTTTATTTATTTGTGCAGGATTCCATCCCCGGAATCCACAACAGTTATTATAGTGGATACCCATATTTCAAGTAGACACCATATATATATTTTTTAAACACTACTTTATTTCATCCATTGAACATTTGAGAAAATTTTTTTCTGAAAAAAATGTGCCCTTCGGAGGGTCCCCTCAAAATATGAGCATCTACTGAAATAACGTTTAAAATCATTTTTAATGAAATAAAACAGCACACTAAATACATCTATTGTTGAATGTGGCCGATTATCACTTTAAACATTATATTTAAATCATACATAAACAGTGTGAATTCATGTCTACTGGCCTGTGCATTTGAGAGTCTTAATAAAGAAAATATACATTCCAGTAGGTTTTGAACCTACATTCCTCTTGTAGGTTAAACCTGGTGTGCTCAGCCATAGAAGACTTTCATATAAAATTCTTAATTCCTTAGAAATTACTTTTGCTAATTATGCAAGAATATTTTTTCTCTGATCAAAAAATGTTTAAAAGCAATGATGAAATAATAAGATAATAATAATGAATTTGTATTAAATTTACCAACATTAAGGAAAGCTGAAATGAATGAAAAAGAAAGAAAGAAAGAAAGAAAGAAAGAAAGAAAGAAAAAGAAAAAGAAGAGTAAAACATTGAAGCAAAAAAAAAAACAGAAAGAGGAAAAAGAGGGGGAAAAAAGCACAAACAAAATTAAGAGGGACAGGAAAGACAATGAAAAGAGTAAAGGGAAAGAAAGAAGAAGAAGAAGAAGAAGAAGAAGAAGAAGCAGGAGGAGGAGGAGAAGAAGAAGAAGAAGAAGAAGAAGCAGCAGGAGAAGAAGAAGAAGAAGAAGAAGAAGAAGAAGAAGAAGAAGAAGAAGAAGAAGAAGGTGAGAAAAATAAAAGCAATATTCTAGGATAATGTAAATTATTATTTTCTTTATGGGGGAGGGATTTATGAAGAAGATGAAAGAGAATAAAAAATTGGAAATGAAAAACAGAAATAAAAAGCAAATAAAAAAAGGATGAAAATGAATGTTAAGAAAGAAAGAAAGAAAAAAAGAAAGAAAGAAATAAAGAAAGAAAGAAAGAAAGAAAAGCTGAATTTAAAAAAAAAAATGAAATAAAATATTCTAACAGTTTCATTAGGATTTGAACCCAGGAAGTTATATTTCTAGCCTCCCATTGCTTTCTAAAATAAAAAAAAGTGCATTAGCAGCAGTTCATTTGGAAATCCAAGGATTTTTGAGTTGAAGTGGATTATAAAGATGGAAAGTTCCACAGTATCACACTCTCTTTCTGTTTTTGATTTCCATCACCCTTGCTTTTGACTCTGGGTTAGGGTTTATGACAGTTATAAGGGCACAATATGAAAGTAAATGTGAAACTACTTGGCATTTCCACATTTGAAAATCTTATCCAATGGGTCACCATACAAAGAAAAAAAATAAACATTCTATTTTTTTAGATTTCAGCCTCACCCCCTTTCAGTACCACCTGGAGAGATATGAAAATATTCCAAGCTCTAGTGTAAAAAAAATAGATATTGTTAAAGTTTATTTAGAATTCTTTTGTATGAATGAAAGCATTGGGGATGTGGAACTGGCATTTGAGGACAGGGTGAGTAAATGATGATGAGGATAATATAAATTATTATTTTCTTCAAGGGTGAGTAATTTATGAAGACGATGGAAGAAGAGAGAAAGAAAACTAAAGAAAGATGGAAGTGAATGAAGATGAATAAGAAGCAAAACAAAGAAAGGGGGAGAATAAATGATGAGAAAGAAAGAAAGAAAGAAAAAGAAAGAGAGAATAAGAAGAGTAAAACATTGAAGCAAAAACAGAAGTAGAAAGAGGAAAAAGAGGAGGAAGAAAGCACAAACAAAATTAAGAGTGACAGAAAAGACAATAAAAAGAGTAAAGGGAAAGAAAGAAGAAGAAGAAGAAGAAGAAGAAGAAGAAGAAGAAGAAGAAGAAGAAGAAGAAGCAGGAGGAGGAGGAGGAGAAGAAGAAGAAGAAGAAGAAGAAGAAGAAGAAGAAGAAGAAGAAGGAGGAGGAGGAGGAGGAGGAGGAGGAGGAAGAGAAGAAGAAGAAGGTGAGAAAAATAAAAGCAATATTCTAGGATAATGTAAATTATTATTTTCTTGATAGGGGAGGGATTTATGAAGAAGATGAAAGATGATAAAAAAATGGAAATGAAAAAGATAAATAAAAAACAAATTAAAAAGGAGGAAAATGAATGTTAAGAAAGAAAGAACGAAAGAAAGAACAGAAGAAAGAAAAGCATCAGAGAAAAACAGAAGACAAAAAAAATGTAAAGAGGAAAAAGAAAAGAACGAAAAGAATTGGGAGAAAAAGACAATAAATGTAAAAAAAAAAAAGAAAAGAAAGAAAGAAGGTTAAAGGTGAGAAAAAGAAATGTAAAAAGCACAAAGATGAGTGTAAATCTAAGAAGGATAAAAAGAAAAAAAAGAAGGAAAAATAAAAATATGATGAAAAGAAAAAGAAACCAAAACAAAAAGAATAAAAGAAAATTAGAAAAAAAAAATCGCACAATCTTCTCATCAAGTTTTGCGTTGTGACATTATAAACTTCTCATTGTTGATATGGAAAGTCATGAAAATTTGACAAAAATCTAAATTAGACAAAGGCAGAGGTGAGAGAAGGTTATGCAAGATAAGTTGATCAAATTTTCAAAATGTTTGATCAATAAAAGAAAAGAAGAATATGGCGACATGTATGATAAATCTTATCTCAAATTTTGCAATTTTCTCTTCACACATATTTTCCGTTATTTTCATCACCTTTTTTTCATTTCTAATTAATTTTTATCAGTTTTTATTTTTATTGTTTTGTTTTTTTCTTTGTCATGGTGCAAAGTGTGTTTTCAAGTTAACACATGCTCTAAATTGGCGTATTCTTCTTTCATTTGTTAGGAAATTTGTGGAAATAAGATTTTTTTTTTCTGATATAACCAGTCTAGAATGAGAAATAAAAAAAAAAATAAGAAAAATCTGATGCTGAAATAAAAATGGCTTCCATTTCTTTATATCTAGCTTTTCTTTATTTTGTGATAAAATGATTTTGAAAAAAATCTGACACTCCCAAAATATTCCCTGCCTCTACCAAAGTTTAATAATGACCAATTTATTGAAAATCAGAAGAAACCTCATTATTTAAGAAATGTTGACTTTTCAACATCATTTTGTATATTGGAAAAGAAAGAGAAAAAAAATGAAATGAAAAGAGTGGTAAATATTGCCCAATATGCATGTTCTTGCTAATAGGCATATATATATATTCAAGTGCAACACTTACACTTTATATATATATATATATATATATATATATATATATATATATATAAATAAACCTAGTAAGGCAGACAAACCCACCTAGGTTTCACCTAAACGGATCGTCAGGGAAATTCGGCTAAAGAGGCAAAGGGAAATGCATATTTATAGGCGATAGCCAAAAATATACCATGTGACCAAAGAAAGAACCACACACGCAAACACAAAACCACCTGAATGGGCGGGTGGGGGGTGTTTAAAGATTTATTCAACAAAAAGGGGAGGGGATATATAAATACGAACATTAAGGTGGAATGAAAAATAAACGGGAAAATTCATCTAATTTAGTAACCAAGATTTTTTATACCTACATATGTTAAGAATTTCAGTTTTTATATATATATATATATATATATATATATATATATATATATATATATTATTTACATTGATTGGACTGTTGTCCTCATCTTTATTGCCATACTCACAACATTTCAGCACTGAAGCCATTATTTCATCCACCGGGGTAGATTGTTCTAGCTATATGTGCCATGCCTCTTCCGGATGTCTCAGTTATCTCACTTATCAACTGCACTATCCACTGCAATATATATATATATATATATATATATATATATATATATATATATATAAAAAAAAGAAAACAGTAAGATATATAATCCGGTGTTCTTATAGATATTTTTATTTTTACAAAATAGTGCTCAATGTAAATTTACAGAGCATTAATATTATAAATTAATTGATTTAAAATATGTTTTTTCCGCTACACAGTTCTAACCATGTTTCAAACATTTTTGAAACATGGTTAGACAAAATGGAAAAACCATATTTTAAATCAATTATATATATATATATATATATATATATATATATATATATATATATATATATAATGGATAAAACAAATAGTTGATAGGTGAATGACAAAACAGAAAGAAATTTACTAATACATTTCCTTTTGAAATAGTTACTGTTTGGAATAAGATGTGTCACAAATGTATATATTATGCCACTTACTCTATAAGTTATAAGAAAATATTTAGAAATTTTTGATTTGCTTTATTGGAAATACTTATTGTTTGTAGATATAAACAGTGTGAATATAGAACCTAACATTGCATGATAATTGTCAGTTTCATATACCATCTGACTGGTTTGATGAACTTTACCGTTACCATATCATACTGATTTCTGTATCCACTATCGATCGATCGATCTATCTATCTATCTATCTATCTATCTATCTTAGACAAATACATAAATAGACTGGAACAAGCTTCTTTCCATCTTTCTTTCTTTCTTTCTTTTTAGCTTATGTATCTATTTCTCTTTCTCCCTTTCTATCTCTCACTCTCCTCCTCTCTCTCCCCCTCCTCCTCTCTCTCCCCCCCCCTCTCTCTATATATATATATATATATATATATATATATATATATATATATATATATTAAAAAAGAAAGGGGTGCATAACTGAATTTTTGGTTGTAATGTGGATTTATTGAGAAAAAATATTATACTTTGTTTTACATAATTTCCGACACGTGTTTCTGGTCTGGTTAATAACCGTCTTCAGGTGAAAGTGGAATTTTTACATATTATTAAAAATAATTAATTTTTTCTTCATGTTCAATGTGGAATATTCTCGATATGAGACATTCTGTTTTTGTGTTGGCAATAAATTTTCTTTACAACGGATTATAAAAAACGTTTCGGCATTTCTTTTTTAATATACATACTTTTCTCTCGTTGGAACCACTACAACATATTTCTTTATATATATATATATATATGCATGTATGCATTACTGTGTCTGTGGAGATACAGAGATAGATATACAAACACACAGATGCATATTTGAAAATATTAGGTGTTTACAGTTAAATAAAAAGACGACTATATCTATCTATCTATCTATCTATCTATCTATCTACCTATCTATCAATCAATCAATCTATCTATATATATCTATCTATCTATCTATCTATCTATATATATATATATATATATATATATGTATTTATGAATTTATTTAACATATATATATATAAACTTAACTATATATATATATATATATATATATATATATATATATATATATATATAGCGCACAGATATACGCACACATATATATGTGTGTGTGCATGCATATATGTATATACATATAAATAAATATGCCTAAATGTATCCATGCATTCTCTTTTCTCAGAGCTCGTCATTAAAATAACAGACATAACTTGATACAATTTAATGATTTTTTTTTACCTTTTCATATACATTCATCTCCCTCCAACCTGCCATCAGCCCTTTTAGCTTTCTGCAAATGACTTTCTCTTCGCTAATTATAGACATAAACACATCAGGACCCCATCATTAAATTCACTCTTGGCTGAACAAAAGTCAATCTAACACATGACAAATAAATTTGGAGGGAGGGAAAATTACTTTGAATTATTAATAATTTTTTTTTTTTATTTTAATTTGGAAAGAAAGAAAGTCTGTTACCTGCTACAGGCTGTGAAAATTTGGACGAATACATACCTGGAATTTTTTTTTTTTGAGATGATCTGATTTTTAAAAGTGAATTTAAGATGATTCTAAGACTTTGTTCCTAGAATTATATTCTTAGTCGCTAAATCTATTGCAATGCCAGCAAAATAGCAAGGAGGTCTGAATTCTCAAAGTGTTTCTGGATACGAAAACACTAAAATCTGAATTTGTAAAATCTAAAACGTAATCTAGGATTTTGTTATTTTCTTCAGTTCTTTTAGTTTAATAAAATATCATATTTTCCTTTGATGACTGAGTATCCTTATTTGTGCATTATATATATCCAACAATTTCTTTTAAAATAATATATATATATATATTTTATTCATGTGTTTGCTGATAGTTCAAATATATCAAATTAGATGAGATTAGACCAAAAATAGAGATTAGACCAAAAATAGAGATTAGACCAAAATAGAGATTAGACCAAAATAGAGATTAGACCAAAAATAGAGATTAGACCAAAAATAGAGATTAGACCAAAATAGAGATTAGACCAAAAATAGTTGCTGCCATATATTTCAGCTGGAGCTGCTCAATCCCAACTTTCCAGCCTTGATAGAGTTCAAAATAGTTTACAGTCTTATAAGGCACAACTTATTTTCCACCCTACAACCTCTTTCTCCTGAGACGCAATGTTGCAAGTCTTTCGCTACTTTATTGCTATTTCCATGGCAAATGTTCAAATGAGCTCCATTCATTGTTCCACCAGTTCAGACCTTTATATTTAGGACTTTACACAGTCTTGTGAGGGAAACTGTATTCCCCGATCTACAATCTCTTTCCTATAGGTGCAACCTTGCAAGCCTTTCGCTACTCCATTGCTATTTCCATGGAAAATTTTCAGATGAGCTCCATTCTTTAGTTCCACCTGTTCAGACATTTACAGCTAGGGCATGTCATGCTTCTTCCACAAAATCAAATCATCCTCATTTCCTCTGTATCACAATTGAAAAAAGAAAGTTCTACTCAAACAGCTTTTTCCCTAGAACTGCTACATGGATGCTTCCCTGAACATTTCAATCTTGACCTCTTCTAGTCAAGGTAGTCAGGGGTCAATCATTATCTATCCTCCTTATGCTCATAAAATTAAATTCTTACTACTTCCACTTTCATTCATAGAACACATACCATTCATCATAACCATTTTAACAGTAATCCTCTATCTTGAGTGGCACTTGAGAACATATTGGCAATCTTCAGACCATGCAAGATGTTTGAACGCAATCTTCAGGCCTGAAAATTGCGTTCAAGCATGTAACAGACTGTTACTATTCCGTGTTGACCTCACTGTTCACTTTTATAATTATGTACACTGAAGCTCATCTGAAGTTATGATGCAAATCACACAAACTTCAATAACTCAAATTTGCCGTGAAAGATTTTTGTCAAATTTTTCATGATTAATTTGAATTTCCAAACAAAGCTGGAGTTAAATTTTCAACATGTTTTATGAAAAATATTGGAGTTATTATAAAAACTGTAGTGTGAAGTTATTATGCAGATTAAATTAATATTAGTTTAACCCTTCCCTGCCAATTATCTTGGGAAAAACTACAATCGCCATCCCACATGGCCTCCTGCTGTTTCTTCTACAAATATTTTCATGACAATAGTTTTGACGAGCTACTGTCGCTGGTTCCCAGACTTCATGAATTTAAACATGCTATTAGGCTGGCCCAATCAGTCCCACCCTTTCACTGTTAAAATGGGTAATGTAACCGTCTCTTCTTCTCAAACAGCTTCTCCCACACTTCCCATCTGTGGAACTCCCTTTCCCTTATTTGCTTCCCTAATGACTATAATCTTCAAATATTCAAGTGTAATGTCAATTGACATCTGACACCCTGAGCTTTTTCCCAGTCCTCCTCTGTGTCCTTTCCTCAAACACGCCTCTTTACTCTTGTTCTCAATCCTCTGTAACCCCTGGCATGCAAGTGGCACTCCCGCCTTTCTTGGAGTGAAATGCCTTAAAAAAAAAAAAATTTGTTTTTAATACAGTAACTAAGAAACTGAGGCACCTTGATGTGTCGGAGCAGTAGCTAACATCTCTATCAGACATCTGAGTTGATAATTGGACTCATTTCAGGCTCAGAAGGACAAAAAAAAAAAGAAACTACATCTGTAGCTGTTTTTTTAACATTATGTTTTGGATGTGTTTATTCATTCATGTCTGAAAAAGAAACCTTCAGTAAAAAAAATATACACTGGTCTATAACAGGGAAGAGGTTAAGGCCTCTGAAATCTAATAAAAACTATTTTTTTTATTTTTTTTTCCATGATATATGTTGAAACAGGGATCTAACAAATGCTGAAAAACTGAAAATAACAAAGTTATTGAGTGAGGAATGTCCACACTGGAGATATCGAAGGAGCTTTGCAGAGATCATTGAACATAAAAGAGGGCTGCTGAAAACTAAATTGACAACTAGAAGCAAAGGAAAAGACTTTAAGAACTTTAAACTGAAGTGAGTTACAGAGTAAACAAGCATTTTTGACCAATGCTCAGACTTTTGAAAAGGTTAGAATCGAGGGAGTCAAGAAGGACAAAAGGTGTAGAATACTTTGCAAATTTGATCTGTCAAGAAATCTCCTGGGCAAACTCTTCTCAGTAAAGCAAATATTTTAAAGCGTCAAAATTGGGCCGATAAATACATAAAAATTGACTTTTCCATAGTAATTTTCATGGACAGGTGACACTCGATAAACTTGATCGATTGAGACAAAGGATGGATTTTATCTGATGCTTGTGGCCAAAATAAGGTAGCAAGATGGTGGCGGTTTGATGATATGGCTGGATTTGTTGACCAAACCAATCTTGGAACATTCAAAATCAATGAAGGAGTTAAACTGAACGGTGCTAACTGTTGCAATTTCATGGACAAGACTTCCTTTGAATGCTACAGTTTCAAAGTGAAGTATGTATTTATGCATGACAATGCTTCTTCTTATATATCTAAGGTTACCTATGAATTTTTTGAGTGTAAACGGATTACAGGAGAGAAGATAATTTTTTTTATTCATTTCAACTGAAGCAAGGCAGGGACACTACTAGTACACAGGGGATTACGGAGAATGAAGGTGAGAGAAAAGACAGCCTATGGGGGGTGGATTGAGGAAAGGATAAATGATGACCAGGATTCAAGAAGACAGTAGATCGAGATTGACTTTGTATTTAAATTTCTGAAGATTGTAGTTATCAGGGAAGCAAGTAAATGGAAGAGAGTTCCACGGGTGTGAAGTGTGAGAAAAGAAACTGTTGGAGTAGAAGTGGCAGTTATATTTAGCTATTTCAGCAGTAAAAGGGTGGGACCTAAATGCCAATCTAGTAGCATGCTTAAATTCATGGAAAAAAGCTCATCAGAGCAGTTGCCATGAAAATATTTGTAGAAAATCAGAGGGAAGCCACATCACATCAGTGAGAAAGTGACTGCAGTCGAAATGCCAAGTCAGGATCTATTACATTGCAGATCTTTCTTTTGATTTTGTCAAGAATGTCGAAATGAATAGCAGGAACACCAGACCAGATATGACAACAGTATTCAATGCACAGACAAATGTGCAAGATGGACTTTGATTAGAGAAATTTTCTGGCACGACACAGTGACCCAACTTTTCTTGCAGTAGATGCAGCTATTGATTCAATGTAGTCATTTCACAAGTCAGTTAAAAAAAATGAGGCCAAGAAGGCACAGTGTGTTGCTCTCCAGGATGGCCGGCAGTAAAGTTTCTCTCTTCTGGAATGAAATGGTTACCATCAAGTCTGAATTGAACCAAAATCTATTGTCAATTGTGAAGATAAAATTATGCAAAAATGTGGTAAAAAAAATTTCAATATTTGTGAAACTGCAGTCAGGTTTAAAATTGACACAGGTTCTAATATAAACATTTATCTCAACCCAAACGTACAAAAATCTGAAGGACAAATCTTCTTTAAATTTGGTAAATAGCACCTTCACAAGTTTGAAGGAAGAGTCCAGTGCTTTGGTAAATTTCATACTGCTACAGAAATAGGTAAGGGCAAATATAATTTGGAAATAATATCACTAAATGCATAAAGGGAAGAACAAGCATGACTTTGAAATAAAGTAGTTGTTGATTTTAGTACGTCTTTTGTCTCGTAATCTTTTTGTGGATTCCACTTTTAGTATTCATTTTCATGCAGTTTTATCTTCCCCTTATGTGAAACAATGACACACAGTTGTAGATGTATCAGCAGTGAGTAAGTCTAGGGCAAGATAACATGACAGAGCTCACCCCTCTTCAAGTTTATTTTGATCTCAGAGTTCTCCTAGATTGGTTACCCAACTAAAGGTAAAGTACACAACCTGCCGTTATTTACAATAAGTTAAATTCAGATTTTTCATTCTCCTTGAATTCAGAGTTGTCCTACTGCTAGATCGGTTGCCCTACCAAAGATAAAGCGCTAATCTGTCTTATTATTTCCAATGATTTGAACTCGAAGTTTTCCTTATTCTGGCCAGGCTACCAGCTAAATCTTGAGAGGCCTATCTGCTCTGTTATTTAACACATAGCTGGGGGAAGATGGATTCTTACCTTTTCCAAGGGCACTAGTGCAAAGTAAATGAAACAGAATTTGAACACAGCATACCAATTCCACTTTACCATGCCAATAACCATTACAAGATTCATACAATATTGCCCACACAATTACTAAAATCAATAACAATATCAAAGTGTCCAAAATACAGAGAATAAAAAAATCATTATTGAAACTGTTATATACCGTAACTTTGAACTTTAATGGGTAGGTCCCAATCCTCATAAATACGTTGGACACTATTGTAAGTGGGGGTAATATGCTGTCTAAGTAGTCCACAACTAGCAGTGGTTTACCTACTTCACACTGCTGGCGAGTATTGTATTTTGTTGATGTTTTAAAGATTACCATTTCATTTCCAACCTCCATTTTGGCTATTCCTCATTCAGTAAACCTCTCTAGGTTACAACGCATATTTTTATATAAAGCCAATATTTTAAACTATACAAATAAGATAACAAATCCCCCTAAAATAAAAATAAACAAAAAATTTAAATTAAATTAAATAAAAAACAAAATTTATTATGTTATTTAACAATCAAAAACGAAAAACAAATATCTTCTAAAATACCACCATGAAAAATGCAAATATATGCATTATATACAACATACATAATGTGACATATTTTTATATACCATACCTTTGACCACTAATGGGTATATCCCAATCCTCATAAATATGTTGGACACTATTGTAAGTGGGGGTAGTATGCTGTCTAAGTAGTCCACCACTAGCAGTGGTTTACCTACTTCACACTGCTGGCGAGTATTGTATTTTGTTGATGTTATAAAGATTACCATTTCATTTCCAACCTCCATTTTGGTTATTTCTCATTCAGTAACCCTTTCTAGGTTACAACAGAAACATGAGGATAGAAAGACTAAAGTGCGAGAGAGTTATTTGTCCATTTTTTTTTTTATTTTTAAAGCAAGAATAAATCATTGTGCTATTGGCTACAAATATATAAATTCCAAAACACTTAATGCAAATTAGTATCTTCTGCTATGTTTTTCTCTCAGGTTTAATTAGATTTCAAATTAGGATCTAATGCAAAATTTATCTGTGGTATGATTTGATATTCCATTCCATTTGATATTCCATTAACTAGATGGAAATAATTCTGGGGCCAAATACTTTCTTAATCAAATATATGGCTGGATATTAAATATGTATGCGAAGCAAACAAATGTTCGCTGATCATATTTGAACCCATGATCAAAGAAGAACGTTCATTTGAAGTTGACATTCTCAAAACTATTTACCAGTTAGTAATTTCCAATATAGGATTTTACCTTAATTAAAAAAAATCTCTGTGAAGACACACACACACACATTTTTTCTTTCACCCATTTTATCCCAAACAAGGCAATAAAGCCATTAAGATGATAGGGGTTACTAAGTGTGAGTGCTAACAAATTTCTGAAGATATTAGACCCCTGACTCCTCAGGTTAATGAACGTGTCCTAAGTAGTGGCAGTAGCTTGTCTCCCTTTCTGCCAAAGTGGGTTTAACCTTTAGGCATTATTTAAGTTTATTGAAATTTCTCCTCAGCGAATATATTTCTATGGTTGAGTGTGTAAATTATTATACAGTAATTTGTGACACGTTTATTATCATCTCTCAGTTGCATCTCTGTCTTAGGGCAGAGTGCACTCAGGGGTGGCTTCGTCGAAGGACATAGTCACAACTGAGGAAGATCATACTGAGAGATACCCAGCCCTGGGATACAGCTGCCCAAGTCCATGCCTTCTCATTGTACTAAAGAGAGGGATCAGTACTCACACTGAAGCCAGTGCAACCAATGATTGTGAGGGACTGGGTAATTTATGTTGCTAACCCATGTGTATGCGCTCGGATTCCCCAGATTAAACTGACCTTGCGTCACAATGAGACTTCACAAAATGACTTCATGGGGGCAGTCAAGTAAATGTCATATATTTCTACTGTTAGGTCAGGTTTTATCCTGACTTTCTTCCATCACGTTAATTTAGCCAAGGAATGTATGCACATTGGCCTCTTATTTTTGTCCCCACGTTTTTTTAGTTTAATTCCCACTCCCTTCCCCCTTATGTGACAGTGCAGTCAGTTCTCTGGTAGATGCGGGGGGGGGAGGGGCTTTTTTGTTTTTTGAGTGTGTATTTTGTATTTGTTTTTGTGTTTGAATGAGTGTTTGGTCAAAAGATTATTATCAATTACCTCATCCCACATTAATTTCATCCAGTTTACTGATTTTTCTGACACAATTAAGGATTGGGGGGGGGTATTGCTAAAACTATTTTGTTTGGTGACTTGTATATAAATGGTATTCATCGTAAATATTCATTGGGATTTCATTTTTAAATGTTGTTATTTTATTCCCACCCCCAGATAAACTCTATGTATATAAACATTTTTTAATCAAGTTCACCCCAAGCAAGGCAGTAAAGCCACTAAGACACAATGGATTACTGGGTGTGTAACAATTAGAAACATTTAGGAGAATATCTGAAGTGTACATATATATATATATATATATATATATATATATGTGTGTGTGTGTGTGTGTGTGTGTGTGTAATTGTGTGTGTTTATGTGTGTGTGCATGGGTGTGTACATGTGTGTGCACGTATACATGTGTGTGTGTATGAAAATGAATATGTTTAGGAGAATATCTGAAGTTATATATATATATATATATATATATATATATATATATATATATATATATATATATATATATATATATATATATATATATATATATATATTTCAATCTTTTCTCATACAGTCTCAGTTACGGTGGACTGGTCATGTCTTGAGAATGTCTGATGACAGGATACCCAAGATCCTAATGTACAGCCAGTTAGATCAGGGCTACAGGAATATAGGATGCCCATGGCTAAGGTACACAGTCAAGCTGAAAAGCAACTTGTCAGCTGTCAATATACCTAATAACAACCTCGAGCGTTTAGCCTTGGATAGGGTAGAATGGAGATCAACGTGTTTTAATGGACTCAGCAATTTTCAATCTGCTTGTCTGAATCATCTTCAAGAAGCGAGAGCAAGATCTAAGAGGTCAGCCAATCTAACAGTGATCTCATCTCACAATTCTCACACCTGCACCATATGTGGCCTCCTTTGTAAACCATTAGCGGGTCTTAAATGCCATTTAAGATTATCGCATAAACTTTCATAACTGAATCAATAAGCTGTCAGATCCTCATACGTTGAAGCCGACGGGAGAGTCCATTATTATATATTTCAAATATAACTACAATATAAAATATATATATTTCAAATAACACTGCAATATATATATTTCAAATATAACTACAATATAAAATATAATAAAAGAACAACTGTCTTTATTCACACATATATGTATATTTAAAAATATGTATATATATATATATATATATATATATATAGAGAGAGAGAGAGAGAGAGATAGAGAGATAGATAGATAGATAGATATAGATCATATTAGTGGTTAATACACACACACACCCACACACACACACACACACACACACACACACACATATATATAAATATATATATATATATATATAAATATAATATAAAAGTGAACATAGAAGTCAACACTTAGAGGCGACAGTCTGTTTCATGCTATATGCAATCGTCAGGCCACGTGTGCTGTTATTTTTCTCGGCTATTTATATATATACGGGTTAGTGGTGCATTGTGGGTATTCTATTATGGCGGTTATTTTTACCGGAAGTCGCTTTGTTCATTTATTTGGGTCAAGTTATATTGCTTGTATATATATATATATATATATATATATATATATATATATATAAAATATATTATACATACATACATACATACATACATACACATAGATATATATATGTATAAAAATAATTCCAAGAGGATAGAATCCAGGTAGAACTCAATGTCCAGGACAGAGTAAGAATATAATAAAAAGGCTTAAACACTAATATTCCATGGTCATAATTTATTCCATTGGAATTGTAATTATGATCCAATTCATCCGACCTACAAATATATATATATTTAATCAAGTTCATCGAAAGCAAGGCAGTAAAGCCACTAAGACACAATGGATTACTGTGTGTGGAAGAATTAGAAAACTGAAAATTTCTAAGGAGCGAGAACAAAAATAGGAGGACAGTAAATGACGATTGATATTTCATTTAAATTTTTGAAGATTAATGTTGGCTGTAAAGCATGGTGCCAGAAGTTCCACAAGCAGGAAGTGTGTGAAAATAAACTGTTAGCATATAATTTATGGCTACATCTAACCAGATCAACTGCAAATTGATGAAATCTTGACACCAGTCTAATAATGTGTGTGTGTGTGTGTGTGTGTGTGTGTGTGTGTGTGTGTGTGTGTGTGTGTGTGTGTGTAAAAAGACTCTGTGTCTCTGTAGGTGTGCACATGTATGTATGACTCTCCTAGCATTATATACTTTTCTATAAGAGCCCAATTTGAATTCCATTCGAATCCATTATATTCACATGTGCTAATACTCTTGGGAAAGATATGAACCCTCTTCTTCTCCCCCTTACTATGGGTAAATAACAGGACATACCTGGTTCTATAGCCTTGGATAGCAACTGGTCTACCACAAAAAGAAATGGCAACCTACTGTGGGAAAAATGTGCCTCGTCAGTCATGTATCAAAAGATACATGGTCACCTAAGCGTGTATCACATATGGCACATAACTGACTGATATATCTGCCGGCATGCTTAAACAAACAAATAAACAATGTGTCATCACTATGCCTGTTTTTGTCATTGTTACCCAGTATTTCCTACTTCATTTTTTACTGGACAATAGATACATTTTTTCAAGTTCATTCCACCATGAAATGCAGAACCTTATTTTCTCTCAATTTTTTTTTCTATTACCGAGGAAACAATTTTGTGCTCCATATTTTCCAAAACCCTTTGTAGTATCTGATATATACATTTATATGGTCCTCAAAAAGCAGTTCCTGGGTATGACAATAAACTACATCTGCATCCTGGGTAAGACTATAAAATACGTCCAACAGCAAGGCCTCTGATCAGGAGGTTTTGAGGAGCGTGGAACCACTTCTTAATTGCTGGCGTTCCCAGGTCCACCTTGAGCCGGAGTGGTAGCATCTGTTAGGGTCCCTGCTATGGGCAAATAGTTAACACCCAGACTTGTGTAAAAATAGGTTTTAATACCAGAAATACTTTGTAATAAAAAAAAATTATTACCAGCAATAATTTTTGAAGGAAAAATTATTATCAGCAATACTTAAAAAAAATACCAGCAATACAAACAGTTATACATTCTTTGAAAAAAAAATGACCAGCTATAGATTTCTTCAAGGAAAAATATTCCCTAAAAAATAGATTTTTGAAGAAAAACATATTACCAGCAATAAAAATTTTGTTGGCATTAAATAACCCATTGAGGTATATATGCCGTAAAACGAAACAAACCAAACCAATCAAAAAGCAGGTCGAAATTTCTCCCTGGGATAGAATTTTAAAAAAAATTAGAAGTAGAAAATTGTGACCATAGTTTGGTAGATTCAAAATGTTGGAATATTGATCTTTGCACAAACTACAATTCTACAATTCATCTTTTGAGTCAAACATTAAAAACTGTCCTGGGTATGACGATAACTATGTCCAACAGCAAAGCCTCTGATCAGAAGGTTTTGAGAAGCGTGGAACAACCTCTTAATTGCTGATGTTCCCAGGTCCACCCTGACCTGGGGTGGTAGCACCTGTTAGGGGTCAAAAGCTATGGGCAAATAGTTAACCCCAAAACTGAGGTAAAAGCATTATGAAAGTGTAAAAATAGGTTTTAATACCAGAAATAAATTTTTGAACTATTACCAGCTATACGTTTTTGAAGAAAAAACTATTACCAGCTATACAATTTTGAAAAAATATTATTACCAGCTATGCGTTTTTGAAAAAATATTACCAGAAAAAAAAAAAAGAAAAGTTGTGAGCATTAAATAACTCATTGAGGTTGATATGCCGTAAAACAAACCAAACCAAACCAAACCAAACATTAAAAAAAACAATGAAATATGGCCAAATTCTGCTTAGGCAAAGAAAGGTCAGTAACACCTATTAGAGATGTACATTTATCATAAAGAGATAAAATGGTTCATCCATTATAAAAAAAAAAACAAGCAAATCACATCACACTGTAATAGTCCTTTTATAACTTACAATGAATATAACAGCTTTATTGAGTTATTTCTAAACATATCTTGGAAACAGTTTTTTTCCATGCTAATAGGAATATATACTTGAAAAACAAGGTGGATAAAATAAGTAAGGGTTTATTGTAAAAAAAACAGTACAATAAGAATAAAGGTGACAGTTATGCACAAGGTCTTCGCAAGTCAATCCAGTAATGAGTGCTACTATTGGAAGGTCGATAGTTCTTGCGTAAGTCTGAGTCATACTCAACAGATCCCAGCTAGTAATATTTACCAACCTCCCCACAGGGTAAGGATGTGGTGCAAGGCTGAATTTAATGTGGGGCAATCCGAGCATTTAGACTCGGCCAAAAATTCCCGGTAAACCCCGCATAAACGGGTTCGGGTCTGTCTACCTCCCTGGACGAGACTCTGTTCTTTGGCAGAGTCTCATCCGGGTTCCTCTCTGCCCGAAAGCAGAGAGTTCAACAGCAGCTAAGAGCTGAGTAACAGATCCCAGCTAGTATATTTAGCTACCCCCACCACGAGGGTTGCATGTGGCACAAGGCCGGTTTAACGTGGGTTCTCCGAGCCCATAGGCTCAGACAAAAAATATTCCCTTTCGAACCTGTATAAACAGGTTCAGGGTCAGTCAACATCCCCAAACGAGAACCTGCCCTTCAGCGGAGCCTTGTCCAGGTTCCTCTCTGTCCAAAGGCAAAGAGTTCAACCGTCTAGCTGGAACAGGTCGCAGCTAGACTCTGTAGTCCGTTGAATTACAGATACTTATAGGTAGTCACTACCTATAATGTACTATACTCATGGGGGTGACAGGTTATTCCATTACATCATTTTTTTAATCATTTCATCCTAAGCATGGTGGGAATGCCACTAGTATGCAGGGGGTTACAGAGAATGAAAGTAAGAGAAAAGACTGGGTGTAGGGAGGGTGAGGAAAGGATAAAAGATGAACAGGGTTCAAGTCAACAGAAGATGATGATTGACGTTGCATTTAAATTTTTGAAGATTGTAGTTATCAGGGAAGCAAGTATATGAGAGGCGGGAAGTGCGAGAAAAGAAACTGTTGGAGTAGAAGTGGCAGTTGCATTTAGCTATTTCAACAGTAAAAGGGTGGGACCTAAATGCCAATCTAGTAACATGCTTGAATTCTTGTAGTCGCATCACCAGGTGAAAAAGCTCGTCAGAGCAGATGCCATGAAAATATTTGTAGATTGTTCAGTAACACCTTTCACCCTACGACAATGTAATGAACTTGCTGAACTAAAACAACTGGCCGGCTAGATAATTACCAAAATAATCATTAAGAAATGTATATATATATATATATATATATATATATATATATATATATATATATATATATATTTGTTTGTTTATATGTTTTACTCCCTCTTTTTTTCTTATCTTTCCTTTTTTATATCTCTTTAATTCCCCGCCCTCATCAACTTTCTCTTTCTCTCTCTCTCTCTCTCTCTCTCTCACTCTTCTTTCTTTTCTCACCCTTCCTCTTTCTTTACTTCTTCTCAATTACTGACATTGTTCATTTCACTGAATTTTTTTAATTTTCATTTCATTTATTGCTTAATCAAGTTAACGAAACAATAGTGGTTAATGAATCAATTGTATTTCTTTTAGCATGGCACCCGAGCACCACTACGGATGGCTTAAAGCAAATTTAACTGTGAAATTTTTCTCTAGGAGAATAAAAAGACAAAAAAAAGAAAATCACTTTAAAATTTCTAAGAATTTCAACAATTAATTTTAAACACCAATATTAAAAAAAATTTCTTCATTCTTTTTAATTGCTACAGTTAAATAATTACTAAAAGAAAATGGCTCTCATATCTAAATATACCCGTCTACTAGTGCTGATAGCTAATCCCCATTGATGACACCTTCTCAGGCAGATTTGTGATTGTTCCACACCCACAGAGTCCACCTGTGGTTTATACGGCAACTAAGCTGAGTGGATCTTAGTTACAATTTCTGTGTGAGAACACATTATCTAGCATGATCAACATTCTGAACATGTCTAACATATTCAAACCCTCGGTCACAATGACTTGTGACTTCATGCAACATCGATGCCTTCCAAAGGGGTTCCGTCTACCAAATTTCACTCACAAGGCTTGGGTCAACCCGTGGTGTAATTTTTCTTTCTAGAATCTATCTTAGATATCTCTAATTTTTTCTATTCGCCCATGCTTAGAATATTGCTGCCAAATATTGTCTGGTGCCTCTGTTATGTATCTTCACGTCCTTGATAAGATCCAAAGAAGAATCAGCAATATTATTAGCCCTGATCTGGTGACTCAGTTTCAGTCACCACTGCCATAGGTTTGAGACTGTGCCTTTTCTATAAATACTTGCATGTTAATTAGCTCTTCACTATAGTACCTACACTTTTTGAATCAAAGCTCAGTACCAGACTGGCATTGAGATATCAGCAATTTACAGTAGAGCTGGCTAGATGCAGCCGTAAGTTCTATGCTAACCGTTTCTTTTCTCAAACTTCTCGCTTGTGGAACTCCCTTCCAGCTACATGCTTTCCAGCCAACTTTAATCTGCAAAAATTTAAATGCAATGTCAATCGCTATTTACCGTGCTCCTGATTACTCTTTTCTCTTCCTGCTTATTAGTAATGTTTCCGTTCCTAATTCTTCCACACCCTGTAACCCCTTGTGTCTTAGTGGCTTTACTGCCTTACATGGGGTGATACCAATTAAAAAGAAAAAAAAGGAGCACATGGCTGCGTGGTTAGAACATATGCTTTCTGAGCATGTCACTTGGATTTGAATTTCAACAGTGTTGATTTGTCTTTAAAGGAGACTATCTGATGTTATTGGTCTGGAGGAGGAGGATCCCAGCATGTGACACATTTGGAAAGTGGTTGAAAACCATACCACGAGTTGACTCAAGTCTTGTGAGTGAAATCGGGTAGACAAAACCCTTAAGAGTTGTCGGTGATTGTGCTAGCATGAAGTCACAGGTCATCATGACTGAGGTCCTGAGCATGCTAGCCTTGTTCAGACTGTTGATCATGCTAGATAACGAGTTCTGTTTTTTAATTAAACAGTGTTAATTACATTTACTGGCCTGCTGAATGTTTGAGAAATTTCTTAGAAAATATGTCCTCTCCGACAGAAATCGAACCTGTAACCTTAATGGGAACCATCGTTTAATCCTATGTGCTGCTAACTATTCAGCCACAAAGAAACATCTGGTTAGCAAAATCCGAATTACTGTTTATAAACATACACCTTTGAAGATTTTTCTTGATCGATCATATCTGAAACATATCGTAAACAATGACAAGATATTATGAAATGGATTAAGTCCGACAATTATTTAATATATATTCTGTTTATATATTATTTTTAATAGATAAAATTTATTTAAGTAAATGCTCTATCTTTTAATTAAACAGTATTAATTACATTTACTGGCCTGAATGTTTGAGAAATTTCTTAGAAAATATGTGTTCTCCGATAGGAATCGAACATGTAAACCTTAATGAGAACCACCATTTGATCCTATGGACTGTTAATCATTCAGCCATAAAAAAGTGTCTGGTTAGCAAAGTCCAAATTACTGTTTATAAACACACATCTTCAACGATTTTTCTTAATCAATCATATCTTAACGTAAACATTGACAATATATTATGAAATGGATTAAGTCCATATTTTCAAGATAACAGAGAGAAATAGAAATGGATGTCAAATTCATAAGTAAATAATGAAATAGAAAGTTTACTACATGAAGGTACACTTAACAATGGACCCAATGCTTAACTCTGCTTATTTACATAAACAGATGATTCCATTCATTTACCTCATATATGACAGTTCAACAATTATTTAATATATTTTTCTGTTTATATATCTATAAAAATAACGTGTAAACTGAAAATATATTAAATATCACATGTTATTTTATATTATGTATAATATTATTGAATCAATTGCTAAGAGAGAAAGAGATTGATTCCATACTATAGATATAATTTATTTAAGTAAGTACTCTGTTTTTTAATTAAACAATATTAATTAAATTTACTGGCCTGAATGTATGAGAAATTTCATAGAAAATATGTGCTTCTCCGACAGGAATCTCTGTGACTTAATAGTTAGCAGCATGTCAGGACAAATAATGGTTCCCGTAAGGGTTACAGGTTTGATTTCTATGAAATTTCTCAAACATTCAGATTAGGAAATGTAATTAATGCTGTTTCATTAAAAAACAGAGCATTTACTTAAATAATCTATATGTATAAATAATAACGTATAAACAGAAAATACATTAAATAATTATTGGACTTAATCCATTCCATTATATGTTGTCATTAAAGATACGTTTCATGAGCAAATATAATCGATCAAGGTAAATCATTGAAGATCGTGTGTTTGAAAACATTAATTTGTACGTTGCTAACTGGACGCTTCTCTATAGCTAAGTAGTATAACACGTCAGATTAAATGACGGTACTGTGTAGAACACAGGTTCAATTCCTGTTGAAGAATGCATATTTTCTACAAAATTTCTTGAACTTTCAGGCCGGTAAATGTAATTAATTCTGTCTAATTAAAAAACAGAGTATTTACTTAAATAAACTGTATCTATAAAAATAACATATAAACAGAAAATATATTAAATATATTTATGCTCTACGGTTGTATTGAGCTCTTTTGTTAGTTGTTACTTGTATCGGGGTTTTTTCTTTGGGCTTCAGACCTGCATCTGTGCGATTTTTTTGTCGGCAGAAGTTCATGTTTGTGCTCTTTCTTTTTTTAAAACCTTTTTTTCCCTCGAGATTGATTTGATTAGCAAATCAAAAATTCGAGGGTTTTTCGAAACGAGTCTAGTTATCTATATTTATATGTATATACACATACATGCACAAATGTACACACTAACACACATATATGTATATACTTTGATGTTCAATTTTAAGTATACATGTAAGTTTAAGGTTAAACACTTCTTTTAAGATGCTGTTTTATTTTCAGATTGTCTATAAATCTTCCTGATATTGAAAAATGCAACAAAAACTGCCAAAGCCGAAGCAGTCCAATGATAATTACTATTTTTTTCTTTCCTTCTAACAAACGACTGACTTTATGTTTAATGCCACACTTAGAATTCTCTTCGGACAAAATGCGCCACAGAACATCTGTAAATTTAATATTAAAAAGCTATTTTTGATATGCCATACGTTTCCTGACTGAGTTTTTCAAGTTTGGTATTTATAAAGAATTCCTTTTATTAAATTTTTTTTCTCAAATTTGACGTCTTCCTAAAATCTAAAATCCCAGCAGGATATCAAGTTTTAGAGAGGGAAAGCATAGCTTAAACTGAAACACACTGGCATAAACACACACACAATTGTGTGCATGGGTGTATATACGTGTGCATGTTTGTATGTATGCGTGTGCATGTGCACATGCTGATGTGTGTGTGCACATGGTTCTGTGAGCATTTGTGTGTAGATATAAGCCTGAGAATGAAAGTTTACAAGCAGTTATCGGTATTAATATTAAATATTAATATTACAAATACATTTAAGTATGAATACATTTGCACATTCTAAAATCAGACTATATCTATTCAGATAGATAGATAGATAAGAATACACTGGATATATATATATATATATATATATATATATATATATATATGTGTGTGTGTGTGTGTGTGTGTGTGTGTGTGTGTGTGTGTGTGTGTGTGTATTAAACTACTAGTAATACTCAGTTGGAAAAAAACCTTGGATAGCACAACTTGCAAGAATATCAAAACAAATTTGTACCCAAGGAAAAAATTGGAAAAAAAAAGAAAGAACTAGAAACATCTGAACAGGGCAAAACAAATTGTCCAGTGCCTTAAGTTCTTATTTCAAAGAGAAAGCCCCAAGTGAGTAATAAAGCTAAAATGTAGAGTGCTCAATATGCTAAGTAGAGCTGGGATAAATAAAATAAATCCTAAAGAGCCAGAAATAACCTACCTAGGTTTCACCTAAATGGATCTTCAGGGTAAGATGCCTAAAGAGGAAATTTTTTTCTTTCTATCTTCTGTCATGAGGTTTTATGCTAATTAGTTTTCAGTGGTTTTATCAAAAAATACAGTTTCATGTCATTTCCTCTTTAGCCAGCTTACCCTGAAGATCGGTTTAGGTGAAACCTAGGTAGGTTGTTTCTGGCTCTTTAGGATTTATTCCATTTATATATATATATATATATATATATATATATAAATATATTAAATGAATCATTCATACAAAAAACAGATATAGAAGTTAATGATATAACTATTTTTATATGAATGATTCATGTAATGTAAATTGAACTGCACCACATACTTGATATATATATATATATATATACATCCACATGTAATAAGAGTAAAAAGAATATAGATTCAAACTTTCACAGCATTAATTCAAAAGGAGTAGAGCAGTAGTTATTTATTATAAAATTTTGAAATATGGAAAAACCAATTGCTCACGACAAAGATGCATTTTTGTTTTAATGCATAAGAGATGCTCCTATGCATTGAAACAAAAATGCGTCTTTGTCATGAGCAATTATTTTTTTCTGTATGACAAAATTTTATAATAAATATATATATATATATATATAAATAATATTAGTGGTAAATATACACATACATATGCACTCATGTATCTAAAATATATAAATATATATACATACACATACATATATATATGTATAAAAAATAAATCCAAGAGGATAGAATCCAGGTAGAACTCAATGCCCAGGACAGAGTAAGGATATAATGAAAATGCTTAAACACTAATATTCCATATTAGTGTTGAAGACTTTTTTATTATATATATATATATATATATATATATGTGAAAAGTGTATATAAATATAAATAAATATATATATGTATAATTATTTATATATTATATGCGCGGTACTTATTAGAAAGCGCTCAATATCAGAGATAGAGCTAACATATTTGGTTGGATAGATGTGAGTTTGTGACCCTGGGTTTCACGCTTTAGCGATCGTCAGACAAAACGATCGCTAAAGCTGAAACCCAGGGTCACAAACTCACATCTATCCAACTAAATATATATATATATATATATATATATATATATTCTTATCTATCTATCCCATTCTGTTCCTATTTACCTATCCAATTCTCTTCACTGAGAGTTGAATTCAATGTTCACTTTTATATTTACATACACTCTATCTCTGATATTGAGCACTTTTACGCATACTATATAACTATAGCATACCTTAAAATTATATTTCATCATATAGATAGATAGTTAAAGAGATAGATAGAAACAGAATCAGATAGATAGGAACAGAATTAAATAGATAGATAGATAGATAGATAGATAGATAGATAGATAGATAGATAGATAGATAGATAGATAGATAAGAATAGAATGAGATAAACAAATAAGAATAGAATGGGATAGATAGAAATACAATGGCATAGATAGGTAAAAAGACAGATAGATATATAGATAGATAGATATGTATAGAATAGGATAGATAGATCACTTGATAGATTGATAGATATATGGATAGGAATAGAATGAGATAGATAGATAGATAGATAGATAGATAGATAGATAGATAGATAGATAGATAGATAGATATGTATGTATAGAATGAGATAGGTATGTATAAAATAGGATAGTTCGATAGATTGATTGATCACTTGGTAGATAGATAGATAGATAGATAGATAGATAGATAGATAGATAGGAATAGAATGAGATAGATAGATAGATAGATAGATAGATAGATAGATAGATAGATAAACAGACTGATAGATAGATAGATAGATAGATAGATAGATAGATAGATAGATAGATAGATAGATATTAACAGAATGAGATAGCTAGATAGATAGATAGATAGATAGGAATAGAATTAGATAGATAGAAAGACAGATAGAGATATAGAAGAATAGAATGGGATAGATAGATAGATAAATAGGAACAGAATGAGATAGATAGATAGATAGATAGATAGATAGGAACAGAATGAGATAGATAGATAGATAGATAGATAGATAGATAGAACAGAGAGATAGGAATAGAAGATAGATAGAAAGACAGACAGGAATAGAATTAGATGGGAAAGACAGACATATAGAATAGAATGGGATAGATAGGAACAGAATGGGATAGATAGATAGATAGATAGATAGATAGATAGATAGATAGATAGGAACAGAATGAGATGGATAAATTAGTCATTTAAAAGAAATGGAGAAAATACAATACTAACTGATAGAATGCTGACTGGAAGTGCCACTAAATGAAGATTAGCCATTGGGAATTTTTGCCATCTTCCATGATTACATACATGTAGCTGGCGTCTATAAAGGAACAAAAATGCAGTTAGTCAAAGAATAATGAATAATTACAGAAGGTGCTTTACTTGGAGCTGTCAAGCATGACACATGTAGATTAGGACGGAAAAGAAAGTGTTAATCTGTATCCTGATAAATGGAGCATATGTTGTCAGAGCATCACAGCCTGGACAATTTGTTTTTCATGTGGCAATCTCCTTTAGAGATTTTATTACAACTGCTTTCTTTGATGTCTGTTACATCAGAATTTATTTTAGAGATTTCCTCATGATATTCCCCTACGCATTGCGTGTCTCTGCCCATTTAAACTCATTGTTACACGTTCATAGGGGTAATAACTGTTGTTTTCCCTATAAGTAAACATTTGGCGTTCATTGACCGAACTGCCAGTTGAAATTTATAAAATCTTTCTAGTAACACAATTTTTCATGTAAACAGGTTCTTCAAGTCCATTTCATCTCTTAAGCTTAAAGAAATTTATATGACGGTGCTGAAAATTTCTCGATCTGATCAAGACCCATTTCCAAAGTTTTGATGTTTGGTCATCTGGTCAGATTTTGAGGAGTAGGTTGGATCCACACTTTCTAATACTGATTGGGGTTTCCTTCCTAAACTTTTGTCTGAAGTAGTGTGGAAAGTCAGCATCTTGATTATATCATTATTTTCTCCTTAAGTTACGCATGCTATCTATTTTAGCTGTTGCAGCCGTTGATCGTTCACAGATGATGTAGTTTCTATTATTTGGTACAATTTGTTGTTTATGATTCTGTAACGTCAGGAGGCACGGTGGATAGCAACTTGCACTGAGGAATCGGAGAGCTGAGTTTGAATTCCAGTCGAATCCATTAACATTCATTTACATGCTAATACCCTTGGGAAAGGTATGAATCCTCTTCTTCTCCCCCCAGCTGTGGATAAATAGCTGGACAGACTGGGTTCTTGTAACAAATGAATGAGTGAAGGCAAACGTCATGGTGGAGGACACTAAAATGGCAGTGTGCGTGCGCGACCAGACTGGGAGCGAGGCCTGTATTCATTTGCATAACTGTATGCCTCACGGGCATAAAAGATTACAGTTCTATAGCCTTGGATGGCAACTGGTCTACGGCAGAAATAAATGACAACCTACTGTGGGAAAAATCTGCCTTGTTAGTCATGTATCGAAAGATACATGATCGCTTGTGTATCACACATGACACAATAAATGACTGAATGTCAGACAAAAATCAGATAATAATTTCCAGACAATTTTTTCCAGATAATTTTCAGACAAAAATCAGATAATAATTTCCAGACAAAAATCAGATAATAGTTTCCAGACAAATTTTCCAGATGATTTTCAGACAAAAATCAGATAATAATTTCCAGACAATTTTTTCCAGATGATTTTCAGACAAAAATCAGATAATAGTTTCCAGACAATTTTTTCCAGATAATTTTCAGACAAAAATCAGGTAATAATTTCAACAACTAGAAATGGGGCAGAATTATATTCATGTCTTCAATAAGGAAATTGGTGCCACAAAGAAAAGCAATCTTTTTTCTGAATTTGAACTCTGTTAACAAATTCTCGTTTTATGTTGCAAACAACTTTACTTCTTTTCCCATCTCACTCAAAAATGTATGCATATGTGTAATATTTTATTTATGACATGGCTTCTCGAAGCTTTTAAACTGTTTCTATTCCACTTAGGCATTTAAAGACCAAGGGATTTTTTTTATGATAGCTTGTGCTTTTTTTGTACAGCTTGCTATTTAACCTTAACCTCAAAGGTATTTATCGGATATAAGCTTTATAGGGGGTAAATCTTTATAGGGGGTAAATCTTTAAACAACTTAAAGCCTCTCACAAAAAGAATTTCACTTAAACACATTTTTTTCTTCTTTTAAATTCAAATACCCACTGAGAAATTACAGACACTGGCAAGCATACACATTGTATGGTAGGGAATGAAAAGAACTTTCCGGAAATTCTACTTCTCAAAAGGAAAAAGAATTTTGCTTTTATTTTTGTAATTTTATTTTTTTCAAAAAAAAAAAAGGAATTACAAAAATTACAAAAAAGACAGAAATTAAAATTGATCCATCAAAAATATGCCAATAAAAATTGTTAAAAAAATAAGTTTTAACAAATTAATCATTTTCCTTTCATATTATGTGCTTGTGAATCAGTGAGTGTTTCTCCTGGTGTTAACACGTTAAAAACATTATGGGAGGTCCAAGTAAAAGGCTTTTTGGGCTGTTAAGGTTGGGGGTAAGAAAATAAGGATATTTTATGTGAGCACCCAGGCTCCTTTAGGATCATAGGGGAGGGGATCATAAAAAAAAATATTAAAAAAAAATAAATGATTCAGATTTTTTTCACAACATTATTCTCTGTTTTACATTTTTTTTTTTTTTTTCAGAGCGTACATCGAACAGAAATGACTTTGAGGAGTCTGATTTTTTTCTTTTTTTATATTGACAAGATAAGATGCAGGGAATTGAAACTGAATAAAAGTACATCAAAATGGGAAACATTCTTATGGAAAATATTTATGCACCTTTTTG
This sequence comes from Acanthosepion pharaonis, assembly GCA_903632075.3. Taxonomy (NCBI): domain Eukaryota; kingdom Metazoa; phylum Mollusca; class Cephalopoda; order Sepiida; family Sepiidae; genus Acanthosepion; species Acanthosepion pharaonis. The sequence continues at coordinate 420,957 of CAHIKZ030003713.1, forward strand.
GTTCAACTTATGTGAATGCTTATTCATTATGAAGAAAAGCTGCTTTCAAATAGATCAAACTTAAATGTTTGTCTGTTTTGCTCAGTATTGGAAGTGAAAAGAAACATGGATAAAGCCAAAAATCAATGCAAAATGGCTACAAATATAATCATTCAGTTTGATACTTACAATTTTTTTAAATATATGAGTGTACATATCTATGTGTGTATTTGTATGTATGTTTTGTGTGTGAGAGAGAGAATGTGAGGTGAATAAACAGACAGATAGATATGAACTGATGTTGACATTTGCAGTTTTGTAAATATATATTTACAAGACTTGTACAATGTACATACATATTTGACATGCCAAATGGGTTATAAAACATTATATATATATATATGTATATATATATATATGTATATATATATATATATATATATATATATATATATATATATATATGTATACATACGCACACTTATATATATATATAGACAAACACATACATATACACACACACACACATATATGCATATATATATATATATAAGCCTTTTTATTATATCCTTACTCTGTCCTAGACATTGAGTTCTACCTGGATCCTTCCTCTTGAAAATTTTTTTTTTCTGAAAATATACATGTATGGGAATTTTTTATATATATTTGCATATGTATGTATATTTTCCACTAATATTATCTATCTATATATATATATATATATATATATATATATATATATATATATAGATAGATAGATAGATAGATAGATAGATAGATATAGATATATATATTTTCAAGATGAAATAAATAAAGAAGAGGGCAAACTTAAATTCCCAAAAATTTTGTACCTTGAGAAACTTTATCAGGTAAAATTTTCATTTATATTTTAAAAATTTTGAATTAAAAAATTCAAAATTAGAAATCAAAAAAAATTTAAGTTTTAAAACTTAATGCTATTTTATTTTTCTACAAATTTCTTCTATGTATCATTACATGTCAGTGAATAAAATTTCTATATTTACCTTGATAAATTTACTCATGGAATAAAATGCTTTGCCATATAAGTTCTACATCTAGTCTTTTCTGTCATATATATATATATATATATATATATATATATATATATATATAGAAGAAAAAAACTATATATATTTATTATATATATATTTATTATATATATATATATATGGATTTCATATATATATATATGTATCATATAGGGATTATAAAACATTTTTTGTATATATATATATATATATATATATATATATATAAAAGTGAACACTGAAGTCAACACTCAGAGGTGACAGACTGTTTTATGCTAAAATGAATCATTGGTCTTGATGATTGCATTTAGCATGAAACAGTCTGTTGCATCTGAGTGTTGACTTCAGTGTTTACTTTTATATTTATATAGCTCTATCCTGATATTGAGCACTTTATCCCATAAATATAGCATGCATTAAAACTATATTTCTTCATATATATATATATATATATATATATATATATAAGAAGAAGAATAGTTTTGTAATTTTGGTCTGATAAAGCAATTATTAAAAACTTACCAAAGTAAATTTATAATCTGATTTTCTCTGACATGCATTAAGTTTTTCTATTGATATATATATATTTATATATATATGTATGTATGTATGTGTGTGTGTGTGTGTGTGTGTGTGTGTGTGTGTGTCTGTGGATGGATGAATATCTGTGAGTGGTCGAATCTATATAAGCAATTATATTATACATACATACATGCATACATATATATATATATATATATATAGAGAGAGAGAGAGAGATAGATAGATAGATAGATAGATAGATAGATAGATAGATAGATAGATAGATAGATAGATAGATATACTAAAATATAGTTTTAAGATATGCTATATTCATATTAGGGACAGAGTGTATGTAAATATTAAAGTGGACATTGAAATCAATGCTGAGAGGCAACAGCCTCTTTCATGCTAAATACAATCATCAGGCCATATATATATATATATATATATATATATATATATATATATATATACTTAATGTGAATGTCAGTGTTTCACTGTTTCACACTTTTTCCACTTTACTCCTAGAAGTGTAGCCCAATATATAATATCATATTGGAATCAGGACAACTCCATGAGCAAAGTAAAAACCTTCTTGGCCAGATCCAGACTTGCAATCCTGAAATATTGGATTCCGAATTTTTTATTACTGTGATTGTTTCCAGCATGTGATATTTTGTGACTTTTTTTTTGTACAATAATTTGGAAATAAATTTGGGAATAATCAAAATTAATTGCAAAATCCATCAAAAGTCACACATCTAATAAAAATAATTGTTTGTTTGGAAAGTAAGGACCTACGTACATCAAATTTTCTTTAAATTAACTGGCAGCAGAAGTATTATGATTGAACTATTAAAAGGTTAATTAAGCTTAATTATTAATGCTGCCCGATATGGCAGCTTTTAAGTTAGTGTAAACATATATATATATATATATATATTGCTTAGAATTTGCTATATTTATGGGAAGAGAGCAAAAGTAACTGTACATGTTGTGTGAACCAATAAATCAACACTGCATAGTGACTATAAATTTCATGTCTCATGAAACCTACATACTATAGACACACACACACACACACAAACACACACACACACACATAGATATATTCATACATTAACACAAATATAATATGCATATATATATATATATATATACACACAAATATAAATATATATACATAAATATAAATATATATATACACACATTTATAAATATATATATTTATATACATACACAAATATAAATATATGTATACATGCACAAATATAAATATATATATATATATGTATATATACAAATAAATATAAATATATATATCCACTTGCGCAAATATAAACGTATCTCTCTCTCTCTCTCTCTCTCTCTCTCTCTCTCTCTCTCTCTCTATATATATATATATATATATATATATATATATATATTACACAACAAAATCCAAAATTACCTCATATGGGGTGGGTGGATAGATCTTTTACAACCAACAAAAGTACGTCAGTCTTATTCAACCCTGGTGTATAGACTGTGTTTGTGTAGGAATTAGAAATTTGACTTTAACAGCCTTCAAAAAATTGATACATAGATTATCCATTTTGATGTTTCAGTCAGACAAAATGCCCAAGATAGTGGTTAGTGGAAGGTGGAAGGTATTAGTCATAAAGGGAAGAAGTTTTATAAAATTAAACCCGGATATTAACCTTATGACATCAAAGTAGGGTTATACAAAGAATGAGGTGTTAATTTGAAATTAAAAGAGGTCTGAAAAGGTAATTTTATAAAAAAAAATTTATATATATTTAAAAAGTTTAGGTTTCTACTTAAAAAATAATAAATTATACTTAAAAATAAGATGTATTAAAAAGATTACAAATAAGTCATATATATATATTTAAATTTAAATAAGAATACATTAAAAAAATTATATTAAAAGAATAAAAATAAATTATACATTTTTTACTTTAAAGATAAGTTAAATAAAGTTATATTAAAAAACAAACAAACTATACAAAGTTAAATTTAAAAAACCTAAAAAACATTTCAAAAATATATAAAGAAGTGTAATTGATAAAAGGAAAGAGAGTTCTTAGCACAGGGGACAATTATAAGATATAATTAATGTGGTGAAAAAATAGAAATATAGAAATTAGAAATAGTTATATATTTGATATTTGAAGAGTTAGAGAATTTAAAAGTAATAAAGTAAAATCTATATTATAGAAGTTTAAATTTGTTTTTATGTCAACATTTTAAAACTAATTCATTCCTTTGATTTAACAGCTTGCTTTGATTATTGTATTTTATTATTTTAATTTTTTCTTCTAAACACAAGTTACACCTATCTCTATGACTATTAGGAATATGAGTGAAACCTTTAATTTTCCAGTCTGTTTGTGGGTTCAGACCTTTCACCTTCAATTCCGCAAATGTATATATATATATATATATATATATATATATATATATATATATATATATATATTAAGAAATTTGACTCATAGGAAACATTTTATTGAAAACAGATTTGATTGAAAATGAAACATTTTTCATTTGTCAAATTTCTTAAAAACTTTGTTGAGATTCTGTACCCTATTTCAAAAACAATTCGTAATTTATAAGAATATAACCAAGCCTAATGATCCCTTACCATTGGGGAGAAACTAAAGTATGTTTTATTTCATAAAAGTTAAGAGTTGCTAACTATAAATCAATATATATATATGTATATGTATATATATCTATATCTATATCTATCTATCTATCTATCTATATATATATATATATATATATATATAATTTATTCAAAAATTATAACATAAATATGTTATAAAATAACTAAAAAATAGCCATTTTGTTTCAACACTTCTCGTGTTTTACCAAGTAATGGTATTGAATGTTGAATAAAAATCCCTTTATTCTACAATCAACACCATCACTTGATAAGACACCAGAAGTGTTGAAATAAAATGGCTATTTTTGTAGTGATTTTATAACATATTTATGTTATAATTTTCAAATAAATTATATGTGCTCTAATCTGTATTGAGCACTCTTTTAAGAATAGTATTTTTTGGTTATTGAAATTTATTCCATATACACCAATCCTATACTTGCATATATATATATATATACCTCTCTCAAACTGCATCAATAAAACTATTATTAATTTGAAGAAGTCATTTATATATATATATATATATATATATATATATGAAAATTTCTCTGATTTAACCAGTAGAGACAACAATATTTATGAATAAAAATGACAATAGGAAAACTAGTAATTGCTGATGCATTTTGTCCAATGTGGACTTTATCAAAGCGAAATACGAAATGAAATTTTTTGAACAAGGTAACTAATAAAAACAGTAATAAAAACTAATAAAACTAATAGAAAAAACTGCCTGAATATCCATCAATATCCACACACACACACATATATATATATATATATATATATATATATATATATATATATATAAATTCACAAGAGGATAGAATCCAGGTAGAACTCAATGTCCAGGGCAAAGTAATAATATAATATAAAAGGCTCAAAAAACACTAACAATTCCAATGTCATAAATTATAACCATGGAACCTTTTATATCATATTTTTATATTATATATGTGTGTATATATATATATATATATATATGTATATATATATATATATATATATATATATATATATATATATATATATATATATATATATATATATATATATACACACATACACGATATATCAATCAGGATATCATACATTCTTTGGTTAATTAACTCCTACTAAACTAGGATGCTGAAACTATTTAAGTCATTAGTGCATGGTGTCTAATTTTTAGAGTGGGTGTTACCTGTAATTTAAAATTCGTCAGCTCTAAGATTACAATTAGTCAGCAAGGTAGATTAGGCAGAAAGAGTGAGACTTTTAAGGAAGCCTTGTGTTAATTTCTTTATTATTATTATTATTATTATTATTATTATTATTATTTCCTTTTATTTCTATTGTATAAACATTTCCTTCCAGGTCACCAACCAGATACCTAATGTCAGAAATGGCTACATGACTTTTGACACTGATCATTTTTGTAACAAAAGCAAAAGCAAAAGTAAAAAGAAAACCTATGATCAAACACATTTTATATAGATTTTTTGTATTTCTTTAAGGTATGGCCTACTCAGAATCCCTTCATTGAGTCTATCGGACCCTTTCTAATCAGTCTCCAACTACAACTGGAATTATTGATTTCCATTTCAAGATCCTTGTATTTTGATAGTTTTTATTATCATTATTACTAATACTACGACTACTATTACTACTGATATTGAATGCATGATAAACCCCATCATGATTGAGAAAAGCCATCTGGTCTGAAGTGAGCTGGTAAATTTGCTTTGAAAAAGGCACAGAGAATTAAAATTTTGAGAGATTCTTCAAATTCCAGAGGGTCCTCAAACGTTTTGGCCTAGAGAGTATGATAGATAGATATAGAATGAGATAGATAGATAGATAGATAGGAAATAGAATGAGATAAATATATATAGAATAGGATAGATAGATAGATAGATAGGAACAGAATGAGATAGATAGATAGATAGATAGATAGATAGATAGATAGATAGAAAGAAATAGAATGAGATAAATATGTATAGAATAGATAGATAGATAGATAGATAGATAGATAGGAATAGAATGAGATAAATATGTATAGAATAGAATAGAATATGATAGATAGATAGATAGATAGATAGATAGATAGATAGATAGATAGATAGGAATAGAATGAGATAAATATGTATAGAATAGATAGATAGACAGATAGATAGATAGATAGATAGATAGATAGATAGATTGAGAGATAGATAGATAGAAATAGAATGAGATGAATATGTATAGAATAGGATAGATCGGAATAGAATGAGATAAATATGTATAGAATAGGATAGATAGATAGATAGATAGATAGATAGATAGATAGATAGATAGGAATAGAATGAGATGAATATGTATAGAATAGGATAGATAGGAATAGAATGAGATAAATATGTATAGAATAGGATAGATATATAGATAGATAGATAGATAGATAGATAGATAGATAGGAATAGAATGAGATAAATATGTATAGGATAGGATAGATAGATAGACAGATAGATAGATAGATAGGAATAGAATGAGATAAATATGTATAGAATAGGATAGATAGATAGATAGATAGATAGGAATAGAATGAGATGAATATGTATAGAATAGGATAGATAGGAATAGAATGAGATAAATATGTATAGAATAGGATAGATAGATAGATAGATAGATAGATAGATAGGAATAGAATGAGATGAATATGTATAGAATAGGATAGATAGGAATAGAATGAGATGAATATGTATAGAATAGGATAGATAGGAATAGAATGAGATAAATATGTATAGAATAGGATAGATAGATAGATAGATAGGAATAGAATGAGATGAATATGTTTAGAATAGGCTAGATAGATAGATAATTAGGAAATAGAGCATATTGCTTTTTTAATTATTGTTCACACTGGTGTCATTTTGTGCAAGTTTTCATAAGAAAGATATCTATGTACCAAGTCTCACTCTCACTCATCTTGACCTGGAGTATGGTAATGGCGAAAATAGAATATTGTTGTCAGTTGAAATTTATAAAATCTTTTTCTTGAAATTGTTTTATAGAAAAAGTCCATTAAATATTATAGACTTTCCAATATTATTGGAAGTTTTCCAAACCTAGTGTGGAAATTTAACATTTTGATTATATCATTATTTTCTCATTTTAGTTGTTGCTACTGTTGGAAGTCTTTGAGTGATGTTGTTTTTGTTATTTCTAGAGCCAATCTATAAGGTCTGATGAAAGATTGTTATCTAATACCAAATGGATTCATTTGCTTGAAACTATTTTTAATCATTTATCTCAGGAAATGTTTTTTTTTTATACAGGATAGTTTAAACATCTTAAAATGTGTTGCAATGCACAGTAAGAGTGTGTTGCAGTCAGGGGAAACTCGTAACTGATTACTCTCCCAAGAACTATGGGAGTAATAGTCAGAGAGGAAAGATACAGGCAGTAACAAAATAACACTGCCTTAGAAACCACAGCAACTTTATGAACAAAATGTCCATGGGACCAACTTCACAAGGTGACAAGACTTGCCAACTGCCCACTGCTGACCGCTGGTTTTCCCATTGCTTTTATTGACAGGAGACAGTTGAGAGAAATCCAGATCTAGACAAGTTGCAGAGAGGCTCATATCTGGACATGCCAAGCTGTCTGGCTGCTAACAGGGAAAATACGGATGTAACTGCTGTTGACAGACATGTCCACACACAATCTGGGGCCTTTTTGTTTTACATCTGTACTGACATGCATTGGCCATAAAATGATAATAAAGTAATTTTTGGTCCAATAAAGAAGTCCTTCCCCCAAAAATACTGATATTTGATATATTGGTCACATTTTGGGAAGTGGGCTGATCCAAGAATTTTTCCGCATCCCCTTATAAATCTTTAATTGCAAAGGGCAATTTTTGATTAATACTAGCGAGAAAAAATATAACAGAAAAAAACTAGTATTCATCTTCAAATAAATATGTATGTGTGTGTATATATATATATATATATATATATATATAAATAAATAAATGTGTGTGTGTGTGTGTGTATATATATATAAATATATATGTGTGTGTATATATATATATATAAATATATGTGTGTGTATATATATATATATAAATATGTGTGTGTGTATATATATATATGTGTGTGTGTGTCTGTGTGTGTATGAGTATGTGTGTGTGTGTTTAATTACATTATTTAAAATTTGATATATTTATGGGTAGACATATCCAATATCAGGAATAAGATGTGTGCGCATGTATGTATGTGTGCATGTATGTATGCGTGCATGTACGTACGTGTGTGTCTGTGCATGTGTGTGCATATGATGTCTATAAATAGCGATGTTGTGCATTGGCTTTTGTAGTAATTATGAAAATTATTCTCAATTTTACAATAAGCAAATTTTTTTGAATTTTGCATATTTAAAAATTTTTTTTTTCAAAAAATAGTTATACTTGCGTAAATGCCCGAGAGCCACTCGAGGCAGGGGGTTACAAAGGAAGAAAAGAGGCACAGTCCATACGGACATGTGTGGAAGACAGCAGTTAACCCTAAGCCTGAACAGGCCAAGATTGTATTGATTGTGGAAGCATCCCCTCGAGAGTTAGTTCCAGAGAGTCACAGTTCATGAAATAAAGATTTCTTGAAATCTAAAGCTTCATAAAAGAAAAGAGTTAAAAATGAATGGATTTTAAAAATGTCTTTAGAAATTAACTACAGTTAGTAAAGAAGGAAGCATGGTGGAGTAATGGATAGCGGCTCGGATTGAGGAATCGGAGAGCCAAGTTCAAATTCCAGTCGAATCCATTACATTCACTTACGTGCTAATACCCTTAGGAAAGGTGTGAATCCTCTTCTTTTTCCCCCAGCTATGGGTAAATAGCAAGACAGACCGGGTTCTATAGCCTTGGATGGCAACTGGTCTAACACAGAAAGAAATGGCAACCTACTGCAGGAAAAAATCTGCCTTGTCAGCCATGTATTGAAAGATACATGATTGCCTAAGTGTGTATCATGCATGGCATATAACCGACTGACTATAGGTAAATAGCAGGACAGAACGAGTTCTATAGCCTTGGATGGCAACTGGTCTAATACAGAAAGAAATGGCAACCTACTGCAGGGAAAAAAAAATCTGCCTCGTCAGTCATGTATTGAAAGATACATGATCACCTAAACATGTATCATTCATGACACATAAGTGACAATATCAGTGAAATGAGAACAGTCTAGCCCTGTAGATTAAATAAAGGGTTCAGTTTCCAAGGGTATTAGCATGTAAGTGAATGTAATAGATTCAACTGGAATTTGAACTCGGCTCTCCAATTCCTCAATCTGAGCCACTATCCATTAATCTATGCTGCATCCTCACTGATATTGTCTCGTCTTATTCTCTGCATCAGCTTCTTACCACAAGCCACTCCCTGATACTTTACTTATTCAAGTCTATGGTCAACTATTATCTTTCCTACATATCACCATAAATTGTGTCTCTAATTTTGTACCCCTCTAGATCGAGTGGCTCTTAGGTCTTGTACAGAGTGAACATCACTGTAAAAGAAAAGAAAAAGAGAATGATGATGAGTTAAGGATTAGGGTTCCTGGAAAGGAATTGTGTTATATGAAGTAGGTAAACTAAGTCGTTATTATTGACTATAAACTAGTGAGTTTTGTAATGAAAAAAAATAATGATGTGACAAAAAATGACAACTGACAAAAATAAAAAAAAATGGCCTAACTGTAAACTTTCAATGAGATTAATTGGTCAGTGTCATTAGTCAGAAAAGAATTATCGGCCCGAATATATAATATGTAGAAGGAAATAAAGAAAAGGTAGAGAAACAAATTATGCTGTTGTAGCTGTGAATTCTGGCATCTGGTCAATATTTGGGAAAAAGAGAAAAGTAAGAAAGACAAAAAATCAGAGAAAATGATAAAGGAAAGAAAAGGGAAGAAATAAGAGAAGGAAAGAGAAGAGAAGGAAAGAAGAGAAGGAAAGAGAAGAGAAGGAAAGAGAAGAGAAGAGAAGGAAAGAGAAGAGAAGAGAAGAGAAGAGAAGGAAAGAGAAGAGAAGGAAAGAGAAGAGAAGAGAAGGAAAGAGAAGAGAAGAGAAGAGAAGAGAAGGAAAGAGAAGAGAAGAGAAGAGAAGAGAAGGAAAGAGAAGAAGGAAAAGAAGAGAAGAGAAAGAAGAAAGAGAAGAGAAGGAAAGAGAAGAGAAGAGAAGAGAAGGAAAGAGAAGAAAAGAGAAGAGAAGAGAAGAGAAGGAAAGAGAAGAGAAGAGAAGGAAAGAGAAGAGAAGAGAAGAGAAGGAAAGAGAAGAAAAAGAAGAGAAGAGAAGGAAAGAGAAGAAAAGAGAAGGAAAGAGAAGAAAAGAGAAGAGAAGAGAAGAGAAGGAAAGAGAAGAAAAGAGAAGAGAAGAGAAGGAAAGAGAAGAAAAGAGAAGGAAAGAGAAGAAAAGAGAAGAGAAGAGAAGAGAAGGAAAGAGAAGAAAAGAGAAGAGAAGAGAAGAGAAGGAAAGAGAAGAGAAGAGAAGGAAAGAGAAGAAAAGAGAAGAGAAGGAAAGAAGAGAAGGAAAGAGAAGAGAAGAGAAGGAAGGAGAAGGAAAGAGAAGAGAAGAGAAGAGAAGGAAAGAAGAGAAGAGAAGATAAGAGAAGGAAAGAGAAGGAAAGAGAAGAGAAGGAGAAGAGAAGGAAAGAGAAGAGAAGAGAAGGAAAGAGAAGAGAAGAGAAGAGAAGGAAAGAGAAGAGAAGGAAAGAGAAGAGAAGAGAAGAGAAGGAAAGAGAAGAAAAGAGACGAGAAGAGACGAGGAGGAAAGAACAATAAAAAGGTGTGTGGGGGGGGAATGAAACAAAAAAAAAGAGGTGAAAAGAAAGATGGAATAGAGAGAGAGAAGTTTCAAGAAAAAAGAGAATGACAAAGTGTTGTGTGTGTGTGTGTGAGAGAGAGAGAGAGAGGAAGAGAGAAGGAGAAAGAGAGATGAGAGAGAGAAAAAGTGAGCGAAAAAGAAAGAGGGAGATAGAAAGGGAGAGAGGGAGAGCATGTATGAGATAAAAACAGAGGAGGAAAGAGAGAGAGAAAAGGAGATAGAGAGGGAGAAAGAGAGAAGGGAAAGAGGGGGAAAGAGAGAGAAAAAGAGAGGGGGAAAAAGAGAGAGTGGTGGAAAGAGAGAGAGAAAGGGAGAAAGAGAGGGAGGAGGGAGGAGGAGAGAAAAGAGAGAGGAGAAAAAGAGAGGGGGAAGAGAGAGGGAAAAAGAGAGAGGAAAAAGAGAGAGAGAGGTGGAAAGAGAGAGAGAGAAAGGAGAGAGAGAGAGTGAGGGAGAAAGAGAGATAGAAAGGGAGGGAGGGAAGGGGAGAGAGAGAGAGATAGAAAAGAGAGAGAGAGAGAAAAAGAGAGAGGGAAATAGAAAGGGAGAGTTCAGGAGAAAGAGAGAGATAGGGAGAAAGAAAGAGAGAGAGGGAGAAAGAGAGAGAGGGAGAAAAAAAGAGAGAGTGTGTATGAGATAAAACCAAAATGAGAGATAAGGAAAAATAAACCCTTAGAGAAAGTTTGTCAAAAGAAGAACCAAGGGACGATGGAGATAAAAAATTGGTTATATTGATGGAGGAGGAGAGAAGGCAAGAGAAAGTTAAAAATGTATAAGCTAGAATAAAGACGGACTTTGATACAAGATAGTAAAAGATAGGTAGGAAAAGGACTGAAGAGAGAGAGAGAGAGAGAGAAGACAGAAAATTGAAAAATACAGAAGCGGACATTTTATAGGTAGAAATACTAATAAACCCGGATATAATAGACCCGGATATAAGAGACCCCCGGATATAAAAGAGATTTTATCTGATCCCAAATTAGAGCCATACTTACCTAAACAAAATAGACCAAACCCGGATATAAGAGCAACCCGGATATAAGAGACTTCTTCTCCGGTCCCGACAACTCTCTTATATCCGGGTTACACTGTATATAAAAAGGGAAAGAGGTTTCTCCTTCTTCTTATTTCTCATCTTATTTAACTCGTCTTTCATTTAAGAAAAAAAAAAGAAAGAAAAAGAAAATAGAAAAGGAAACAAGAGAAAGAGAGAGAGGGAGAAAAGTCGTCCCCCAAAAAAAAAAAAAAGAGAGAGAAAAGAAACACGTGCAAGAAAGGTTAACAAATAAAAGGGAGAAAGAAATGCTAAACAGAAAGGAAGAAAAAAAAAAAAAAGAGAGACAAGGAGTTGAGAGAGAGAAAAAAAGAAGAGAGTATATGAAAGACAGAAAAAAAGAGAGATGAAAAAGTGATGTATTAGAGTAAAAAAAAGCTAAGGAAAAAGAGAAGAGAAAATGAAGGAAGACATTCAAGGAAGAAAAAAATATATATATATACAGTAAATCCACACACCTGCCTGCCATTGTTGTTATCACAGACACCCAGAAAGGAATCGTTTGGAAGCTTACATGGAGAATTTGGACAGAGAACAAAAGGTAAAAGTAAAAAAAAAATAGACTCCAATCAGTAAGAAGAAAATGTTTGGAATCAAGAGAGTGGCTAAGAGGGGGAAAAAAAAATGGAAGAAAAGAAATTCTATCCAAGAAGATGCAAATAAAAACAAACACTTATTCTGATCAGATAACAGACGTAACTGAAAGAAATGAAAAGAAAACAAAACAAAACTAAAAGAAAAAAAAGAAAAGACAAACATTCAAAGGAGCTTGAAGGAGTATATACCAATATGAATAAATACAAAGGACTCTCTTAACCCTTACCCCAACCCGGAATTGTCTCCACTACTCTTAAACAACCCCCCCTACAATTTCTTCATAACTTTACAACATTTATTACTCTCACTCTGGAATTACTTCAACCGCTACCATCACCACCACTACGTTCACTGCCATCAAATCAATACCAGGTAATTAGTAATAAAGAAACTCCCCAACTGCAGGTCCGCCACTGACCGCCACCACCTCCCCCTCCTCCTCCTCCTCCATCCTTTCTCCACATGGTCATTGTCCGTCTACTTTCCGCACGTCTCCCTTCCTCTTCCTACAGCCTTTGGGCAGTTTGCATTATGAAGAGATAAGCGTAATGACTGCCATTACCCAGAGTCCAGCAGTGGTCAGAAAAATGACCCAAGGGTGACCAACAGGGAGGAAATGAAGTGAATAAATCTCCACTTTGATCTAATTAACCAGGTGCTCTCTCTCTTCTTGTTCTCTCATCTCTAATTGAGCCCCCCCCCACCACCACCTTTCTCTTCTTATTCATCTCTTTGACTCTCCCCACCCTCTCTCTCTCTCTGTGTTGCACTTTTCCTCATTGTCTATCACTGTCTCTCCCTTTAGTTGGATACGTCTCTCTTTTTTATTTAGCCATTTTCCCCATTTAATGATTAATGTCCTATCTATCTATCTATCTAACTATCTATCTATCTATCTATCTATCTATCTATCTATCTGTTTCAGTGTTTCTATCTATCTATCTATCTATCTATCTGTTTCAGTGTTTCTATCTTCATCTATCTATCTATCTATCTGTTTCAGTGTTTCTTCTATCTATCCATCTATCTATCTATCTATCTATCTTTTCAGTGTTCTTTTCATGTATCTATCTATCTATCTATCTATCTATCCATCTATCTATCTATCTGTTTCAGTGTTTCTATCTATGTCATCCATCTATCTATCTATCTATCTATCTATCTGTTTCAGTGTTTCTATCCATCTATTCATCTATCTATCTATCTATCTATCTATCTATCTATCTGTTTCAGTGTTTCTATCTATCTATCTATCTATCTATCTATCTATCTTTTCAGTGTTTCTATCATCCATCTATCTATCTATCTATCTATTTTTTCAGTGTTCCTATTCATCCATTCATCTATCTATCTATCTATCTATCTATCTGTTTCAGTGTTTCTATTATCTATCTATCTATCCATCTATCTATCTATCTATCTATCTGTTTCAGTGTTTCTATTATATCTATCTATCTATCTATCTATCTATCTATCTGTTTCAGTGTTTCTATCTATCTATCTATCTATCTATCTATCTATCTATCTGTTTCAGTGTTTCTATCTATCTATCTATCTATCTATCTATCTATCTGTTTCAGTGTTTCTATCTATCTATCTATCTATCTGTTTCAGTGTTTCTATCTATCTATCTATCTATCTGTTTCAGTGTTTCTATCTATCTATCTATCTATCTATCTATCTATCTATCTGTTTCAGTGTTTCTATCTATCTATCTCTATCTATCTATCTATCTATCTATCTGTTTCAGTGTTTCTATCTATCTATCTATCTATCTATCTATCTATCTATCTATCTATCACATTATGTCCCTATCTATCCCATTATATTCCTATCTCATTATATTCCTATCTATCTATCTATCTATCTATCTATCTATCTATCTATCTATCTCATAATACCCCTCTCTATCTACCAAAGTATCTTCGTCTATTCCTAACTCTCTTTCTAGCTAGATATCAAAGCTCTTTATTTGTGTATACTTCCCATATTTTATCCTATTCTTGTATTTGATTCCTACATCTACTCTCTGTTTTTCTTCCCTATTTACTCACATTCTATCCCTCCCCTTCTTTCACTTTCTTACTTTGCTTTCCTCTCTTTCTTTTTTTGCTTCTTCTTTAGTTTCACTCTCTCTCTCTCTTTCTTCTCCTCTTCTTCCATCACTCCTCCTTTCTCTCTTCTCCTATTTACATATTTTTTTTCATTCTTTTTTTCCTCTTTTTGTTTTCTTTTTCTTCTCATTTTTCTCTACTTTTCACTATTCTTCTTTGTCTGTTCTTCCCCCCCCTCTTTTCTCCTTCCTTTTTTTTTTCCCCTTTTTCTCTTTCTCTTCTCATTCCCGTGTCTTCCCCCCCACCTCCCTATCTCTTCCGACAACATCTTCCAATTCTCTACCTTCTCTTATTTCTCTGGCTCTTTCTCTCTAACCACCCCCACCCCCGTTTCTCGCTATTACTCCCTCCCCACTTCAAATCTGGCTTCTATCTCTCTTGCTCATTTTTTTTTTTCCTATAGTCTCTCGTCCTTTTCTCTCTTCTTTGAGTTCGTTCTTCATTAACTTAGCAATAAGCACCACTAAGTCTAAGTGTCCATTATCCTCACACCATTACCTACTACCACCCCGACTACCTCTACATTCTACAATCATCATCATCATCAGCAGTAGCATCATCAGCATCAGCATCATCACTCATACTCCTTCTGACCAATAATTGCTTCATGACTAATTCTATTATTACTTTCTTTCCCTCCTCTTCTCTCTGTCCCTATGATGACCGCCACCCCAATTATATTATTACAACACTGCACCCACTTCAAATTATCAACTATAACAATAATGGGATCTCTATGCGTCCTTGTTGATGACAACCTAGCAATATTTTCCTTTTGTCGCAAAGTCTTAATTAATTCTTTCATGGAGATGAACTGCTAAAATTAACATATAGTCACTATTATTGCTATAAAAAACCAGTGGACCTTCATTTCACAAACACCCCCACCACAAACCAAAAACCGCCGCCATCTCCACCAATTTTCCACACTTCTTCAGATCCTGCCTTCTTTTTTATCTTTCTTTTATCCTCTTCTCTTCGTTCCCACTAGGCTTCCTGACTATTTTTTCTTGTTTTCCTTTCCCTTTTGTTTCTTTTTGTCACCTCTGACTGACTGATATTCAGAGCACAAACACTTTCTTTACATGTCAGATTCATATTACTACTCATTATATGCACAGTTACAAACAGAAGACACCCTATGATAGCGACAAAGTATGTTTAGACTAGTAAGATAAACATTTTTATTAATATAGATTTTCAATATGGCATTTTAATATTATATTATTATTATTAACTTTTTATATTTTGCTAATATACCATTTTTAAACAATAATATATTATTTATTATTTTATTATATTATATTATATATATATATATATATATATATGTATATAATATAATATAATATAATAAAAATAATATATATATATGTACATATATTGTTTTTATTATATTACCAATATAGCATTTTAACATTATGACTTATATATTATATAAATTTTATATATATACTTATATATTTTATTTACATTTATATATATATATATATATATATATATATATATATATATATTATATATATTTTTATATGACAGATAAGACATTTTTAGATTATTATATATGAAATAATCTAACACATTTTATACAATCAACATTCACTTATATTTTGTAAATGGAGACTTTAGTTGATTCCTGAAGCTGCAATAAATAAGATTTAAACATCTTCATTTTGAATATAAAACCTTCTGGCAGATAATTTTAATTGCATTTAATTCTCACAACAACTACAGAAACACAGGCATATATATATATATATATATATATATATATATATATATATGTGTGTGTGTGTGTGTGTGTGTGTGTGTGTGTGTGTGTGTGTGTGTGTGTATTAAATTCATTAAGGAAAGTACCATAGTTTTTTCTTTTCTTTTATTTTCATTTCTCAGGTACATCAATCTTATCCTTGATCTTCTTCAGCAGTGAATTGCTATTGAAAGTATGGATAAAATTGAAAGTATTTTGGAAAATGGAAAGAAAAGAAAAGAAAAAAAAATGGTACCTTCCTTAATGAATTTAATATCAACATTAAGAAGTCAATCAGAGAATTCAAGAGGATTAAAATAAAATGAATAGACATAATATATTCAGAATATTCAACAAAACATGCCTGAATGAAGATATGTTTAAATATATATATATATATATATATATATATATATATATATATATATATATATATATATATATATATTTAGGCAACTTTTAAAACATTAGTTCCATTTCATCCTCAAGTGCGCTTGATGATGAAATGGAACTAATGTCTTTAATTAATTACAAAATTAAATTCGAATCTTTTAGCTTCCATTTTTGAAACATGGTTAGAACTGTGTAGCGAAAAAAACATTTTAAATCAATTAATATATAATATTAATGCTCTGTAAATTTACATTGAGCACTATTTTGTAAAAATAAAAATATCTATAAGAACACCAGATTATATATCTTACTGTTCTTTCTTTTTTTTATATTATATATATATATATATATATATATATATATATATATATATATATATATATATATATATATAGATATAAATGGAAGTGTTTCATGAAAATCTATTTTCATGAAACATTTCCATTAATCAAGGATTTGTATGTCTTAATTTAAAAACATATATTTTTGATACAGAAAACACGTGGATAGACCAAAAAACAAATCTTTTACTTTAAACCCATTCTAAAGGATTGTATAAGGATCTGCCTTACATACATTTCCGAAAAGGCTGAATGAATTTCTTGCTTTCGAGTTTTTCTGATAATGAGAAGAGGATTCGCCTTTAATTCGATAAAAAAAGCTGTGAAAATACATTAGCAACTTTTGAACTTGAACTAAGAATTGTAAAGAAAAGATACAGAATAAATACTAATGACTTTTTTAATCACAAGCTGAGGACAAAAATAACTAAGATTCATTATTTAAATGCACAAACAAATACACAAACACACTTTTCATTCTTTTCTTTTTGGATCTGATAAAGCCTTGAATGGTGAAATGCAGGATAATCAAATCTATTTTCTATCAAATCTATTTTCATGAAATGTTTCCATTTGTCAAATATATATATATATATATATATATATATATATATATATATATATATATATATATAAAAGTGAATATAGAAGACTTCTATGTTCACTTTTATATCTACACATGCTCTATCTCTGATATTGAGCACTTTATCCCAGAAATATAGCACATCTTAAGACTATATTTCTTCATATATATATAATATTAGTGGTCAATATATATATATATATATATATATATATATATATATATATATAAATTTCCAAGAGGATAGAATCAAGGTATAATTCAATCTCCAGGAAACAGCAAGAATATAATATAAAAGCTCAAACATTAATATTCCATGGTTATAATTTATTACATTGGAATTGTAATCACAATCCGATTCATCAGATCTACAAATTCAAAAGAAATCAAAAAAATATATATATATATATATATATATATATATATATATTTTCAATTTCTTTCTGAATTTGTAGGTCTGATGAATATATATATATATATATATATATATATATATATATATATATATATGTGTGTGTGTGTGTGTGTGTGTGTGTGTAGAGATATATATATACACAGAGTGCAATGGATAGATAGTCATCTAAATTACACAAAAATGAAAATAACATTGACATTTCATATTAACAAATATATTTACCAAAATTACACAAAAATATCTTGAAATACTAAAGAGTAAATTTATTCAATATAATTATTGGCTTCAACTATGGCCTCCAGACAACTTGGGAATCTCCTGCAACTCTTCTTGATGGTCTCCTTGTTTAAGTTGGTGAATGCTACCATAATCCTTGCCATCAGTTCATCTTTGGTGTTACAAGGAGCTCACTCAACTGTATCCCACACATAATTAACAAAGGGGTTACAGCCTGGGGAGTTGGGTGGACAGATGTAAAGCGTGATATGGTCACAGAAATTCTCTGACTGCCAATGACTGGGTTCTCTTGGTTTTGTGGCATGGAATCCTGTTGCCAGATGTAGGATCTTTCAGCAGCCACTCTCTTGACCCAGGACAGCACTACTTTCTTTAGGCCTCCATGTTGAATCTGAGGCCCTGTGGAAAAATGAATGGAAGCATAATGTTGCCATCACTAGTAATCACTCCAGACACCTTTGTAATAACCATTAGAGTCAGCCAACTCTTTTTGAATTTTCTGCCCAAACACTCTGAAATGTTTGTATTGGAACTTCTGGTGCGAATGCCAAGCAGTACAACCTGCTATTTCAAAATTTCTTTTTCTCACAGACAGTGCCCAACAGTTCATAATACCCTGTGCAGTCCACAGAATCAAAAACGAGCAATGCACATGCGCAAAATTAAAATATTAAATGGCGACAATTTACCCATCGCCCTCTTTCTGTATAACTATAAACTTTATTTTTAATGTGTACACTTGTTTGGGTTTGCTATCCCTGTTTATTTAATTTCTTAAACAGTGAAATTAATAGCAACCGGCCTAAATTCAAAAGAAGTCCTACTAAAGAAGAATCTGTCGGAGTTAGCTCCTCCTTAATTCCCTAATTGCTCACTAGGGGTCGCTCTCCCTACACTATAAATACTGGGCAATATCTCGCCTCGTTCTCTTTTGACTTTGCATTTCAGCGGATACACTTAAAAAACGTGATCTCTCGTAGAGATCCGCGTTTTTGCCCACTTGTGCGAAAACGCCATGAAACACACATACACGTATGTATGAACATTCACCAAACTCTTTACGTTCACACACAAACGCAAATGTTAATGTCTTTGTCACTTGTAGATTTGTTGTTTAATACATATATTTGTTGACATATATATATATATCGGTCTTGTTTGTTTTCTTTACATCTTCGGTTGGACTCAACTTGTGTCCGCCATTGTTCTTGTTGTTGGACCTTCTTCTAGCAGGAATAAACAGCACGTGTTCCTAATTTAACAACACGTAAACACACGGCCCGCTACAAATTCTACGCCGGGCAGGAATTGTACTTTTATTAATAAAATACAAGGATAGCAACTCAAACACATGGACCCACTAATTGTATGTTTGTTTGTTTTTTTTTTTTTTTTTTTGTTCCAACGAATCTTTCTGAAGAAATGTTTGAAGGAAAAGGTTTATTTTAAAGTTTAAAAGCAGGGCCAGCGCTAAGGACTTGCCCCACTCCATGAAACTTTGATACGGGGGCCTCCTCTCTACTACATGTCCATTTCAAAGTTTCCAAACCTAGGGGTCACAAATCTTCGAAGGAAAATTGGGCAGGGATAGGTCAGCGCTTTTTTTTTATTTACAAAGAATCAGGGTATTTTCTAATTTAAATGAAAATTTCAGTGCATATTCATTAGTTACTTTTAGGTGGATAGTATTTTTTTTTTTAAATCTGAGAATTTGTTATTCTTTTTGCAATAACCACCAATATTTTCTCGACTAAATTTGATTCGAAAAAATGTTTAAGTCCAGAGGCGGATATGCAATATAATTGGCCCTGATCTGGCATCTCGTCTACAGTCACTCTCTCACAGACGCGCCGTCGCCTCTCTCTGACTGTTTTACAAATACTTTCATGGCAATTGCTCCGAGGAGCTGCATTCGCTGGTTCCCAGACTTTTCTGTAACCCCTTGCGTCCTAGTGGCTTCCCGCCTTTTTTTGGGTGAAACGCTTAAAAAAAAAAAAGTCGCAATTTTTTACATTGCCATAAAACTTAATCGCCGACGCATCACCGCTGAAGAATTTTTTTTTTTTTTTTTTTTTACGAAGATTCCAACACAACACATGAAAAAAAACATCCCCGGCAAACAGAATTTAAAAAAAAAAAATACCCCCCCGCAAAAAAAAAACCCGGCATGACAGTACTTGATCGTTTGACAGAAAAATTAGGGTCAAGTAGAAGTTTTTTAGGGTTAATGGTAGGCTAGGGGTAGAACTTTTCCGTAATAACGTTTAACGAAAGTGGTAATCCGCAATTTATATAATTAATTAATACATTTTTTTTTTAGCGTCTCTTACTAGCGTCTCTTTCATCCGGTCCTGTCATGTACTTGCACTAAAAAAACTCAAAAATTGTCTCCTCTAATACGATTCATAGCCAAATAAATGTTTAAATTGATTTAAAATAAATGTTCAAATAAAAAAAAAATTACAATTTAGAAAAATAAGTGCTACTGAAATTAACACTTTTCCCACCCCTTTCTCCCCAGTTAAGCAAGGATCCTCCCCGCGGTTAAGAGGTTCGGGGCGGTAAGCAACGGCCCTGTCGATTATTATATAGTTGATGATTGACAATATAATTTAGGTAGAAAAAAAAACGTAAAAAGTACAACCCCACCCCCAAAAAAAAACGCTGTTGAAACGAGCCCTTTTGGGGGTTCAACCTCATCAGAAGTTCCAGCGTAGTACGCACCGTACCGGTCATGCAAATACGTGTGCGTATGTACACATATGTGTAAACGCATAAACAACTATCTCATTCTATTCTTATCTATCTATCTATCTTATCTATATATATATATATATATATATATATATATATATATATATATATACGTATATATATATCCATTCTTATCTATCTATCTATCTATCTATCTATCTCATTCTATTTCTATCTTTTATATATATATATATATATATATATATATATATATATATATATATATTTATGTATTGCACTGATCATATACATTGTCTTGTCACTTTCATTTTTCCATCTGGGGACCGTTGTAGTCTATTAGTAATGAGTACCACTCAAAACAGCTGATATGAGAAATGATTAATATTCATGAGCCAGTGTTCATTAATATTAATTTGTAAGCCGGAACCAAATTACTTTCCATGTAGACCACTCTCATTTCTCGTCTTTCTTCACCTTTAATGCCCTTATGCAGCAGCAGCAGCAGCTTTCCCATTCCTTTCAATTCCCCATCATAGAGTCTGATTAGGTGGAGAAGACAATGATTTGAAAAAAAAGGGATTTGACGTGTGTAACAGAGAGAGGATGGATACGTGTTGGGATGGCCAAATATGCCTTCCGAAAGCTAAGCAGAGTATTAAGAGACGGGAAAATTTCATTGGAAACAAAGAAAAGAGTACTGAACTGTTACGTGATAGCTACTCTCCTGTATTGCAGTGAACGCTAGGCAATCTCGTCAAAAATGAAGTGGCTTGAAGCAAGAGTGATTACGAAGGTATGACATCTCGAAAACTCACTCTGATAGTTCTTATAAGAAAAAAAAAACTCCCAAATTTGTTGATTTGGGCCTCAGACTCAACATCAAGTGCCTTGAGGATGTAGTGGTTCCCTGGGTCAAGAGGATGGCTGCTGGAAGACCTTACGTTTGGCAACAGGACTTTGCACCGTGCCACACAACCAGGAGAACCCTGTCATGGCTGTCAGGCAATTTCTGCGACCAAATCACCCCTTACATCTGGCCATTTAACTCTCCAGACCTCAACCCCCTTGATTATGATGTGTGGGACGCAATTGAGCGAGAGACCAACAAAAACTCCTTGTAATACCAAAAATGAACTGAAGGCAAGTATTATGGTTTGCATTCACCAGCTTAAACAAGGAGACTGTCCAGAAAAGTTGCAGGAGATTCCAAAGCAATCTGGATGCTGTGGTTGAAGCCAATGGCGATTTTATTGAATAAATTTACTCTCTCGTATTTCAAGATATTTTTTGTCTAATTTTGGTAAATAGATCTGTTAAGATGTGACGTCAGTGGTATTTTCATTTCTGCATAATTTAGACGACAATTTATCCATCGCACCCGGTATATAGAAAAATTGAGTGATAGATAGATAGATAGATAGATAGATAGATAGATAGATGTTTCCTTTATGTTTTAGGACATTTTTTAAACACCTGAGATCATTTAAACATCAAACACATAATCCTTTTATAACTACTTTTTAAAGCGCTGATTCTAAATTATAAACTTATTTAATTAAATTTCAGTAATTGAATATCTCCTATTAGTAAAAATTATATATACTTTTATTGGTGTCCTCTGAGATATGTATAGATGTATGGGTAGGTGCTGAAAAGTTTATGGCCTGAACTACTTCCTAAATGTTGACTAGTTGACATCTTCTGCTTCTGGTCACTCCTCTTCTTCATCTCAGTGCTGTATCCCTTCAGGACATGGGCGATCATGGCTCTCCACAACTTCCTGAATTTTGTGGCTCTTAGCGAGGTTTGTCTTTTTGCTCTCTCTCTCCTAATCCCTGCTTCGTCAACCAATTACACAAGGTCCTTAGAGAGGTTATTTCCTCTGTCCTTTTCGCCTTCAGTATGTCCTGTGAGTGTCAAATTCCACGAGTCCTCTTTCCTCACTTATGTACTCTAGATTGATCGATTCGTTTTTTTTTTTTTTTTTTTTTTTACGGCTTATCAACTTTTTGCCAGTTATTTAAATCCAGACAATATTTTTAGATTGTAAGATTTTTTCTGGCGATAATAATGACTTAGTGCTAAAATTCCCACCGATTAACCCAAAGCTGGAGTTAGGAAAGGTGGATTTATATCTTTCTCAAGGGCATTTGCTCTATGCTCCCTAGAAATGGTCTCTTTTTGATTAAAAATAAAGTTATAATATATATATATATACATAGAGAGAGAGAGAGAGAGAGTTTATGAAAAACTAGGTAATCTGTATAGGTAGACCCAAGGAGGATAAAATCCAGAGAGCTCAATGTAAATCCAGAGCAAATAACTTGAATATATATATTAAGAATTGGACAATGTCCGACAATTTATTTATTAAAGACATTTTTATGTTTAACGTTGTTATTTTATAGATACAAGTATTTAAGCAAATGCTCTGTTTATGATAAACAGTATTAAATAACATTTATCGGCCTGAATGTCCGAGAAATTTTCATAGAAAATATTCGTCCTTTGACAGGATTCGAACCTGCATCCTATTCGGAACCGTCATTTACGCTGACGTGCCTTGACCGCTCAGCCACAAAGGATCGTTCGGTTGGCAAGGTTGAATTTACTGCTTATAAACTTCAATCTTCCATGAATCTCGTACATTCATAACTGCTCATGGCGTATCAAATGTAAACAATATATATATATATATATATATGCATGTTTCATTTAAAACGACAGACAAGGTACTACGGTTAAGATTTTTTTAGTGTGTAGAGACTGTCCAAATATTCTATAGTTCCGAGAGCGAGAATAAAAAAAAATCAAATTAATTATCTATTATAAAAAATTTAAGACAGCTAATCTTATCCTCAAAAATAACAACACACCAGTTAAGTCAAAATTACAAAGAACGAACATTATCTATGAATTCAAACGCTCCTTAAGGAACTGTCTTCCTGATCAAACTGAACTCATAAATAATTACATCGGTCACACAACTACACTCCTATCCAGATGCCTTACCTTACACCTATCTGACCAGAGCTCTATTAGAACCCATTTAAACACACACACAAACCTTGCAGACCCTATTCGAAACATACTAGTAGAAAACACAAGCATAATAACTTCATCCACCTGTAAAAAAAAGATTAAAAATAATGGAAGCCCTAATAATAAAAAAAAAGACAAAAAAACCATCTCTTAACAATATTAACTACGAACAAGGCCACAATATGCTAAATAAAAACATCTCTATAACACACTAAAAACATACACATATCGCACACACTCAAACTGAAAAAATAAACTCATCCTTGATAATGGCTAAAAGTGTAGCCGAAAGCGCTCGGAACTATAGAACATTTGGACAGTTTCTACACACGCTACAGGTCGGGGACACTAAAATCAAGCAGGTGCGGAAATTTAAATATCTGGGAAGTGTTCTGACAGAGGACGGAAAGTGAGACACCGAGATCCGAAGACGTACTGGGATGGCCGAAGATGCCTTCCAAAAGCTAGGCAGCGTATTACGAGACAGGAGGATTTTGTTGGTAACAAAGAAGAGTACTAAACTGCTACGTAATGTCTGCCCTCCTTTACGGCAGCGAATGCTGTACGATCTTCGTAAAGATGAAGAAGAGACTCGAGGAAACACACACACACACACACACACACACATATATATATATATATATGTAAAATTCAGTCTCATCGATGAACACAGTCCTCCAGTCATGTGTGCAGTGTTTTGGCTCGCCTACTTAATATCTTAAATTAAATAGTCGTACACAATGTACATTGCCTGAAAATTGCACTCAGGCATGAAACAGACCGTTCTATCCCTGATATTGAACACTTTTACCAATAAATATTCCTTAAAATTATATTTTTTTATATTATATATATATATATATATATATATATATATATATATATATATATATATATATGACATGCTGTCATTACCACCGGTCTTTCATTTAGCAAAATATATATATATATATATATATATATATATATATATATATATATATATATATATACCCATTTATAAATATATATGCACGTAAATATAAATATATTTGTATATAGATACACAAATATAAATATGTATACATACACAAATATAAATATATATATATATATATATATATGTACAATTAAATATAAATATATATATATCCTATGCGCAAATATAAATATATATATATATATATATATATATATATATATATACAAATATATATATATATATATATAAATATAAATATATATATATATATATATATATATATATATATATATATATACAGTTCTATATATCGTGTAACGCGCGATCTATAATGTGCGACCCACAAACTTTCACTTATAAAAAGTGATTTTATCATGTATATCGCGCATAATGCTAGTTTCTTTTTTGAGAGACCAAATTAGAAGAGACTAACCTCTTTTCCTCTATCTCTTTATTTCATCTTCTAGTTAAATAAGTTAAAAAAAAAAGTAAAAAAGAATGATAAAAGTGTCGTTAGTAACGCTATACTCGTTGCGAAAACGCGTACAGCCATAAACAACCGAACGAGAGGCAGCTGAATATCTTATAAACGTAAACAATGGAAAAGATGCATATTCGCTATGTTTGTATTTTATAATATGATACTAATATGTAAATATTACATGCATTATTATTGGATACAGTTAAGTAAAAAGTTAGTTTAATTAAAATCATGTTAGTTTATTTTAAATACAGGTGTACTTTTTGACAACAGTAAATGGATATATAGTTTGTTAAACAGTGTAGCCAGTGCCAGCATTACATCCGCTAATTTTATATCTCATGTATGATGCAACCCTCTTAAAATTAGCTTCTAAATTAGGTTTTCAAATGTTGCATGATACGCATTATTATTGGATATACTTAAGTAAAACATCAATCATGTTTGTTTTAAATACAGTTGTACTTTTTGAATACAGTAAATGAATATATAGTTTGGCCAACAAGGGCCGGCAATCTTTCTTTCTATGTGCTGTGTCCTATATAAGCAAGAAATATTCTTAGATAATTCGTGAGATTTCAGCTGCCAAACGTATCCACGACCGTTGAAACCATGCACCAATCTTCTCACTCACACCACCACTCACATGCTGAATATTCCCTACACTCACATAATATTTCTTACTCGGCAAAACTGTTCAGAACATTTATTATAAGAAACTATCACAAACTTTCTTTCAGTGAACTTTGGAATACAAAATAATAGTTAAAGAGAGACAACTCTTGTTTTATTCAACCTTTTTTTCCTATTCAATGCATGCCTTCTTTCAGATCCTTGTACATCTTGTTAAATACATATTTTATGTGTCATAATGTCTTTTGCTTATCCTTTTTCACGTCATTTTTGTTTCCTGGTCTAAAGTTAAATTAATGTGATGAAGTCCTCCACAATGCGATCCCCTTAAAATTAGCTTCAAAATTAGGTCTTCAAAGGTCGCATGATACGCGAGTATATACGGTAGTCATATTTTATTGCCATATAAAAATAAATACTTATTTGAATCTAAAGATTTATTTGTGGAATGATAGCGGCAGATAACTGCGCAGTTAGGACGAAATCTGCTTCATTCTGCGCAAATTGAAACAAACAGCAGATGTTTCTATGTAATGTCCTGGATTTTGAAATCTCTAATTAATAACCACATTGCGAGGTTGAAACTTTTAAAAAAAATGGTTCGTAAAGCTGAACTGTCGAATAAAGAGATATATTTTAAATCTTCAGCGCTTTTCAAATGTAAAGAATCGCTCACAATTACAAAAACTGATCACACTGTCTGACCGAACTGTGAATTCCGTTGTAGATTCTGGATAACAGACAGGGACTTGTTGAGTATATTATTTTTTTTTTTTTGGTTTGGTTTGTTTTATGGCATATCAACCTCAATGGGTTATTTAATTGGCGGTCACAATCTTAACATAAGATACGCAGATGACACAGTGCTGATAGCAGATACGGAAAGGAAATTACAAAACCTCCTACAGAAGGTAGCGAAGGAGAGCCAGAAGAAGGGACTAAGCATAAACTACAAGAAGACAGAATGCATGGTCATCAGTAAAAAGATGAGCCCGAAGTGCGATTTACAGGTCGGGGACACTAAAATTAAGCAGATGCGGAAATTTAAATATCTGGGAAAGGTTCTGACAGAGGACGGAAAGTGCGACACTAAGACGTATTGGACTGGCCAAAGATGTATTCCAAAAGCCAGGCAGAGTTTTTTACGATTCCTTCTCAAGTTTGAATCGTTATGTCGTAATTCTTTAATAATTATGACATACAACAGAAATCCGTACACAGTTCGTCGTAGAATTATTCTTCTTGCATTTAAACGTTCTTCCTCTGGGAGCTAAATGATTCCCGTTTGAGAATCAATGTAGGTAAAAGAATGATCCATGATAACAAAGAAAGATAAAATTATAAATATATATATATATATATATATATATATATATATATATATATATGAAAAGTGTATATAAATATAAATAAATATAAGTATGTATAATTATTTATATATTATATGCGCGGTACTTATTAGAAAGCGCTCAATATCAGAGATGGTATTTATCAATCCACCCACGGGGACCGAATGTGGCACAAGGCCTTTTTAATGTGGGTATGTCTGAGCCCGTAGGCCCAGCCAAAAATAAAACCCATCTAAACCCGTCCAAGCGGGCTAGTTCCATCAACCACCCCAAACGAAACCCCACCCTTCGGCGGAGCTTCGTCCGGGTTCCTCTCTGCAAGCAGAGAGTTCGACAGACACCTGACCCGGCAGCTCACAAAGCGCAGATACTACACTTTGATCCTAGCCACCGGGCCGAGCGGGTATTCAGAGCTAACAAACAAATAACCAGCTTTAAATATAACATATAAACCCCCATTTTTTTTTTCAAAAATTTAAAGATAAATATAAATAATAATAATTTTTACCTATCATAATTTTACACAAACCCCACCACACGCATATACATACATGCGAGGAAATATTTTTCAGCGGGAAAACGCTTAATATGACATGTATACAGTAACGAGACATTTCCGCCACACTTCCAATGTTTAAATTTCAACATTTCAACATCCAAATGCGTATGTATAGATATAACACCACCCGTATACATACATGTGTCATAGCCGAAACTGCCCACATATGTTTATATATGTCTGAGTCCCGATGGACGACCAAGTGTGTATATGTGTCTGCATATATCGATGTTTGCGTTAGTACGATGAATGACAAAACGACGAAATTTCCCCCACCACTTCCACAATAACACCAATACACGCAATCTACATAAACCCCAAGTTTTTTAAACATTAATCAGTTTGTCTGACGATCGCTAAAGCGTGAAACCAAGGGTCACAAACTCACATCTATCCAACCATATATATATATATATATATATATATATATATATAAGAAGAAGAAGAGAAGGAAGAAAAGAGAGGGGAAAGAGAAAAAGGAAAGGAAGGAAAGACGGGGGAAAAGGAAAACATAAAGAAAAGAAGTAAAAGAAAAAAAAAGAAGAAAAACAAAAATGAAAGTGGATGGCGAAGGAAAGAATGAAAAGAAATTTGAAAAGAGTAAAAATTAGAAAGAAAAAAGAAAGAAAGAAAGAAAGATAAGAAAGGAAAAAAGAAAGAAAGAAAGATAAGAAAGGAAAAAAGAAAGAAAGAAAGAAAAAAAGAAAGATAAGAAAGGAAAAAAGAAAGAAAGAAAGAAAAAAAGAAAGATAAGAAAGGAAAAAAGAAAGAAAGAAAAAAGAAAGATAAGAAAGGAAAAAAGAAAGAAAGAAAGATAAGAAAGGAAAAAAAGAAAGAAAGAAAGATAATAAAGGAAAAAAAGAAAGAAAGAAAGAAAGATAAGAAAGGAAAAAAGAAAGATAAGAAAGGAAAAAAGAAAGAAAGAAAGATAAGAAAGGAAAAAAAGAAAGAAAGAAAGGAAAAAAGAAAGAAAGAAAGAAAGATAAGAAAGGAAAAAAGAAAGATAAGAAAGGAAAAAAGAAAGAAAGAAAGGAAAATAGAAAGAAAGAAAGATAAGAAAGGAAAAAAGAAAGAAAGGAAAATAGAAAGAAAGAAAGATAAGAAAGGAAAAAAGAAAGAAAGATAAGAAAGGAAAAAAGAAAGAAAGAAAGAAAGATAAGAAAGGAAAAAAGAAAGAAAGAAAGATAAGAAAGGAAAAAGAAAGGAAAAAAGAAAGAAAGATAAGAAAGGAAAAAAGAAAGAAAGAAAGATAAGAAAGGAAAAAAGAAAGAAAGAAAGATAAGAAAGATAAGAAAGGAAAAAAGAAAGAAAGAAAGATAAGAAAGGAAAAAAAGAAAGAAAGAAAGATAAGAAAGGAAAAAAAGAAAGAAAGAAAGAAAGAAAGATAAGAAACAAAAAAAAAGAAAGATAAGAAAGGAAAAAAAAAGAAAGAAAGATAAGAAAGGAAAAAAAAAAAGAAAGAAAGATAAGAAAGAAAAGAAAAGAAAGAAAAAAAAGATAAGAAAGAAAAAAGAAAAAAGAAAAAAGAAAGATAAGAAAGAAAAAGAAAGATAAGAAAGGAAAAACAAAAGAAAGAAATATAAGAAAGAAAGAAAGAAAGAAAGATAAGAAAGAAAAAAAGAAAGATAAGAAAGGGAAAAAAGAAAGAAAGGAAAAAAAGAAAGAAAGAAAGAAAGAAAGATAAGAAAGGAAAAAAGAAAGAAAGATAAGAAAGGAAAAAAAGAAAGAAAGAAAGATAAGAAAGGAAAAAAAAAGAAAGAAAGATAAGAAAGAAAGGAAGAAAGAAAGAAAGATAAGAAAGGAAAAAAAAAGAAAGAAAGAAAGAAAAAAAAAAGAAAAGAAAGATAAGAAAGGAAAAAAGAAAGAAAGAAAGATAAGAAAGGAAAAAAAGAAAGAAAAAAGAAAGAAAGAAAGAAAGATAAGAAAAGAAAAAAGAAAGAAAGAAAGATAAAAAGAAAAAAAAGAAAGAAAAAAGAAAGATAAGAAAGGAAAAAAAAAGAAAGAAAGAAAGAAAGAAAGATAAGAAAGGAAAGGAAAAAAAAAAGAAAAAGAAAGAAAGAAAGAAAATAAAAAGGAAAAAAAAGAAAAGAAAGATAAGAAAGGAAAAAGAAAGAAAGAAAGAAAAGAAAGATAAGAAAAGAAAGATAAGAAAGAAAGAAAGAAAGATAAGAAAGGAAAAAAGAAAGAAAGAAAGATAAGAAAGGAAAAAAAGAAAGAAAGAAAGAAAGATAAGAAAGGAAAAAAGAAAGAAAGAAAGAAAGAAAGATAAGAAAGGAAAAACAAAGAAAGAAAGGAAAAAAAGAAAGAAAGATAAGAAAGGAAAAAAGAAAGAAAGAAAGGAAAAAAGAAAGGAAATAAAAGAAAGAAGTGAAAAACATTGATAGAAAAAAATTCTAATGCCTTGTGGAACTCTCTTCTGGCTCCTTGATTCCCAGTCAACTTTCATCTTCAAAAATGTAAATGTAATGTCAATTTTTATCTACTATTTTATAATTATTATTTTGCTGTCCTTTCTCCTTTAATAGTAGTTCTTTCTCATGTTCTCTAAACTCTTGCGTATTGCGAGACAGGAGGATTTCGTTGGTAACAAAGAAAAGAGTACTGAACTGCTATGCGATATCTGTCCTCCTTTACGGCAGCGAATGTTGGACTGTCTCCTCAAAGATGAAGAAGAGACTCGAGCCAACTTAGGTATGGTTCTACAGAAGGACGCTAAGGATATCCTGGACCAAACATGTGAGCAGTGATGGGGTTTTGGAGAGGATGCAAACAAAGAGAAAACTTATACACTAGCAAACACTAGCAAGCAAGAGGCCACCCACACTCCTCAAAACCTCCTGATCAGAGGCCTTCCTGCCGGATACAGTCTACCGTCCTACCCAGGATGCGGATGTAGTTCATCGCCATATCCAGGACACAGATGTAGTTTATCGTCATACCCAGGACGCCTCATTTGGGAAGGGAGAAGTCTGCAGAGGTGCAAGAAGAGGCAGCTGAATTTTTTAAGACACGTAATTAGTAAGGAGGGCTTAGAGAATATGATACTCACAAGGCAGATAGAGGACAAAAAGGACAAAGGAAACCAACACGTGACATACTTAATGGGCTTAAGCAAGTGGATGGCAGAACAGGGTCTAGTAAAAATAACAAAAAGACAAAACTTATTAAGAGCTATAAGAGGCAGGAAGATGTGGAGAGCCATGATCGCCTACGTTTTGAAGGGACACGGCACATAAAAGAAGAATACCGACATGGTTTTTATTGCTGGTAATATTTTTTTTTCCAAAAATGTATTGCTGGTATTAAAGCCTATTTTTACACCTTCACAATATTTTGACCCTAGTTTGGCGGTTAACCACTTGCCCATAGGTAGGACTTCAACAGGTGCCACTACCCCGGATCAGGGTGAACCTAGGAACACCAGCAAGCAAGAGGCCACCCATGCTCCTCAAAACCTCCTGATCAGAGGCCTTGCTGCCGGATACAGTCTACCGTCCTACCCAGGATGCGGATGTAGTTCATCGCCATATCCAGGACACAGATGTAGTTTATCGTCACACCCAGGACGCCTCATTTGGGAAGGGGGAAGTCTTACCCCTCTGCAGAGGTGCGTTATTCTGGAGCCGAAGTCGACAAGGCGATTATTTTGCTGGTTTGTTCCTCGTATCAAAAGAAACGTCTTGGTCAAGCTATAAAAATTAAAACGTTTTTGTCAAGCTATGAAAGTCACGAGATAGTCAGGCCTTGAATCAAGTGGAAAAACAAAACATATGAACCCAATCACTATGCTTCCTTTAAGAGACGTCCATTAAGGAAAATGGAATAGAAATGGGAAACGAACATGAAATCCAATTTTTCAATCGTTCTTTACATCGGTATAGGTAAGGTAGATAGAGTAAAGGGTATGGCGTCCTGGGTATAACGATAAACTACATCCAGCTGCAAAGCCCCTGACTGGGAGGTTTGGAGGAGTCTTAATTACTTATTATACGTAAGGCCAACAAAGTAAAGGCTGTGTTGTTACTGGCAGAAACAGCCCTCAGAGTTTTAAACGTCAAGGCGTGGTTGTGATCCTAATTATAAATGGCGAAGGGTTAACATTGCAGTCCAGGTATGCATTGACTTTTTGAAGGTATCCACACTGGAAGGAACCAAACATTTTCAAATGGAAGGCGACTTTGTGCACGACAACACGCTATCATATTCGTCAAAGAAAGTAGGTCCCAAAGACGTTTATTTGATCAAGTGGTCGATACGTTCACCCGACGCTAACCCCATTGAAAACTTATGTAATATTCTAAAGAGGAAGGTACACAGCGGTGTAGAGCAATTCACCAGTAAAGGCGAATTCTGGATGCACTGCAGTCTGTTTCATATAAGGAAATACAACAGAATCAATATAAAATCAATGGTCGAACGACTTCTAAAACAAATTTCTGAATATGGAGCATATATTTCACATTAATATTGTCTTTATGACAAGTAATCCAGTCAGATTTATGGAACTGTTACCACATTGTAAGAGAGACATGTAGTGTACGATAATTTATCAATATTACGTGAAATATCCGGCACATCAATAGTGCAAATATTTCCGTCAATCCTTTCATTTGGTCAGTTAAGTGCCATACGTGATACACACTTGGGCAGTGATGTCTCTTTCGATCCATTAAAGACGAGGCGGAAGATTTTCTCGCAGTAGGTTGCGCCGTCCTGGGTATGACGATAAACTACATCCGGTAGCAAGGCCTCTGATCAGGAGGTTTTGAGGAGTATGGAACCACCTCTTAATTGCTGTTGCTCCCAGGTCCACTCTGACTCGGAGTGGTAGCAACTGTTAGGGTGCCAGCTATGGGCAAATAGTTACCCCCACCCCACTAAAAAAACTGGGGTCAAAACACTATGAAAATATAAAAATACATTTTTATAGTAAAAAATACCAGCAATACATTTTCATAGTAAAAAAAAAAATATGACCAACAATACATTTTTGTAAAAAATGGAAAAAAAAAAAATAAGAAGCAATACATTTTTGTAAAAATTGAAAAAAAACATTATCATCAATATATTATTGCAAAAAATATTTACCAGCAATACATTTTGGTAAATAAAATTATTAATGCTCTCAAGAAAATTAAATGGCTCATAAGGTGTTAATATGCCGTTAAACAAACAAGTATATCGCCGTTTCTTTCAGCGGTAGACTGGTTGACACCCAGGGCTATAAGACCCAGTCTGTCCTGCAATTCAGCTAATAGCTAGGTGTGTGTGGAAGTGATGTATACATACCTTTCCCAGAGATATTTGCGTCTAGGTGATTGTATCGAACCTGACTGCCATTCGAACCCGGCTCGCCGATTTCCTAGGCTGAGTCGTTATCCATTGCACTACAACGCATTTCCCTTCAGCGGCTTCCTAAAAATCAGGACAAACTCATAATGACTGATAATGTGAGAGACAATATAGTGATTTTTTATTTCACAAGGCCGAAAGTATGAGGCACCCAGAGAGGATCGAACTCACTCGTAATTGTTCTAGCGAGACAAGTTTGCTAACCATTACACCGCCTCGAAGTGCCCTTGAGAGACAATATATGTGAGAGACTGATTTGCATGTATGAAAGATCTTCATCTTTCAACCTTTGATACATGCAATCTTTCATACATGCAAATTAGTCTCTCACTTCATGAAGGTATTTTAGGTTGTTGGTTGGTTGATTTTTTGGCGGCATATCAACACCTCTATGGGTTATTTAATGCCAAAATCTAAATATCTTAAACACAATATTATGGCTTCAATTATAAATAAAATGTATTGTTAGTCATTTTGCTATAAAATATATTGTTCGTAATTCTGCTATAAATAGGTATTGTTGGTAATTTTTTTTATAAATTGGTAATGTTGACAATTTTACTATAAATACATATTGCTGGTAATATTTTTTTTATATAAAAATGTGTAGCTGTAGTACTATAAAAATGTATTTTTATACTTTCATAGTTTTGTTCTTTTTTTGTTTTTGTTTTTGTTTGTGAGTTTAGTATTTGTCCATAGCTGAGTCCCTAACATGTACTACCACCCCGGGGCCAAGGAAAACCTAGGAACAACAGCAATTAAGAGGTGGTTCCACGCTCCTCAAAACCTACAATCTCCCGATTAGAGACCTTGCTGCAGGATGTAGTTCATCATCATACCGAGGACGAAATCTTACC
This sequence comes from Acanthosepion pharaonis, assembly GCA_903632075.3. Taxonomy (NCBI): domain Eukaryota; kingdom Metazoa; phylum Mollusca; class Cephalopoda; order Sepiida; family Sepiidae; genus Acanthosepion; species Acanthosepion pharaonis. Next base: position 455,451 of record CAHIKZ030003713.1, read on the forward strand.
TAAAATAAGGTAAGAGAAATTGCTGTCAGCCATCCGTGAAACAAGCTGTAATTTCTCTGAATCGGCCATTGACAAATCAAAGAAATAGATCGGATATACGTTTATGGAGGAGAATAAAGAAGTCAAATTTGTTTTCTTGGTAGTCCTTGTTGTTGGAGTTCATCTCTTTAAATACTGCAATAAGATAACTTGAATGAAAGATTCAGAAGTCTTTGTTTCCCCCCTCCCCAAAGATATATTCTCCCGTCATCACCAAACAATTATGTGAAATCGAATCATAATGCTAAGCTTATTTTCGTCTGTTAACCTCTTCCACACCAATTGTTTTTGGAAAACGTTTCATTTTCAGACGAGTTGTCTTATTTCTTTTTAATATAGTAACTAAGGAACTGAGGCACTTTGAAGTATCCAAGCGATGGCTAACACCTCTACTCAGAAGCTCAGAAGGGTATAAAAAGAATAAAGATCGACGTATAACCACGTCTGCAGTTGGGTTTTGACCAATATGTTTTGAACGTGTTTATTCGTCCGTGTCTGAAAAAGACACTTTCGATAAAAGCCGGGAAATGGGGTTAAATACATACCAAATGTACTAAACCTTTAAAAGTAACAGTAACAGAAAGCAAAATCAAAATATAGTGGCGGGGGAAAGTATGCTTTAACTCCTTCCCCGACAATTATGTTGGGGAAAAACTTTTCATTCTCAAACTATTTTTTTTAATTTGTTTTTAATATAGTAACTAAGAAAGTGAAGTGCCTTGAAGTACCCGAGTGGTGGCTATCATCTCTACAAGACGTATAAGTTGATAAATGGACTCATTTCAAGCTTAGAAGGGCATAAAAAGAATAAAGATTGATGTATAAACACGTCTGTAGCCGGTTTTTGAACGTTATGTTTTTGGACGTGTTTATTCGTCAGTGTCTGAAAAAAGACACTTTCTGGTTCAGGTAAATATCTTGAATTTCGTATATACAAATGATTCAGGTGTTAAGAGATTGGCAAAATGATTTGGTATCCGAGATAAAAACTATTTGTACCCAAGAAAAGTGTATGATTTCTCAAACATCTCATTAACAATTCAGAGACATTATTATTTCCAGGTGCAACTTAATTTTAGATTAAATATCCTTTTAATCAATCAATTAATCAATTAACCAATCAATCACTCAATATATCATTCACTCAATCGATCACTAACTCACTCAATCAATCACTTCAATAAAACACACATCACCGCCTCTATAATAACGTCCACACAATCATGTATATGCAAAAGAGCCGGTACCTAGAGTTTTTGAATTTAAGTGCTGCAATAGACTCGTATTGAGATCTCATCAATTTGCAGTGTCGCTTCTCGGCCTTTTGGCTGAGATTCGATCACGGCTACGCCTAGCTTGGACCGGCTCGGGTCTGGACCAGCTAGGATAAGCCAAGACCAGCTCTGACCAGCGGCCTGAGTGAAAACACTCGGGTCCCCACGTCAAAAACCGACCTTGTGTCACAACCTGACTCAGTGGGGGGTCAAGTAAATAAATCGCTTCGCGGCCTTTTGGCTGAGATTTGATCGCTTGATGCTTACCTGGCTCCGGGCTCCGGCCCTGTGCTGGTGGTGTCACGGCTGCGACTAGCTTGGACCGGCTCTGGCCTGGACCAGCCAAGACCGGCTATGACTAGCTTAGACCAGCTTGGACAAGCTATGACCGGCTGAGACAAGCTTGGATCAGCGGCCCGAATGAAAACACTCGGATCCCCACGTTAAAAATCGACCTTGTGTCACGACCTGAGGGGGGGGTCAAGTAAATAAGCTCATCATTTTGCAGTTGAGCTGGCTAGATGTAACCGTAAATTCTATGCTAACAGTTTCATTTCTCGCACTTCTTGCATGTGGAACTCCCTCTCGGCTCCACGCTTTCCAGCCAACTTTAATCTAAAAAATTTAAATGCAATGTCATTTGCTATCTACTGTCTGATTACTTTTTTCTCTTCCGGATCATTATTAATGTTTCTGTTCCTAATTCTTCCACACCCTGTAACCCCTTGTGTCTTAGTGGCCTTACTGCCTTTCATGGAGTGATACCGATTAAAAAAATGTATTCAATTCTGAAGGCAGAATAACATGTCATATTTTATTACTTTCAAGTTCCCAAGAAAATTAAATCTCGGCATTAAATAACTCATTAGTTGATATGCCGTTGAACAGATAAATCAATCACACAATCAATTAGTTTAGGGTCAGGTAAATAGTTCATTGTAATGTCGACACATCGTAATATATACCAAAATCATAATACAACGACTCTGCAAATGCTGCAAGAATGCTTCGTCCATCCTGGGTAAGACGATAAACTATAACTGCGTCCTGGTTATGACGATAAACTACGTCCGTGTCCTGGGTAAGACGATAAACTACGTCCGCGTCCCGAGTATGACGATAAATTACGTCCGCGTCCTGGGTATGACGATAAACTACGTCCGCGTCCTTGGTAAGACGATAAACTGCGTCCGCATCCTGGGTAAGAAGATAAACTACGTCCGTGTCCTGAGTATGACGATAAACTACGTCCGCATCCTGGGTAAGAAGATAAACTACGTCTGCGTCCTGGGTATGACGATAAACTACATCCGCGTTCTGGTCTTATCGATAAACTACATCCGACAACAAGGCCCCTGATCAGGAAGTTTTGAGGAGCGTGGAACCACCTCTTAATTGTTGGTGTTTTAAGATTCACCCTGACCCGGGGTAGTAGCACCTGTTAGGGTCCCAGATATGGGCAAATAGTTAATACTCAAAATACTATGAAAGTGTAAAAATAGATTTTAATACCAGTAATAATTTGTAAAAAAATTATTACCTGCAATAAATTCTTGAAGGAAAATTTTTACAAACAATACTTAAAAAATACCAGCAATACACACAGATATACATTTTATTTTTAAATTATTACCAAAGATACATTTTTGGAAAAAATATTACAAGCTATACATTTTTTGGAGAAAAAAATATTACCAGAAATACATTTTGAAAAAACGAATATTACTAGCAATAAAAATTATCGGCATTAAATAACCCATTGAGGTTGATATACCGTAAAATAAACCAAACCGGAAATCGGAATGTTTCGTGTTAACTGTGTCATCGCTCTAAAAAAAAATATACGCAGTAGCCATTGGAGAAAAAACAAAAATAAAACGGATCTGAAAAGAATGTGGCTGAATAACTGGCTGACTTAATTTTCCACCATTTCCATGAAAAGCGTATTTTTTTTTAAAAGGCTACAATTCGAGTACAACTTGAGGTATTTTTGTTTACATTTTCAAACAATTAATTATTAATCTGTTTCCTACACTTGCTCGTAAACGATACGTTTTTCATTTCGAAGCAATTTTCTGCAGCCATGATGAACGGTTGTACTCTCAATGAAGCTCCTTGCTTGGAACGTCTATGGTGGGTGGGGGGACTCGAGTTCACCCCTGATCTCCAGAAAGGACCCCTCCTTAAGAAAGCTGGAGAAATAGTCGGTTCTTTATGCCGCCCCCCCCACCCAAAAAGAACCTAACTCCTCCCCGCCACATCTTTACAAAAGTCAAATCAGGCACAAAATGGAGTCTTGTTGGCCTATCTGAGCTGCAGCTGTCTAATCCTCACTTTCCAGCATCGGTAGACTTTCAAAAGCGTTCATGCGGCTTTGTGAGCGAGTATTTTCAACCCGACAGCCTCTTCCCCCCACAGTAGGCCTGGGTACCCTACTTCTGTAATTTATCCCAAGAATCTTCTTCTCATAACAGGAAGAAGCCGGCTCAATCCGCCCAGGGTGAATGCCGCATCAATACAGTAGTACAGTTCCCCCCACAGACGAAACGTCACAAGCCTATCACTACTCTGTCATTATTTGCCTGGCAAATATTCAGATGAGGTCCACTCTTTAGTTCCAACAGTTCAGAACATTTACGCAGTCTTGTGAGGGCAGCCATATTCTCCAATTTGCAGTCCCTTTCGCACAGATGCAATATTGCGAACGTTTCGCTAGTCTATCGCTATTTCCGCGGCAAATGTACAGACGAGCCACAATTATTAGTTCTGCTGCGGGGTTCAACACTTTCGATACAAGGTGTGTTGGCGTTTTATAATAAATATTTATGAGCTCCTGGAACATTTATCCTGAAAACAATGTTGGCGGACTCACGTGAGTCCGGGTAAATATAATTAGCACAAAACATGGAATTTAAAACAAACGACAATTATTGCATGTTATTAACAAAAAGAATTTACACGTGTAAACAAATGAAACAAAAGGAAAAGACATTAAAACAAGCTGTAAAATGTGCTTGTCTGTGTGTTGCGTGAAACAAGCGTATGTGATACATGCATGTGTATGTGCGTGTGTGCAACAGTTCAGAGGACCAAGGAAGCGAATGCGCCCCATCGGCGGGATTTCTTTTATCTACGTTCGACTACATCTAGAAGCAAGAGGGAAAAAGAGGAAGAGAAGGAAATGTTTGCCCTTTTTTTATAGACTTAAAGAGAGCCCGCGAATAGGTGTTTTTGGCGGAGCCAAGTTGAGTAACCCACAATTCCACCAGTTCACAACTAGAACTCGTCACGCCACGTACACAGAATTGAATCATCCTCATGTCCCCTGTATTCCATTAGTAAAGAGAAAATTCCATTCAGACAGATTTTTCCTGTGAACTTCTCCTTTGCAGAAAAGACTCCCGAGAGGGTGCTTCCTAGATGGCTATAATCTTAACCACTTCAAGTCTAGGCCCAACTTTTCTTTATCCTACATTTCCCCATAATCAGCACTTGCTTATTCTTCTTACGTCCATATTCAGTAACCTTCTACCTTGACTGGCTCTTGGGTCATGAATTGGGTGAAGATTTAAGACAATAAAAAGTTAAAAAAAAAGTGTGCCTGTTACCAGAGATAAAAATATTTTCTTAAGAATTTTCAAGCGTGAATATTTATTACAAATTAATGTTTCAAAAGAAAATTGAAAATTTGTGCAAGACTTTTGATAATAAAACACGTGATATAAGGTGTTTTTTTTTTCTTTCTTTTATGTAGAAATGATTTGAAAGATTACTAAAATCTTGAATCACTCCAGATGTCTTTCGTGAATAAGTCAAGGATATTAAAAGATATCTAAAGTTTCATCGGGAAACAGAAAGAAGAATCATGGATGATGAAAGTAATTTATGTGGAAGAATTTTACATCCTCCTGGAAATGGGGAGGAGGTGAATGAGCTGGAGGTAGCGGGCAAATTCTTTTATTGTTATACGATTCTAAATCAATCAAATCTTATGCATAAACGTCTGTATATTCAAGAAGAATGTATAGACACTGAGTGAGAGAGAGAGAGAGAGAGAGAGAGAGAGAGAGAGAATGAAAGGGGTGGTAGCATGAAGAAAAGAGAAGAAAAAAGAGTAGATGAAGGAAGAAAGGGGGGTGTAAGTTTTGCTGAAGAAAATGAAAGCAAGCAAGAAGCGATTTGATAGACAAATTTAAGGGAAAAAAGAAAGAAAGAAAAGAAAGAAAGAAAGAAAGAAAGAAAGAAAGAAAGAAAAAAAATTTAAGATCTTCATAAGAAAGAAAGCAAAAAAGAAAGGAGAAATAACTTTCTCTAAAGAAAAACAAGAAAGAAATAAAGAAAGAAAGAAGGAAAGAAAGAAAGAATATGCAGATGTCAAGTCATTTCCTGCTTTGAAACAACAATAACGGCAAAGGGAGAAACACATCGTGTATAAAAGACCGGTCATTGATTAGAACGGCAAAGCCGACGGGGAAAGACAGAACGGGAAGCTGGGGTCAGTGCTAGTAGAGCGAGTTGATAACGATGACACTACGGGACAAAGACAGAGGATCAGTGACTCTATGGACGAGTAGATAAATGCCTGGCTGGCTGGCTGGATCAATGGAAACAACTGGGGATGAGGTGAGTAGGTAGGTAAGGTCGGTATGTCATTTAAGTAGGTAGACCCTAACGGCTTGTAAAGCGACAGCGGAACGAATAATGTCCATGGTGTATCTGCATTGTAGAAACAGTGCTGTATTTCACATCGACTGTATAGTAAGGCTTTGATGTTGATGGGTTATCTATACAATTTTGGGCATTGCAAAGAAACCGTGAGTCATATACACACGGATTTTCCATTGGGACCTGATGCTGCTGGGTGGAATGATGGCGACCATATTGGAAAGCGGGCGAATTTGATCGATGCAGGAAGAATTTGTGTTGAGTCCATAGTTTTCTTTTATCTACCATGACAACTGTTCCGTATAATGGGCATAGGTTGTTTTAGAAATCGGAAATCATAAACAATAGCTTAGTTGCGCCAAAAATAAATTTAGTAAGTAATAGTCATCACCATTATCGGCCTCATCAGTCCCATGACCGGGTGGATACCGTAGGGTCGCTGTGCAGCTGATTGCCTGACTAGTTCTCTTCACGTGTCTGGTTCGAAAGCTGGAGAAGCATTCATTCATGCGTAGAGTGCCGGGGGAGAGTGCCTTGGAAATAAACCTGCCGGAGCCCATCCCTCTCCAGGTCAAACTACAGCCGATGTCTTCTAACCTGAAGAGTCGCATTGTTCACAGACATGTCCCGTTGATTCAATTGGAGTAAACCACCGCCCTGACCGTTGACTTCAATCCTGAATCCAGTTGATTTTTTTTTTGGGGGGGGGGGCTAATTTATGCATTACATATCTATAATAATAAAGCGCAGTGTACGTGTGTCCGTCCGACCGTCCGTTTTTTTTTTCGATCTCGGCGAATCATGAACAACCTGAAATTGCAGGTAGTAACTACTGTAGTTACACGCGATTAAAAATTAAATAAATAGCTGATTCAAACTTAAATTTAAATATCGAATAGAGTGAAAGGTTTAGAAAACAATTCTTTATTAAAGGTTTAACTTTAATTTCGCTTTTCGTATCAATTGATATCGTCCAATTAAACGGCAGTTAAAAATTAAGCGGGGCACGGTACGTTGCTCATATGTTTTTCCTTCTTTTTATGACACGCGTGCTATGATGTATTCGAAATATTACATAGTTCGTGTTCCCTAATGTTTTTTAAGAGTGACTTTATGCGAAGGCATAAAAAAGAATGGTAAAAGAAAAGAAAAATTGCGCGCAAAATAAATGTAATCAAACGACAGAGGTCAGTTGCGTATACGAAGAAAGATTATGCCGAATTAAGTAGTCGAGTAAAATAAAATAAAATAATTTTATTATTTCTAAATTCTTATAGCTTTTACGTACATAGGATGCTGAAGGTAAAGCCAAAAGACACAAAATACCCTCCCTAGAAGGTTGGTTTCTGGGCTAGTTTTAAGTAAAATGAGGTTATGAATTTAAATATTTTTTTTAATTTTTAACATTTTTATAGTCACGTATGGTGGCTTGGGAGAGTTGTAATTCTTTCAAGATTTTTATTTTGATAAGATTAGATAGAGGCACTCTCTCGGGAATTTTCCCTCTAAGTAATTATTTCTTTTAAAAAGTGTGGCATTTTTAGATCAAAATTAGGTTTTGATTTATTTCAGTGTATATAAAGGTAAAAGATAATAGGAAAACTTTTTAGCCGACGCGTTTCATCCAATGTGGATTTTTTCAAGGCAAAAATGAAATAAATTTATTGAAAACAAAGTAACTATTAACAAATAAAATGTCCTTAGCAATTAAAAGAATTTAGAAAACGCTATTGTATTTATATTATCAACTGTAGATGACGTCAAGTACTTTCACGTGCAGAAATATTGTTTTTATTGTTGCGTTGACGGATTCAACAATTTTCTTTTGATTTCTTGATATAGTTGTGTACGTTGGCTTGGGAAAGTAGTTATTCTCTCAGGAAAGGTGATATTGGGAAAAAAACCTGGGTGTCGTTGATTAATATTTGGATAATATTTAATGGCGGCACTCTCGAGGATTTACCTTCTGAGTGAGTTATTTTCTTTTTTTATGAGTGTAGCTTTTTACAATCAAAATTATGGTTGAATTTATTTCTATGTATGACTAGTACATTAGTTAAGCTGTTTTTTGTGATGTCTTTTATGAGCTCATAGATGCGTCTTTTTAAATTTCTGCTTGTTTCTCCAATATATTGCGATGAACAGTTATGGCAATTTATTTTATAAATCCCTGCTTCAGAAATATTGTTGCTATTAGTGTTTGAGCATCTGAGTATATCCATAATGGTTTTGAAAGTGTGATTATTTTAAGATTATTTAGATGGAATAGGTTGTTCTGGATAGTGGATGTGACGATGTTGGTCGGTAGTATTATGTATCTGTTTTAATGTAATTTATTATTACAGATTATGTTACTGGATTAAACGCGTCGGCTAATAATACAGTTTTCCTGTTGTCTTTTATCTTTATAAATATTGTCTTATTATTCAGTTAACTCTGAGGAATGTTTCTTATTTCAATTTGTAAATAATGCATTTAATAAATTGTGTATAAGATACACCTGTGTTCCTAGATACGTTTTTTTTTTATACAAATAAATGTTATGATGTTTTGTTCCAAACCCGGATGAAAGCAGAAACAAAAATAATTGGCTAGTATTTACTTTCAAGAGAGAAAGGGACATTGGCATGTAAGTCGGTCTCATAAAAATAAAACTGCCCCAGAAAAACCTAACTTAATACTTTCTGTGCCAACAAACACGAAAGAGATGAATACACTTCCGACTTGGTGGTTTACTTTGCTCGCTTTTACGCATGAATGTATCTGGGTCCGTGTATATGTGCATGATATATATATATATATATATATATATATATATGAATATATATAAGGAAAGCATATATATTTTTATTTTATTTTATTTTCATTTTCCCAAGTATATTTAATCTCATCCTTGATCTTCTTCAGAGGTGAATTGCTATTGAAAGTATGGATACGATTGAAAGTACTTTGGAAAATGAAAAGAAAAGAAAAAACTACGGTACCTTCCTTAATGAATTTAATATCAACATTAAGAAGTCAATCAGAGAATTCAAGAGAATTAAAATAAAATAAATAGATATATGTCCAGATTATTCAACGAAACATGACTGAATGAAAATATATATATATATATATATATATATATATATATATATATATATATATATGGATTTGTTTCATAACATTATATATATATATATATATATATATATATATAAAAGGAAGTGTATGGAATATATATATATATATATATATATATATATATATATATATATATATATATATATATATATATATATAGAGAGAATGGAAGTGTTTCATGAAAATCTATTTTCATGAAACACTTCCATTTGTGAAGGATTTCTATATCTTAATTGAAAATATATCTTGTTGACACAGAAAACACGTGGATAGACCAAAAAACACATCTTTTACTTTTAAACCCATTCTAAAGGACTGTATGAGGATCTGCCTTAGATTCATTTCCGAAAAGGCTAAATGAATTTTTCTTTCGTGCTATTCTGATAATAAGAAGAGGATTCACCTTTAATTCGATATATATATATATATATATATATATATATATATATATATATATATAGAGAGAGAGAGAGAGAGAGAGAGAGAGAGAGAGAGAATGGGTTGAAGCTTTTCTTAGGACAATTTCTACAGGTGAACCCGGCGATACAAACTGTGCAATCGTAACTATCTCATCAGCCCCACTAACCGTCACACACTACCAACTTCCCGAGATGCGAGATCCTGATTATGATTATACTTACACAAAAAGAATAAGTAGATTGATTTAACAAATCTCATGCTCGAACTGTGTGACTTGAAGGAATCTGGGCAAATGTGCCACTTGACGCCCCTCTGAATATTTCATAATTCTCCTTCATGACGCGTAGCTCACAGAGAACAAGAAACCTAAATGAATAGTAGATAGGTTGACTTAATAGGAGAAGATAGGTATGCCTATCGTCCGGTTCACACTCCTTCCCCCTTTTTTGAACAGAAGTAGAAGGTTTATCACTTGTTTCCTGTATAGGATTAGGTTTCCGGTTCTTTCTAAAAAATCTACTCGTATTTTTAAATCTTATTCACTTAAATCATTATGCGCCGGACGGACGGACGCACCACGCAAGCACGTACACAATCACAGACTTTTAGTATTGTATAGATTTATTTACTTTTTTCCTCAATAGGAGTGGACAGGTTCGCCTATCATCCGGGTCACGCTTTTGAAATTATAAATTTTAAATCAAAATTTGCTTAGCTTGCCTCGCAGCAACTCCAACCCTCAGGATTAAAAATTAACGAAAATCAGACTTATTCACAATTCGTATGTGCGGATATTCGATGTAGTTGCACGAAATTTTTTATAATTAAAAAAAAAAAAAAAAAGAAGAAAAAAAGAAGGTATGTTTTTGGCTTGTTTATCGGTGTGAGCACGAATGTAGACCCCCACACACAGCGCACCCGAGTGGCCTACCTTTGGAGCGATCGCAAAGGTGGGTAACTCGGGTGCGCCATATTTTGAGGAAAAAAGTAAATAAATCTATACAATTTTATTGTATTTACAGTGTCAACTGAAGATTACGTCAAGTACTTTCATGTGTAGAAATATTGTTTTTATTGTTGACGGATTCAACCATTTTCTTTTGATTTCTTGATATAGTTGTGTACGTTGGCTTGGGAAAGTAGTAATTCTGTTAGGAAAGGTGATATTGGGAAAAACCTAGGCGTAGATTAATATTTGGATAATTTTCAATGACGGCACTCTCGAGGATTTACCTTCTGAGTGAGTTATTTTCTTTTTTATGAGTGTGCATTTTTAAAATCAAAATTATGGTTGAATTTATTTCTTTCTATGTGTGACTAGTGCATTAGCTAAGTTGTTTTTTGGGAGGTCTTTTTTTTTGCTCATAGATGCGTCTTTTTAAATTTCTGCTTGTTTCTCCAATATATTGCGAGGAACAGGTTACGGCAATTTATTTTATAAATGCCTGCTTCAGAAATATTGTTGCTATTAGTGTTTGAGCATCTGAGTATATCCATAATGGTTTTGAAAGTGTGATTATTTTAAGATTATTTAGATGGAATAGGTTGTTCTGGATAGTGGATGTGACAATGTAGTATTAGGTAGTATTATGCATCTGTTTTAATGTAATTTATTATTACAGATTATATCTTTTAAAAATTCTGCTTGTTTCTCCAATATATTGGTAGGGACAGTTATGGCAATTTATTTTATAAATGCCTGCTTCAGAAATATTGTTTCTATTAGTGTTTGAGCGTGTTCAGTTTCCAAATTCTCCCAGAGCGAGGCCCTTCCATTGCACTCCAACTTAGTGTGAATGTTAGTAAATGTACGTTTTTTATTTAGTGGTGAAAAGATCCAGAGATCTTTCTTTTTTTTTTTTCTTTAAAAAAAAAAATTATTCCCCTTTTGAACCAGATCGCTAATCTGATCTTTTCATTTTTTTTTTTTTTTTTTTTTTTGTGATTTGGCACACATTTCCCCAAGTAATTAATAGCACTATGAATATCGAGTCGCCTACATTTGGAAACTGAACACGCTAATTGTTTCGACAGGAAATTTTGTGTCTTCACCATGAGCCAATCGTGTAAATCAGTGCACACACAACGTAGTATTAGATCGATCTGCTATTAAACGCCATGATGCATAAGCACTGCACTATTCTACGTCTTCGCAGTTTTCTCATCACTCAGGCAGACCGGCGGATATTTATTTAATCCATATTGTTGAGGTCTTGAAATTTCGTTTCTGCTCATGCCAAATTTGTTTCACCGACTGTTATCAATCCACAAAAGTGGTTTAGTTTGAAATATCCTGTTCAAAGCCAAAACAGGAGTTGCAGAGGTTGAAGGGGGAATACGTGGAACACGGGCCCGGGTGTGGATTAGGGAGATGTTAGTTTCGGAATGGGAAGGGGGTATGGCCGGGAATATAAAACAGATTCCCCAGTCTCTTGTTCCCGCCTCTTTTGACCCTTTTCAGCAGAAAGGGGAGGGGGGAAAACATTTCTTTCAAATCTCTTGTTAAATTGGATTCCACCCAACTTTGTTCATTCTTTGACGATGTCTTTGCCACCTCCACTCCGAAGTCATCCACAGTGAGATGAACAGCCCCTTACCTCTTCTTGCACATGCGGTTAAAACGCTAGAGCAATAGACTGGCAGCTGCTAGGTCTGAGGTTTTGTGTCTTTTGTTGGACCAGTTATAGTCATTGCATCTGTTATACTCCATTCAATTTGACTGTCAGTTTAGTTCTTCCTCCTCCCCCTCCTACTAACACAACAACAACAACAACTATTATATATATATATATATATATATATATATATATATATATATATACATTATAAGTATTTTTTTAAATATGATTCCTTCGCTACATAAGAGTTCTCATGTTTCAAAAACAGGAGCCAAAAACTTCAATATAATTATTAAAATTAAATCAAATTAAAGTATCAAGCTCTGTTTCATCCATAAGCGAAATTTTTGGAATAACTAATCTTGAAATTTACGCAGATTTATAAGCATATTAATTCGTAAAATTAATTACTATGGAAACGACTGAAGCAATTATTTCAATAAGAGGCGTGAGGGTTAACCATTTGTATCAATATATTAGTTACAATATATATATATATATATATATATATATATATATATATATATATATATATATGGTGGACTCTCTCGTCGTATTTGATGTATGAGGGTCAAACAGTTCAGTTCTAGGAAATGACAGCCAGACACCAGCACATAAGATTTGATTATAGTAGTGCAGGCCTTGTGTAGAACCAACCACACTTTTTGAAGGGCTGTAGGTTTTGAATTCAGAGTTGTCCTATATATATATATATATATATATAGCTAATATTTTTATTATATATATATTATATATAGCTAATATTTTTATTATATATTTTATTATATATATAATATTTTTATTATATATATATATAGCTAATATTTTTTTCTGTTTTTTTTTTCTGTTTTCTTTTTGAATTTGTAGATCTGATGAATTGGATCGTATTTACGATTCCAATGGAATGAATTATGACCATGGAATATTAGTTTTAAACCTTTTTATATATATATATATATATATATATATATATATATATATATATATACCTCCATTAATTTGCTGAAAATAAAAAACAGTATAGCAAGATGAAAATGCCCCCAAACTAAATAAAAGTTTTATCGTCAAAATATTTATGTTATTATTAAGAGGAAAGATCAAAATATTTTTTTCGTTCTTTTATTAAATTTTTTAATCTGTAAAAAAAAAAAAAAGATTTTTAACCAAAATTTCTAACGTGCTTTTTTAGCACGTTCGAAATTTTGGTTAAAAATCTTTTTCTTTTCTTTTTGTCGTCAAGATTACTGCGTGTGTTTTAGCACCTATTTTCCGATAAAAAAAAATCAACAAAAACAAAAAAAGAAACACATTAATTTGGAAATTCTTGCAAAAATCAAATAATTGTCGGATTTTAATGAAACTTTCAGGACTTATTCACAAATTAATTAAATTATCTTTGGGATTTTTTCTTCTTTTTTTAGAAAATCTTGGTAAAAATATATATATTTTTTTATATCTGTTAACGCCACTTAATTTTATGAAATTTCGAGAAATTAAAATTTTATTTTCTTCATATTTATATCAGGTAAAAGCAGGGCTCCTAAGAGAATTTTAGTAATCATTTTGTTCTTGCCGAGCAGGAACACCATTTACCGAAAATCTGTTCGGAATCGTAAAATAAAAAATGCAATAAAGCCATGACATTATTTAATTAGAAATACTCTTAATTGCTTTTATAAACAAGATATATTAAGGACACTATTGTCTTAAGAAAAATATTATTTAAATCATTCTTTATATCATCTGGCTAATATTCCTCCCTGGTCTTTTGAACAGGAGTAGAGGTTTATCCCCTGTTTTCTGTTTAGGATTGCGTTTCTGATTCCTTCTAAAGTCTTCCTATTCACGTTCACTCCCAGTAGCCCTTTGCGTCTTAGCGGCATTATCGCCTGGCTTGGGGTGACTTGATAAAAAAATAAAAACTGGGCTTCCTATTGGAAAACATGGCATCATCACTGGTCAGTATTTAAACCCCAGTGCACGCCAAATTTCTCTCTCTTGATCTCTGTGATGCCATACGAAACAATCTCAGCGCACCTGCTGAGGTGTTTGCGTATTGGCCGCTATTGGAGGTTAGTCAGTTCAAATTCATTGTAACCTATTTGTACATTTATATACGCACGCACGCACCAGTTAAAAACGTTGTGTATATTTGGTTGTTTTTGGCGGCATATAAATCTGTATGGGTTATTTCTCGGCGTAGACGTGTATATACGTTTTTACCAAAAAGTGTTTTTTCAGACATGGACGAATAAACACGTCCAAAAGATAGCGTTCAAAATCCAGCAACATACGTATTTACACGTCAATCGTCATTCTTTTTACGCCCCTCTGAGCTTGAAACGAGTTCAATTATCAACTCATACGTTTGGTAGAGGTGTTAGCTACCGACTGAGCATTTCAGGGGCCTCAGTTCATTAGCTACTATACTAAAAAACAAATAAAACAATTCGTTGGAAAATGAAACGTTTTTCACAAAATAATTGGTGGAGAAGGGGTTAATGCCGAAATTTAAATTTTTTTTAACCCAGTATAACCTATTTTAGTGTAGGGATAATAATGGTTTTAATAATACTAGTCTTACTAATTAACCCATAGCTGGGGGAAGAGGTGGATTCATACCTTCTTCAATGATATTTGCGCGTAAGTGAATATAACGAACCCCACAAACTTGGCTCCCCGTTTAAGAATTCCGGGCCATTGTCCATTATAGTACACACATATCCAAGCTTACAGCACCTGATATTCCCAAGTGGTTACCCATCTAGGTACTGGCCAGACACGATGTTGCTTAACTTTGGTGATCATACGGGAATCAGTGTTTCAACGTGATGTGGCTGTAAGCCCATGTCACGTATAAAATATGTTATTCAACAAAGGACACAAGAAGTAACCATCAGTGACTTTGCCCTTTGTCTATTTAGTTGCGCTTCGACAAAAAGTAAACTGTCCTTCTTCCTACAAAGGAAACTTATTGAAATGTTCAATATTTCAATATTTGCACACTTCAAATAATCTGCATTATTGCGAAAAAAATTGATTTAAGATTCATTGTATGTTTTAACTAATTTTCCATTGTATGCTTCTCTTTTATATTACTTCAGAATATTCTTTGTCTATAAGTCTTCTTCTTCTTCTTCTTCTTCTTCTTCTTCTTCTTCTTCTTCTTCTTCTTCTTCTTCTTCTTCTTCTTCTATGTACCGTGTCCCTTCAGGACGTCGGTGATCATGACTCTCCACAATTTCTTGTCCTTAGTAGCTCTTAATAAATTTTGTCTTTTTGCCGTCACTCCCAAACTCTGCCTCGTCGGCAGTTTGTGTCCCCCCCAGTCTTTTCTAGCCTTTAATCTGTCCTGTGAGTTTCAAAATTTCCAAGCCCCTTTTCCTCATTATGTGTCCCAGAAATTCCAGCTATCTTTTCCCGATGTTAAGTCTAAATGTTCTTTTTACTTCCATTTTCTCTAAAACTGCTTCGTACTTTACATGTTCGGTCCCTGGTTTTCTCAGATTTGGAAAAACTAGATTTCTGTTGTTCAAGTCTCTCCATTTGTGAGGAGATTTTCCAGCATTCTATGCTATATACGAGGACTGATATACTATATCCATTAAGTTTAATAAATGTTATATAAAAAGCATTTATATTGTTTAATTTTAGTAGGCAATCTTGTAACTGTTGCTACAGCATATTTGTACATGCCCCACAACGTACATACAATTTTGTACATACTCCACAACGTACATAGAATTTTGTACATGCCTCACAACGTACATACAATTTTGTATATGCCTTACAAAGTACATATAATTTTGTACATGGACCACAACGTACATACAATTTTGTACATGGACCACAACGTACATACAATTTTGTACATGTCCCACAATGTACATACAATTCTGTACATGCCCCACAACCTACATACAATTTTGTACATACTCCACAACGTACATAGAATTTTGTACATGCCTCACAACGTACATACAATTTTGTACATACGCCACAACGTACATAGATAGACTAGAAATGGAGATTACTTGGACGTCACGCTATTTCTTACTTATGCGTTTCCTTTATGGTCATGTGGTCTAGATAATTCTACTGTGTTTGTTCACTGGCGATCGATGTTCAAACACAAGTGTCGGCATCGACACTTTATTCCTATATATTACTAAGTAACTATATTTTCTCGATATATCGTTTTGCTATGTTAACGAGGATTTGAATTTAGACCTTGTATTTTCTGTAACCTTTAGTTACCTTATTTAGCCCTCATCACCGCCATATTAGTGGTAATCCTTCTTTACATTTAGCGAGGAAACATACTGTAGTATCTCACAACTCGTGAAAGACGAATGCTGCAGAGATCCAATTGGGATAGGCGCAGAAAATAAGGAGACCAGTTAAAGGTTTCGAGCACGCACGAGGTACTGTCTCATATCTACCGATTTATACATCCCGCGTCTGTACTATCTTTACCAGAAAGGAACTTCCGGTTCCGGTGGTCAATGACGTCACTCAATCACACATACGTGGTTATTTTAGTTGATTGATATTCGCTAATTAACAATTATTATTTTCCCAAGAATAGACTGTGGGGGTTCCCCTTACTGACACTGTTTTGTTTAGTAGTGTAAATATCTTTTTTACATCATGAACATTTGGAAATTTATCAACCCAGCCCTCCACAA
This sequence comes from Acanthosepion pharaonis, assembly GCA_903632075.3. NCBI lineage: Eukaryota > Metazoa > Mollusca > Cephalopoda > Sepiida > Sepiidae > Acanthosepion > Acanthosepion pharaonis. The sequence continues at coordinate 472,278 of CAHIKZ030003713.1, forward strand.
AGACTATATATATATATATATATATATATATATATAAGAAAAAGTTCCACCACGGAATTTGGGATCGAGCGGCGCTATATCGAGTCTAATTCATTACCTCTTCGTCACCGAGTCCCGTTGGTATAGCGTTTGCCTCCTATCGTAACTGTTCGGGTTTCAATTCTCAATAGTGGATGCGCATTGCTGATGAGTCCCAAATATAGGACAAAACGGCCGTCCTGTG
>CAHIKZ030003713.1:475000-485000 GCA_903632075.3 Acanthosepion pharaonis
AATCATTTCTTTCTTTTATTGTTCTCTTTTTTCTTCGCTTTCCGTCTGTTTCTATTCTCACCTCTGTTTGTTTTTTTTTTAACATTTTTTTCCAGTTCTTTTTTTTTTGTGCTGAGTTTGATGTCTGTTTTCCGTCACAACCATTTTATACATTTTGTTCTTTGCTATTACCATCATATTTTTTGTTGTTGTTTTTTTTTTGTTTCATTTCACTTCAATTTAATTCTCAACTCCCAGACCAACCCTTTCTTGTCACTCTTAGATGTGCAACGCAGTCGGAATGCTACGCTTTCTTTCTTAGTCATTTACTGTTAGTTACTCTTTTAAAGTTCCAATTTTCTTTCATGTACCAATTCATTCGTTCCTTTAAAAAAAAAAAAAAAAATTATTCAGCTTCTTCCTTTCTCAGTCGACTAACTTTTTTTCGCCTTTTATCCTTAACTAACTCATATTAAATTTTAACTATAGAGAAAGGCGGGAAGCACAGAAAAAAAAACCTTGAAAGAACGAAAAAATGAACAAGACAATGAAAATGACAAAAAATTCCAACGAATGAATAAACCACCTTGTTTTTCTCAAACCGAGCATCAATTTTTATTAATTTCTCTATTTCCTGCTTGACTTAAAATGCGTTTTATTTTATTTTTGCTGTAATTTTTCTTTATTTTTCGCTTTACTCTACCATTTTTCTTCCACACCAGAAGCAAGCGACATCAAGGGGCGGAAAAAAAAAGTAAACCATACTAAATCGGCGTTACTGTTGTGATGATCATTAATAATAAAAAAAAAAAAAAATAATAATAAACATGAAACCCACGATTGTGACTGGAGAAAGAGCAATGTTCTTTAAATCTTGATTCATTTCTGGCCTTTCTATTGTCGAATAAATTGTGTATAAATCATTTTCGCTTCAAATAAGATATCTCTCTTTTTCTACCGTCGGCTTCATTTTACCAATTGGTGTTGGCACTGAGCAGAAGTGATTCTTTTGGCACTTGTTTCTTTCTTTTTTTCTTTTCTTTTTTTCTGCTTTTATTTTTAGCCAAAATCAGGAAAAGACGGAGAAAAAACACTTTTCGATTGAAGAATACAGGAATTGTTCGAGACTGTTAGCCAAGTGTTACAAAAAAAGAAGAAATTTGGAGAAAAGAAAAAAACAATGGCTTACGTTCGATGTTCACATGGATAAAATGTTAACCGTTTTAGATTTCAATTTATTTTTGTTCTTAGGCGATAAATTTGATTTTTCAATATGCTTGCAAAAAAAATGTAATTCTCTAACTGTAGTGTAAAAGCAAGAAATTGATGAGACAGGTTTGACTTTTTATGAGATTGTCTCACTGTAAAAATTATTTTTATTTACTAAATTTCATTCAATACAAGGCTCAAGAGTCACTCAAGGTAGAGGATAATGACTGACTTTTGACTAGAAATGCTTCAGATTGTAGAGTTCGGGGAAGTAATCACGCGGGAGCCTGTTTCACAAAGTGGGAGTTCTTGTGTAGAAAAGCTGTCTTCTTTTGGAATTTCTTTCTTACATTTGTAACACGGGGGTGTTTTTCTTTTGGAACTTCTTTCTTACATTTGTAACACGGTGGGGAGGAATAACGTTGATTCAACTCCGTTGAAGAAGCGCGATGTGTCCTTGCAGTAAAGGTCTTAATTGGTGCAACTCGAGAATGAAGCTCCTCTGAACATTTGCCATGGAAATAGCAGTGGAGTAACAACAGATGCGCTATTGAGCAAGAGGTTGTAGAGTGGAAGATAAGTCATCTCCCTCACGGGTGCATAAACAATTTTGAACTCTGTCAAGGCTGGGTATTATTGTCATATCCAACACATATCTGACAATAATACCCCGTCTTTGTCCGAAGCTGTCTCTCTTGTAAAATAATACTCCGTCTTTGTCCTAATCTGTCTCTCTTGTAAAATAATATTCCGTCTTTGTCCTAATCTGTCTCTTGTAATATTCCGTCTTTTGTCTCTCTTGTAAAATAATATTCCGTCTTTGTCCTAATCTGTCTCTCTTGTAAAATAATATTCCGTCTTTGTCCTAATCTGACTCTCTTGTAAAATAATATTCCGTCTTTGTCCTAATCTGTCTCTCTTGTAAAATAATACTCCGTATTTGTCCTAATCTGACTCTCTTGTAAAATAATACTCCGTCTTTGTCCTAATCTGACTCTCTTGTAAAATAATACTCCGTCTTTGTCCTAATCTGTCTCTCTTGTAAAATAATACCCCGTCTTTGTCCTAATCTGACTCTCTTGTAAAATAATACTCCGTCTTTGTCCTAATCTGTCTCTCTTGTAAAATAATACCCGTCTTTGTCCTAATCTGACTCTCTTGTAAATAATACCCCTTTGTCTAATCTGTCCTTGTAAAATAAACTCCGTCTTTGTCCTAATCTCTCTCTTGTAAAATAATACCCCGTCTTTGTCCTGATCTGTCTCTCTTGTAAAAAATATTCCGTCTTTGTCCTAATCTGTCTCTCTTTTGTCCTAATCCTGATCTGTCTCTCTTGTAAAATAATACTCCGTATTTGTCCTAATCTGTCTCTCTTGTAAAATAATACCCCGTCTTTGTCCTGATCTGTCTCTCTTGTAAAATAATACCCCGTCTTTGTCCTAATCTGTCTCTCTTGTAAAAAATAAAACCCGAAAACAGAAAGAATTAGATACTTCCCGTAGTGATCTAGTGAGCCAACCATACTAACAATATCATAAACTTAAACTAAAATCTTTGCCGTTTAATATTATTATGTGTTATGTGAAACTTCCTTAGAATTAATTTAACCTTTTAAGGACAGAGAAAATGGTTCCTAAAATTGTAGAGGACCGAGGGGTGTATTTACGACTGTTGTTGAATTAGGAACACGTGCGTTTATTTCCTGCTAGAAGAAGGTCCAACTAACAGAAAATGTTGTAGAAAAAAATCTATTTGCCGTGCCGAAGAAATGTGTTTTGTATAGACATATTGTAGCGAATTAAAATTGTGATTTTGCACTTTCATCTGGTCTAATCACAAATTTTGTTACTGTATAAAGGTTTATTTATTTATTTTTATTTATTTATTTATTTTTATTTATTTATTTTTTTATTTACTTATTTATTTTTATTTATTTATTTGTTATTTATTTATTTATTTTTATTTATTTATTTATTTTTATTTATTTTTTTATTTTTTTATTTATTTTTTATTTATTTATTTATTTTTATTTCTTTATTTTTTTTTATTAATAGCGTACGGTGTGCGTAGTAGGATAGGAAAAAGAAGTTTTTCAATGTTTTTCCTGACTGGCTCTCGTTTGGAAAGTGTGTGTAAATGTGAGTTTTTACGTATATACAGTCTTGTTTCTGTTAGCAGGAGTTGAAGAAAATGAATCACGTCGGGAAGTCACCAATCTGTAAAGGACCGTGGGTTAGCATGTAGTTAAATTAGGAACACGTGCTGTTTATTCCTGCTAGAAGAAGGTCCAACTACAAGAACATGGCGGACTCAAGTTGTGTCCAACCGAAGAGGTAAAGAAAACAAATAAGCCAGATATATATATATATATATATATATATATATATATATCAACAAATATATGTATTAAACAACAAATTTACAAGTGACAAAGACATCAACATTCGTGTTTGTGTGTGGACGTAAAGAGTTTGTATTTTGGTGAATGTTCGTACGTACGTGTGTTTCATGGCATTTTCCCTTAAGTGGGCAAAACGCCGACTTCTACGAGAGATTACATTTTTAAATGTGTCCGCTGAAATGTAAAGGGAAAAAGAGAACGAGGCGAGAAGTTGCCCAGTATTTATAGTGTAAGAAGAGCGAACCCTAGTGGACAATTAGGGAATTAAGGAGGACCTAACTCCGACAAAATAGTATATTGATTAATTATTAATCAGAATAAATAGGATAAACAGAAACCTAACCCATTATTTATTGTATTTACTTACCCCCCACCCCCCACCTCGAGTCAGGTTGTGACACAAGGTCGGTTTTTAAAGTGGGAACCGAAGTGTCTTCCCTTAGGCCGCTGGTCTAAGCTTGTCCAAACTGGTCTAAGTCATAGCCGTGATACTACCATGCAGGGACAAATTCCTGTGCCTAGTAAGTAGATATTTACTTGACCTCCCACTGGGTGAGGTTGTAATACAAGGTCAGTTTTCACTCGGGCCGCTGGTCTTAGCTGGTCATAGCTTGTCCAAGCTGGTCTAAGCTAGTCAAAGCTGGTCTTGGCTTGTCATAGCCTGTCCAAGCTAGTCGTAGCCGTAATACCACAGAGACTGATCCCTGGGCCAAGTAAGTGTATTTACTTGACCCCCCACTGAGCCAGGTTGTGTCACAAGCTGGACATAGCAATGTTACCACTGGCTGACCGCTAGAGGCACACCAGTAGCTGCCACCAGAGAAGCGCTGACATTACCATCTGCGGCCCGCCAGTGGCTTGCGTGTAAAGGTAGAAAGTTGTACGGTAATGGAAATACCCAAACATAGGAAAGCAATTAAACTTTGTAAGTACTCAAAACACATGTACAGAATTAGAACTGAAAGAGATTTTTTTTTTTCGTATAATACCCCAATTGGTAGGATTCAAAAGGACTCCTTTATGCATGAACTAGCAGCATGGCCCGGCGTTGCCCGGGCTTGATTCAAAAATCGTACGACTCATACAGCAATCGCTATCACTTGACTTAAAATGTTTTTGTCCTTCCTTGCCTTTAAAGGAGTGCCCTTTGCCGTGCTGATGTTGCTACATGCCTTACTTGTTGCCTATCTCACACTGCAAATTTTTTCTAAGCTCTATACTAAACATTAAATCTGTTACGAAAAAAGTACTAAACAAAATGAACACAAAACGATCAGCTTTAAAAAACGGACTCGTAACTGGAAAAACCGAATGAAAAAAGAATGTTAACAACAAATACTTTTTCACACCCAACCCAGTTCTGCAGAATCAGAATCAACGTTAAGTTTAAGCAAGCGAATGAGCCAATTGGAGTAAAGTGGCATGCAGATTTAAATTTTTCCCACTTGTGACGAATGCAGCTGTCAGTCAGCTGTTGGCTCTCACGCTGGCCAATAGAATCTTCCTGCCTATTCGTGGCAGCCAGCTATTGGCTCTCACTCTGGCCAGTAGAAAATGGCCGCAAACTACATGAAAACTGCCGTAGAAGCATAAAAAATCGATTATTCCTATTATCGATGAGAGTTGGGAAATGCAAAGTCGGTCTTGGCCTTCCCGCTAACTTGGAGCATGTGCATGTAAATTTTGGTGCAAATCCGTCGAAAATTGCGGCCGTGCATTCGTTACGCGCACACACACACACACACACACACACACACACACACACGCACACACATCCTGCCTTTTATAGATATAGATTGCTGGACTCTGGATAAAATATAAACAAAGTTTTTACAGTTTAAATCATTAGATGTAACAGGAAGTTCTATGCTAACACTATTTTCTCTCACACTTCTCACTTGTGGAACTCTCTTCCGGCTTCTTGCTTTCCAGTTAACTTTGACCTTCAAAAATTTGAATGCAATGTCAATTATTACCTGTTCTTTTATTGTTCTCTCTCCTTAGTAAGGTTTTTCTTTTTCTCATATTCTTCCACACTCAACCCTTTGTGTCTTAGTGACTTTATTGCCTTGCTTAAATTGAAATGATTTAAAAAGCTGCATTTATTCAGTGATCAACTGGCTTGTTTGAATGATGCGTTAGAATCGACATAATGTCTTCTCGGCAATGAAATTGACCTGTGATTTTACTAAATGTCAAATGCATCACCATGTTGTAAATGCAGCATAGTAATAAGGAGATGAGATTAAAAAGTTATTTCACATGTAGCATATTTGGCTGACTTTTTTCCACTCATGTGGTTCCATGCAACACTTATTGTCTGCTCAGTTCAAAATGTGAAAAAACTCCTTATGAGATTCATTTAATAAAAGATGGATGAAATTCTTTTATGATGAAATACACAATTTACCCAAAAAGTGGTAGAAGGTCATGGAAATCATTAGAAATACTCTGGTCACTGAATAATTTTGTAATGAAATATTTTGTCAAAAAATACTGGAAACATTTGCATTAACCTTATAGCATAAACTGTCTTTGGAGTTAATGGAAAATCAAATTTTAAATCGAGCATTTTCAGATTTTGCTTCGAAGAATAATTTCATTTGAAAGTTAACAGAAATAAATTATCTGTTGACCTTTTCTACTTGACACAAGGTTATATCTGTATCCAGGATCTTGAGATATTATAAAATTTAATTCTTCATGTACCACAGAAGTTTAAGAATGGTCAGAAAAAAAAAACACACACACACACACATCAGAAACCTTATTTATCAATCGACATTGATAGCACTACATATTGACTATGTCGTAAAAGAAGCCTGGAATTTTGAAGAGAAATAAATTTACTTCATTTGATATCAGGTTCTTTTCTAAAAATTTTGTAGGATTGGAGACCTTATTTATCAGGTCAACTTTTGTCGTACTAACTGGTGACTATATTGAAAAATAAGCTGATAATTTTGAAGAGAAATAAATTTGCTTCATTTTCATACCAGGTTCATTATTCTGGTCTGGTAAGTGAGTTTGGCAACAAACCTAAAAGAAAGAAAACTCTGAATTCCTAACTGTGAGAATGGCAACGGGAAATTATTTCCCAAGAATGTACAGTGCAGTACTAGATTAGGGGCAAATTCTCATCATTTTACAATTGAAAAGCCTGGAAGTCACTGTAAAGAACAGTTTTTTCTATGGCAATTCTCACTTGTGGAACTCTCTTCTGGCTTCTTGCTTTCCAGTCAACTGATCTTCAAAAATTTAAATGCAATGTCAGTCATTATCTTCTGTCTTCTTAATTCTTGTATTCTCTTTCCATAAGAATATTTTATTCGCATATTCTTTAACACTTAGTAACCCCTTTGCATCTCTTTCCTTAATAATGCATTCTTTTTCTCATATTCTCTCACACTCAGTAACAAATTGCATCTTAGTGGTTTTATTACCTTGCTTGGGGTGAAATAATTAACAAAAAATTTCAAAAAGGGCTAAGTTATCTGGGGAACGTTTCAAGAGGAAAGATTATACGATACAGAAATTGGTATCAGTATAACAAATATTCAAGAAATAAACGTTGAAGTGGGTAGCTGATTTTTTGTTTATTGGTTTACTCTTATTTCTGCTCCATTGTTTAGGGCAAGGGTCAGCAAACCTTGGATCCCAGGTTACATCTAGTCTGCGAAGGATTTTAGTCTGACCCCACAAACATAACTTTAGTTGGGATTTTGCATTTTTTGTTGATTATGTTAGTTGCTATCCTGTTATTGCTGCAGTAAAATAAGGAACCTTTAAATAAATAACATTAAATTTGTTTTTTTTTTAAACCTCCAGACCAAGGCAGCCTTCTGGATGGATCGGTCTGAGGTTGAGACAATTTATTATAGTATATTTGATATCATGGCCCTCCTCTGAAACACTGTACAGCTGTCTGGCCTGATCTCTCCAAAAGGTTGCCGACCCTTGGTCTATGGCAATACAAACAAGCTGGAAGATGGCTAAGACTAAAGCATATTATATCACCTTGAGATTGTCCACTGCTGACTGAAAATATATGCAGGGGCAACTATTCATGTGCAAGATGACACTGCAAATGTTCCTCAATATTATGAAACTGGTGACCAGTGCTATCAAAGAGTTTTTATTTATTTATTTATTTTTTTTTAAGCATTTCACTCCAAGCAAGGCGGGAAGCCACTAGGACGCAAGGGGTTACAGAAAATTTAGAGCAAGATCAGATAGGAGTGATAGAAGAAAGGATAAGGAGAAGGGTAGTGGATAGATCAAGGCAACTGGAGATGTCGATTGACATTACACTTGAATAGCTGGAGATTATAGCTCACAGGGAAACAGGAATAGGGAAGGGAGTTCCACAGGCGTGAGGTGCGAGACATGAAGCTACGAGTAGAAGAGACGGCTACATTTAGGATTTTCGACATTGAAGGGGTGAGAGCGGGATGCCAGCCTCGTAAGGCGCTGGAACTCATGACGTCTGGGAACCAGTGAATGCAGCTCCTCAAAGCAATTTCCATGAAAGTATTTGTAGAACAGACAGAGGGAGGCGACGACGTGTCTGTGAAAAAGTGACTGTAGATGAGATGCCAGAGCAGGGCCAACTACATTGCAAATTCGCCTCTGGAGCCTATCAAGAACCCTGAGGCAAACAGAAGGGGCAGCAGACCATATATGGTAGCAATACTCCATGCAAGGGCGAATTGTTGATTTGTAATTGGGAACCTTGTTACCAGTCGATATGCAGTAAGCAGAAAACTGTCAACCAGGTAACCCTTAAAAGGAAAAGTTGCTGCCACTGATTAGCTAGATTACTGAAATGACAAAACAGTTAAATCATTGGAAGAAAAGAACATTGAAATCACATCCTAAATAAGTGACAAAGGAGAAACCTATACTACGACTAGGCAAACCTATCTACTCCTGAGTCTGTCTATATTTCTGAGATGAGGTATTATGTACAGTATTTACATTAGTCGGACTATTGTCCTCATCTTTGTCGCCATATTTGTCACAACGTTTCGGCCGTTGTACGCTCCAGCCTTCTTCAGGTGGTTGGAATTTCGAACTGAACCCTTTATTTCGATCACTGGGGTAGACTGTTCTAGTTCCACGTGCCATGTTTGATGGATGTCAGTTATCAGTTATCTCCTGCTAATTTTCCCTCAAGGACACATGGCACAGTGGATAAAGGCGTTGGTTAGATCCAGTGACAAACCCAAAGAAGGTGAGTTCAATTTCTGGTTAAGACAGTGGAGAACTTTCAGAGGGAAAAGCGTACAACGGCCGAAACGTTGCGACAAATATGGCGACAAAGATGAGGACAATAGTCCGACTAATGTAAATACTCTATCTACTCCTATTAAGTATTAGTTTACAGATAATAAAGAAAAGGAATCTGTGGAGAGCCACGATTATCTTTTTTTATAATTCTCTTCCAAGCTACATCTCACTCTAATCCTGACCTACCCAGTAATTCTGCCCCACCCTGAAGTTCTTACCCAAACAACCCATCATACATTTTTTGCTTTCCAGCCATGTTTTTATTTCACCATTTGTCAATTCCTCTTCTTTCTTTTTTTGTTTTATTCTTTACAATTCAAGTGTGTGCATGTTTTGGGGTGGGGTTGGGTAGAGAAAACTAAACATTGAATAAACAGGTAAATAGTTAGATGTAGATATTTACCCCACCTCTCCGTAAATATTGTTGATTGTGGGGAATCCAAGCATTTATGCTTGTGTCAAAAATTGCCCAGCCTTCACATCTGTCTGTTGCACTGTCATCGGTATAACTACTGATCTCCCCCTCTCTAGTGCAATGAGTGGGATACAGCCACAGGCGGCTGTTTTCCAGAACCACGCACCTCTCTGTATTTTGTTTTTCTCAGCCACGTCTCTGTCCACGGACAAGAGGCACAACAGAGCCGTACTCTGCCCAAAGACAGAGGTGCAACTGAGAGATGATAAACCCTACCTGAAATATCCCAAGTAAGTAAAATAAAATAGAAATCAAATCTTTAGTGTTCTTCATAGTTGAATGATGAAATATGAGGATTGGTTGGAAAGTTCATAAGCTGACGAAGATATAAATGTAAGTAGATATAACCATTAGTAGATATAACCATTAGTAGACTAAAAAACATGTAAGTGTGCCAGAAAATAAAAATTGGTCAAGCCGCTATTTTATACTGGAACATTTACCTATCTTTTAGTTTACCACCTGGTGCATCTATATTACATTTCTATCTTGGTCAGCCTGTGAACTTTCCAGTTAACCCACATAAGCCAATGTAAAATAAAGGTTTACAAGACAAGTAAAAAAATTAAAAAAATCTGTTATTTAAAAGTGATGGTGTTCAGTCTAATTTCATGATGGATTATCCCTGGTAATTAAATAGGTAGATG
>CAHIKZ030003713.1:490000-545000 GCA_903632075.3 Acanthosepion pharaonis
TTCTTTCTATCTTGCCATTCAGTTACACCCCACCATGGACTGACATCTCCCTGTTCTAAATTTACCTACAAGATAGATATTGATTCATTAAATGACTCCGACCATTACTGTCAAGTTAGATCTATAATTCCAGTTTTGAATTTAGGGTTGTCCTTCTAGATTGGTTGCCATCCACAGCTAGAGAGCCCAGTCTGCTGTGCTATTTAATAGCTGAGGCAAACAGATATTAAGGTATCAGCAATGTCTGTACTGTGACAACAGCTGTGTATAGCTTGCACAACACAACTATGACTCACACCAACAATGCTAAGAATCCCATCAAAAGACAGATGTGAGACATCCGGATTAGCACTAAGGTGAGTGTTACATCAGTTTTCCTTCTCCTAGGTGGATATCATATCGAAGGTTTGGGGTCTATCTGTCCCAATGAGCTAACTATACACCTGGACACCAACCCAAGTAATTTTACATCCTGTACATTTATATATGTATCTATTTATGTACATACATATATAAATGCAGGGATGGGTTGGGGGGGGATTTTGGACCAAATAAAGGGTTCGGTTCAAAATTCCGACGTATATCACCTGAAGAAGATCTGAACATACAACCAGCCGAAACGTTGTGAATATAACAATAAAGAGGAGGACGAACAATGTAAATAGTATAAATCTACAAATCAACCATTCGCCCTTGCATGGAGTATTGCTGCCATATATGGTCTGGTGCCCTTTCTGTTTGTCTCAAGGTTCTTGATAAGATCTAAAGACAGATATGTAACGTAATTGGCCCTGATCTGGCATCTTGTCTGCAGTCGCTCTTTCACAGATGTGCCGTCGCCTCCCTCTGTCTTTTTTACAAATACTTTCATGGTAACTGCTCTGAGGAGCTGCTTTTCACTGGTTCCCAGACTTCATGAAATTAAGGCTGGCATCTCACTCACACCCTTTCACTGTTGAAAGTGTTAAATATAGCCATCTCTTCTACTCCAATAGCTTCATGTCTCGCACCACTCACCTGTGTAACTCCCTCCCCTCTTCCTGTTTCCCTGATAGCTATAATCTACAACTATTCAAATGTAATGTCAATCGACGTCTCCAGATGCCTTGATCTATCCCCTATCCTTCTCTTCATCCTTTCCTCTATCATTCCTATTTGCTCTTGATCCAACTCTCTGTAACCTCTTGTGTGCTATCGATCTATCTTTGGGGTTTGGGGTGAAACACTTAAAAAAATAAAAATAAAAAAAATATCTTGTATCATTATCAATATTTTTCACCTGCGCTTTTTGTCTTTGATGTCATAATGGCAGATACAAGTGCTGAGTTTTCAGCAATTTTGAGACGTTATTAGAAGCAGTAAATTTATTAGTGCATGTGTGTATGTATATATACATATATAAATACAGGAATGGGTGGTTGGTACCTAAACTTAGCTTTTCTTCTGGTGAGGAGGGTGGCATATCACCCTGCAGGATGAAGAACAAGATTGGTGGCTGTGCTTCATAATATTAGCCAATGGCCAGTAAGTATGTATGCATTTATATTTTGCAGGGATGTAAAATACCTGGGTCAGTGTCCAGGTGCACACTTAAACCACTAGGTGTGAGGGGGTCCTTCATCCTTTTTAGGGCAGTGAAGGACCCCTGGTTCTTTTTGGAGCCTCCTTCTATGAGAGAAAAACTTATATGTAAAACCTTAAGTGCGCTTGGTCTCTGGTCATCCTAACCTTTGTTGTCCCAATGGTTCTAGGACCAATTGTGATGAATTTAGCACTGTGCAATGTTCTATCCACACACAGGAACCACTTGGGTAATCATCCCAGAAATTTTTGTTTGGGATTATAAACCCTGGGGGTGGTCTTACTCATTCGCAACATGCTTATCTTCCATGATATATATATATATATATATATATATATATATATATATATATATATATATATATATAGATATATATATAGATATAGATATATATTTAGTTTATGGAAATTAAGTAATTGTATAGGTAGACCTAAGGAGGATAAAATCCAGAGAGCTCAATGTAAATCCAGAGCAAATAATTTAAATAAAACAGACCACTTTAAGGTCTGTTTTATTTAAATTATTTGCTTTGAATTACATGGAACCTTAAAGTGGTCTGTTTTTATTTAAAATAATATATATATATATATATATATATATATATATATATATATATATATATATAGAGAGAGAGAGAGAGAGAGAGAGAGATAGAGATAGATAGATAGATAGAATGCATCAGCACGTACCTAAGAAAATTAGGAATGGTACATTCCAATTGAGTGACGTGATCAACAACATGTATTGGTCTGCCATTATGGAGCACTTTATAAACAGTCCAAATTGTGCCATCAGTTTCAGAACTGACTCTTTCACCATCTTGAGTCCCTCATTTTTACACCTGAAGACATTAGAAACAATTTATGTCAGTACCAGACAGCCCTCCCTCTGTAAACAGAGGGGGTGTCCGTTAAGACTTGATGTTATTTTCATCTAGATTGCTTCACCTTTTGCACATTGTATGTCATTTATATTTTTTATATTGTGACACTTATTCCCTCAATTTCAGCTCTGTTGAGTGACGACAAAACCGGTCGGCTGGGTTTTGTTTTTTTTTTTTTAATCATGAAAGGTAAAATTGGTCTTACCTTTTTTATTTCTTTAATAAAATTCTGTACCCCCCCAAAAAAAAATTATGAAATACATAAATATCTACATATACATAAATGAATAAAGACAAAAGGAAAACTTTTTTTAGCCAACAAGTTTTGTCCTCTGAAGGACTTTATCAATGCATTTGCCTTGATGAAGTACCTCAGAGGATGAAACATGTCAGCTAAGATAAGTTTTCCTTTATTGTTTATTCCTATTGTCCTTTTACAGATATACTCTATCTGAAATTTTACATATAAATAAATAGAATATTTTGATATGATCTATCTCTCTGTGCTAAGCCTACATACATGTATAAAAATCGATAGATAGATAGATAATGAATATTCTTACATAGATAGATAGATAGATCATACTTATTATAAAACCCAGGTTGTGTGTGTGTGTGTCTGTACGTTTATATATTGGATCGGATTTCCTACATTTTTCAACCGTTTTCAACAAAACTTCACAGGACAACGTAAAATTACCTTGCGGTGGTTCTGACAGCACCAAAAATTGGAAAAACACAATTGTTTTTGCAAGAAATCAATTTGAAAACACGATTAAGAATCATCACGAGAATGAAAGGGGGACAACTCATATCAAGTTATACTTATTATAAAACCCAGGTTGTTTGTGTCTGTTCGTTTATATATGGGATCGGATTTCCTACATTTTTCAACCGATTCCAACAAAACTTCACTTTTTTTTGGCAGGTAGTGTTTCTTATTGTCTTGCACACTTTTTTCTTTATTTTTACATTCAGGATGCTTTAAAAATTCCATTTACAAGACAATTGTTTATAATAAAATTCTATTCAATCGATAGACTCATAACGATTGAAAACAATGTTTTTGTTTGAGTTTGGGTTTGACCAATTTGTAAAAAAAAAAAAACAAAACAAAAAACTAAATAAAAAAAAAACTAATTAAGACATGCGAGTCCATCAACGTTAAACAATAATCTTTGTCAATTTTATTTTTCAGTCTTTATGATGGTCGATACTTGATCTATCTCTTACTGTTACATCCCCGGGCAACGCCGGGCTCTACTGCTAGTAATGAATATTCTTACATAGATAGATAGATAGATAGATAGATAGATAGATAGATAGATCCTCTTATAAGAGTCATAGTACCACTCTTGTAATAATCTTTATGAGATCAATAATAATAACAACAACAAATTCTACTTGATGGCATTCTTTGATCTTATGCGACAATGGATGGTGCAGCCATTTTCAGGGAAAAAAACTGTCTGATTATCCTATTCATTGCCTTCTGATGTTTAATGGTCAAAGTCTAAATGATGGCTGAAAATAATAGAGCAGCAAAAATGTTTGTATTCATGTCTTTCACAGGTTCATTTGTATGAAACAAACTATAGATTAAAATTTAAGATTGCCTCCTGAAAATTTAAGAAAAATGGAACCATTTTAATGACTTGATATTCTTACTTCCATTTATTAGTAACTAGCTTAAAAGCCATCCTATCAGGCAACATTTAAGCTAGCTCCTGTGAAAGGCTCTTGATTCAGCCTTCATCACAATAAGTAGGGGGGTGTAGATGCAATAGGCAACAATAAACTACAGAAGAACTCAATTGATTGCTGCATTTAAGTATTGCATTAATATTTAAGCTTACCTTTTAAAAGTTCAACGATAATTCTTCTGCCGCCACTTAAAGACAATTTGATGTACGTAGATCCTTACTTTCCATACAAACAATTATTTTTATTTCATGGGTGAGTTTCACTGGATTTTGCAGTTAATTTTGACTATTCCCAAATTTATATTCAAGTTATAAAAATTGTTATTGTACAAAAACATTTGTTGCAAAAAAGTCACATAAAAAAAAAAAATTGAAGCAAGCAATCGCAGTAATAAAAACTTGGGGATCTAAAATTTCAGGATTGTAGGTCTTGATGTTTTTAATGTTTTTAACTTGCTCACAGTGTTGGCCTGATTCCAAAATGGTATGATATGTTGGACTACGGTTGGACTAGTAGAGTTGAAAAAGTGTGACACACTGACATTTATATTTATTATATCGATAATACTATAATGGGAATTACTACTTCTGCTACTACTACTATTGCTACTACTATTAAAAACAATTATAATAACAACAATATTGATGTAAATTTATATACTAAGAATAGCATTACTTTAAGCAAAATAATATCTATCATCATTGATTAAGAAGGTAATTGAATAAGCAAGCAGTTATAGAATGGTTGGATTATTAATATCCTTACCCATCTACCATTATTTTATGATGATAATAGGATTATATAGAGATGATTGGTGATGAGACAGGCAATATGGTACAGGAATTCATGTCATTCACAGAAATATTCCAATTTCTGGTTCTATTCTATTTACCAAGAGCATCAAATTAACATAATAATAATAATAATAATTAAAGACCACAAACAAAAACGGTGCCTCCTTATTGATATGGCAGTCCCTGCTGACTGCAATGTATCTTTGAAGATATTCAAAAAGTTGTCAAAATACAAGGACCTTGAAATAGAAATCTCGAAAATGTGGCATATGGGAACATCAACAATCCCTGTTGTAGTTGGAGTCCTAGGACTGGTTGGAAAAGATTGCAGTAGACTAATTGAAGGGATTCCTGGAAGTCCATGCCTCAAGGAGATACAAAAAATTGTTCTGACAAGTACAGCCCACACTTTACGAAGGGCTTTATCTATGTATTTTTTTTTTTTTGTCAGTGGAAAGTGTCATGATGCCATTTCTAACTTTAGGTTCCTGGGCGGGACCCAGAAAGAAATGTGTAAATGCCAGAAATCAAAGAAAATAATAATAATAATGACATTGATAATTTCAGTTGTAGTTGGATCCCTTGGATTGATTGGAAAAGGTTCCAATAGACTCATTGAAGGGATTCCACATAGCCCATGCCTTAAAGAAATACAAAAAATTGTACTCATAAGACAGCTCATATTACGAAAAGCTTTATTTATGTAAAATGTGTATGATCTTTGGTTTTTTTTTTGGTTTTTTTTGGTAAAAGTGATCAGTAGAAAATATCATGAAGCCTTTTCTGACCTTAGATCTCTGGTTGGGACCCAGAAGGAAATGTGTATACAACAGAAATTAAAGGAAAAAATAATGATAATAATAATTGTTCACAGAAGTACCTTTCACACTTTATGAAGGGCTTATCTTAGTTTGATATTTTTTTATCATTTTCTTTTTTACAAAAATGATCAGGGGAAAATGTCATGATGCCATTTCTGACCTTAGGTCACTGGTTGGGACCTGGAATGTGTATTCAAAAGAAGACAAAATAAAAAAAATTAAAAATAATAGTAATAATAATAATAATAATAATGTGAAAATTTCTCTGATTTAACCAGTAGAGAAGACAATATTTATGAATAAAAATGCTACACTCATAAAAAAAGAAAATAACTCACTCAGAAGGAAAATTCTGGAGAGTGCCACCATAGAAAATTACCCAAATGTTAATCTACGCCCAGGTTTTTTCCCCATTTCACCTTTCTTGACAAAATTACTGCTCTTACAAACAAATATACACAACAGATTCATAAAATCAAAAGAAAATGGTTGAATACATCAACACAGATATAATGACAATATTCTCCACACGTGACAAATACTGACGTTATTTTTCAGTTAAAAATATGAAAATAGCGTTTCTCTACATTCCAGTTGCTAGGTACATTCTGTTTTTGTTTTTATTAGTTACTTTATTCAATTAATTTCATTTTCGTATTTTGCTTTGATAAAGTCCACATTGGATGAAACGTGTCAGCAATTACCAGTTTTCCTATTGTCATTTTTATTCATAAATAATAATAATAATAATAATAATAATAATAATCATAATCATTATCCTCTTGATCAATCATAAACATTGTTATTCTTAAATATAATATTAACATTTACATTATTACTAATTTTAAATTAATTCTCTTATCTGCATTAACTAAAAAACTGTTAGTCATCATTTTCACCAAAAATTTATTTCAAGACGTCATCGTTACTTAGAGTCAGTTCTTTCTAAATTTTTTACAACTACTATTTACAGTTGTGTCTGTTATGCTAACTTTGCACTAACTTCCTCAGAAAAGGAATTTATCTCTTATTTCTCTTTCCAGCTATGGATTAAATAGAAGGGTAGACTGGATTCTTTAACATTAAATAGCAGAAAGTCTAGGAGAAAGACAATTGAATCCACTCTAATAGCTTTCCCAAGATGCTATGGTAATTTAAAAGTCATAAAGAAAATCATAAAAAGTAAAATAAAACCTAAAGGGTATTTCATTTTAAAGAAATGTGCCTATTACTAATATGGAAACCCATGGTAGTGAACTTTAATGTTTATTGGTACAGAATTGAGTTCAAATTCTAACCAAGTCTGTTCCTTTTTCACTAATGCTTTTTTAGTTTTTAGTTATAAGTAAAATAGAAGAGGCATGGTGGAGTAATGGATAGCAGCTCAGATTGAGGAATTGGAGAACCGAGTTCAAATTCCAGTCAAATCCATTACATTCACTTACATGCAAATAACCCTGGGAAAGGTATAAATCCTCTTCATCTCCCCCCAGCTATAGGTAAATAGCAGGATAGACCAGTTCTATAGTCTTGGAGGGCAACTGGTCTATCGCAGAAAGAAATGGCAACCTACTGCAGGAAAAAAATCTGCCTCGTCACTCATGTATCGAAAGATACATGATCACCTACGCGTGTATCACACATGGCATATAACTGACTGACTATGAGTAAAATAGCAGGATAGACTACTAATTTGGGAGTGTTGGAGAAAAAAAAATCTCTGAATTCAGAACAAGCTATAGAAAACCACTTCATGAGAAATCATGGTGATTCACAGATAATAAAGAAAAGGAGTCTGTGGAGAGCCATGATCGGTTGTATCCTGAGGAGTCATGACACTAAAATCAAAAAGAATGGAAAATAAATCCCAAAAATGAAGTACAAAGAAATTAATAGGAACAAAATTAATTAATAATTAAATAATAATTAAAGAAATATGAACTGAATCAAGAAGGGAAATAAATTTTAAGAAAGAGAAAGTTTCTGAGACCATCCAAAACAATTTATGCTGGTACTTATTTCTTTCGCCTGTCCTGGGTATGATAATGAACTACATCCAGCAGCAAGGCCTCTGATCGAGATGTTTTGAGGAGTGTGAAACCACCTCTTAATTGGCGTTGTTCCCAGGTCTGCCCTGATGTAGGGTGGTAGCAACTGTTAAGTTCCCAGCTATGGCCAAATAGTTAATCCCCAAACTGGGGTTAAAACATGATAAAAGTATAAAAAAATTATAGTCAAAATACTGACAATGCATTTTCATAGTAAAAAAAATTACTAGCAATACATTTTTGTAAAAAATAAAAAAAATTTAAAAATTTGCCAAAAATACATTTTTGTAAAAAAATAAAAAAATTAAAAATTTGCAAGAAATACATTTTTGTAAAAAATTAAAAATTAAAAAATTACCAGCAATACATTTTTGTAAAACAAAAAAAATTAAAAAAATTGTCAGCAATACATTTTTGTAAAAAAATTAAAAAAATTAAAAAATTGCCAGCAACACATTTTTGTAAAAAATAAAAAAATTAAAAAATTTGCCAGAAATACATTTTTGTAAAAAATTAAAAATTTGCCAGAAATACATTTTTGTAAAAAATTAAAAAAATTTTCCAGTAATACATATTTTTAAAAAATAAAAAAATTGCCAGAAATACATTTTTTGTAAAAGAAAAAAAAAATTACCAGAAATACATTTTTGTAAAGAAAATTACTAATGCTCCCAAGAAAATTAAATTTCAACATTAAATGACCCATAAGGATGTTGATATGCCACTAAACAAACAAACCTCAGAGGTATCCTTCTAGGCGAGTTGCCAACACCAAAAATCTGTCCTGCTATTTAACTCTAGATGACATGTCTCCTCCCCACCCCCCACGCTTTATCAAATTCATGTCTTTCTTTCTTTACTATGTTTGTGTGAAGTGAACAGAAACAGTCTCAGCTGGAATTTGAACTCAGCTTTGAACAAACAATTTCTGCTCTTCTGATAAAATAGTGAAAATCAGTTAAAAATAGCAGGGTAGAATGGGTTCTCTTGCTCTAGGTGGCAACCAGCCTTAAAAAAAAAAAAACTCTGAACTCAGAACAGTGAAGAAAACAACAGGAAACCACTTCCACTATCTTTCCAAAGAATGTATGACAATTCAGTGAAAATAAACTAAAAAAAAAAAAAAAAAAAAAAAAAAAATCCGTGGAGAGCCATGTTAGCTGACATCTTGAAAGGGCATAGTTTTAAAAAAATTGCTTCTACAGTGTAACCCGGATGTAAGAGAGTTGTCGGGACCGGAGAAGAAGTCTCTTATATCCGGGTTTCTCTTATATCCGGGTTTCTCTTATATCCGGGTTTGGTCTATTTTATATACATTAACACAGGCTCTAATTTGGGACGAGAGAAAATCTCTCTTATATCCGGGTTTCTCTTATATCCGGGTTTGGTCTATTTTATATACATTAACACAGGCTCTAATTTGGAACCAGAGAAAATCTCTCTTATATCCGGGTTTCTCTTATATCCGGGTTACACTTTACTACTACTACTATTACCTCCACCAAAACACCACCACCACAATTAAAACAAGACTTTTTTTTTATTCTTCCATTAATTTGCTTTCATTTATATATATATATATATATTATATATATATATATATATATATATATATATATATATATATATATATATATATATATATAAATTTATGCATGTATGTATGTATGTATGTATGTTTGTACATTTCTTCCTCCCACTTATTTTGTTTGTAAGAACTTTTTTTAAAGATTTCATAGTTCAAACCATTTTCTTCCCACATTTTTTTTTTCTTTGGTGAATTTTGCTGGCAATTTTTCATTTTAAATCCTATTTTCTTTCATATATTCTGATGTATTTTCAAATTTATTTCTCATTTTTTTGTTTACATTTGTTACCATCATTTCCTCTGTCTTCTGTGTTCACATCGATTCCATCCTTTTATTTTATTTTCATTTATATATCGTTTTATCTTTCTTATCCTATTTTTTTTTATTCCATTATCTTTCTTCCTGCCTTTCTTCTTCCTTATTTTTTATTTCCTTTTCTGCATTAATTTATTTTTTTTTTACCTCACCGCCAACTTTTCTTTTCGTGCATTTTTGCTACTTAATTTGATCTTTATATATCAATTACCAATTTCCTTTTCTGCTTGTCTCCCCCAGTCTTCCCAAAGCACCCTTGCTTGTTGTTATCAGCCTCCCCACTTCAGTAATTTCATTTCTGTCACGATTTTACAGTTAATGTTATTGAATCTATTGTTATTTTCTTCTTCATTTAATTCTTTATCTCTCTCTCTCTCTCTCTTCGTTTCTATAATATTCTTTCACACGCTTTTCTTTTCAAATTCTTTCTAATTATTTTCTTATCTTCTCTTTCTCTCTCTTTTCTCATAGTTTAGGCGCATCCATAATTTTTATATCCCCTTTTTTATTTTTTACCCACCTTTTAAAGAAGCAGCAGCAAGATTCAGTGTTTCTTAGGTCGTTCCTTTTCAGTCACGAAGGATTATCACTATGTTTGTAACTTCGTATATCACAATTCCACCATAATAAGATTTCCACCATTTTTTTTCTCCACCACATAACTTCTTTTCGCTTGATTCACAAGCAATAAGACTGAGACAATGTCAGGCATCAGGGCAAAAGAAATAATCAAGAAAGTTAGAAAAGAAGACACAAGGTACAAAGAATAAACAATAAAGGACAAATTAAATTATCTAGAATGTAAAAACTTACACAAGATTGAGGAAAGCCTATAAATTATTAGTATCAATAAGATTTAACCACAATTAGACTACTTGCAACTGGCAAGGTTATTCTATGTCGATTGGATTTATTCCCATTCAAGTTAGCGCTAATTTCTGTATGAGTTCTATCTTGTTCAATCTCTTTTTGAAGTAACAAATTTCAAAGAAATAAATAAGAACAAAAGCCCCAAAAATTAAAAAAAAAAAGAAGAAAAATTGGCAATCAGACGATACTGACACTTTTGTCTAAATCTTAACCTTATTCATAAGTAGATTTGACTAAAAATATTTTTCTAATCTAACTGGATGACAAGTTTTCACTATTCTTTTATTTTTAATCATTTCCCACCAAACAATATTTCCCACCAAACAAGACAATAAAGCCACTAAGATGCAAGGGATTACTGAATGTGAGTAACTATGAGAAAAAAAAAAAAACATTATTAAAGAGAGAGAACAATAAAAGAACAGGAATTAAGAAAGAAGGGGATAATGATATACGAAAAAGTGAGAATACATTAGTAAGGAGAAAGGACAATAAAAGAACAGGAAAACAGAAGATTGCAGTCAATGTTGTATTTAAATGTTTGAGGATAAAATTTGATCTTCCTATAGAATATTGCTGTCACATATAATCTAGTGTTCCTGTTATGTATATATAGAGTCTTGATAAAATCAAAAAAGCAATCTGCAATGTTATTGATCCTGTTCGGTCACTTTCTCACTGATGTAATGTAGCTTCCCTGTGCCTTTTCTATAAATAATTTTGTCCTAAATAATCTGATAAACACTTCTGTATGCTACCTAGACTCTATGAATTCAAGCACAGCGCTAGACTGGTGGCAAGATCTCATCATTTTACAGTCAAAATAGTTAGATGTAACTGTAGGTTCTATGCTGAGAGTTTTTTTTTTCTTGCAATTTTTGTTTGTGGAACTCTCTTCTGGTTTCTTGCTTTCCAATTTTGAACTTCGAAAATTTAAATGCAATTTCAATCATTATCCTCTGCCATCTTAATTCCTGTTCTTTTATTGCTCTTGCTTATTTTTATTGTTCTTATATTTTTTTACAGTCAGTAACCCCTTGCATGCTAGTGGCTTTGTTGCCTTGCTTGGAGTGAAATGATTACAAAAATATCTATTGCAGTGAATACTCGACAATTTCCTCACAGATGAAGAGGAGATGTGAAGCATCAGATATGTGCTTCGATAGAAGGATGCTGAGAATCCCATCAATGGAGCATATAAGCAAAGAGAAAGCTTTAAGGAAAATAGAAACAAAAAGACGCACTTAGAATCAGAAAGGACGCATTTTTAGGACACATAATGAGAAAAGCAGGCTTAGGGAATCTGACTCTCAAAGGATATATTGGAGACAAAAGGGACAGAGGAAAACAGTGAGTTATAGATTTTACAAGTTTGTGTAATTGGTTGGCAGAACTAGAAGACAAACATTGTCTAGTGCTACAAGGGAGAAGAATTCAAAGAAAACCATAATTGCCCATGTCCTGAAGAAATACATAGAACATAAACAAGCAAAAGGAATAACTTTTTCTTGTGAGTTTTTTTAAATTATATTCTTTCCTTATTATGGACATTTGTTATTATAAGCTTTTAAATTTGTTGGCTCAGAAAGATGATTAATGTGACCTGAAATTTAAAAAAAAATACTTATTTACAATCTGATATACAGATAAAAAAAAATTACCAAAATATATAGAGAGATAGCTAGTAATAAGTTAATTTTCGAATCAAATACTTTGATGTAGATTGTGTTAGAAGTGTTCACACTGCTGACACTGAGAGAAGCCCACATGTCAGAAGTGTGTGTTAATAATTAATATACACGTTTGAGGATTTCTTCCTGCAGGGCAGTTCAAAATCTAGGGCTGACTTTCTATGAATTGATCTAATTGGTGAAAAATTTTAAAAAAATAAAAAAATAAATTCTTTTTCACTTGGCTACCATTGTTGAGGTTTCTCCTTTTTGCCTGGAGGGGGGTGCTAGCCGAAGAAAAATATTATTTTGCATTCAGAACAAATACCAAGAATGGTAAAGAAGAAAAGATAGGAATGATAGTGTGCAAGAGAGAGACAGAGAGAGAGAGAGAGAGAGAGATAAAGAGAGATAAAGAAAAAGAGAGAATATTTAACTTAGGAGAGGGAAGGAGGAAAAATTAAAAAAAAAATATGTAACAAACTAAAAATGAAATTGAATAAAATGTTTTTCATTGACAAATAATTCGACAAAATTGCTTCAAGGAAAGATAGTAGCAGCCTGCTAATATTTTGAATATTTTCACCTGTTTTTGTGTGAATTTCTTTCTCTTTTTTTTTTTTGTTTTTAGAGATTTTGTTTTGTTTTGTTATTAATTCTAAAGTGTTTTGACAGGTTGGGTAGAAAGTGAGCTTTTGTTGCTGGCATCATCATCATCATCATCATCATCATCATCATCATCATCATCTTTGTCAAGTGCTATGAATATTTCATTTAATATTTCATTGCTTAAATTAGGTTTTTGAAAATTTGGAATCTTCTCATGTTTTTCACCTAATGTGCTAATTCCAAACTCGATTATCTCCCCTTAAAATCTTTCATTAAATACTAAATACTATTTATTTCAGTGAAAATGTTATTAAGTAAAAATTAATATTTAATTTTCACTTATTTGATTTCTTTGTTTTTAAGGAGGAAAGAATAATTATGTTTTATTTTTAATTTAGTTTTCATCCTATATGATATATATATACTTATGTGTGTGTGTGTGTGTGTGTGTAAATATATCTAAGTTCTATATATCAAACTAATAGTGGGTAAGGGAACAACAAAAGGTTTAAAAAATCCTTTGTTATGAGCTTCGGCCTTTGAAAGGACTTCTTCAGACTAAATGATGTTCTTATCAATGAAATGATAAACAGGGTGTATAGGAGTCGATAGGTTTGCCTATCATATGGTTCATACTCCTCCCTGGTCTTTTAAACTGGAGTAGAGGTTTTCTCCTTTGCTTCCTAATTAGGACTGAGTTTTCCGTTCCTTCTAAAATCTACTTCAATTCTATACTTCTAACATCTCAGCCTGAACTCTGAACTTTTATTTGCTAATTAAATCTTGACCTCTTCAAGTCTAGAATTAGCTGGCTATCTTTCCTGCTTTCATGCCCTTCCTTACGCTAATACGACTTCACACAGTAACCCTCTACCTTGAGTAGCCCTTGGGCCTTTTATTGGGTGATTGTTAGTAAAGAAACAAAAAAATGTCACTCATATATATATATATATATATATATATATATATATATATGTATATATATATATATATATATATATATATATATATATATATATATATAGAGAGAGAGATAGATAGATAGATAGATAGATAGATAGATAGATAGATAGATAGTAATTGAATGAGATAGATAGATAGATAGATAGATAGATAATAGATAGATAGAGATAACTGAATGAGATAGATAGATAGATAGATAACTGAATGAGATAGATAGATAGATAGATAGATAGATAGATAGATAGATAGATAGATAGATAGATCTGAACATAGATAGATAGATAGATAGATAGATAGATAGATAGATAGATACTTTCATGGTAATTGTTCTGATGATCTTTCCTCTATTGTACCCAGACTCTTCTATGAATTTAAGCACCGTTCTAGACTGTTGACAAGACCTCATCATTTCACAGTTGACTTGGCTAGATGTAACCATAAGTTCTATGCTAGCAGTTTCTTCTTTTCGCACTTCTCGATTGTGGAACTCTCTTCCGGCTTCTTGCTTTCGAGTTTGATCTTCAAAAAATTTTAAAGGCAATGTCAATCGTTATCTCCTGTCTTCTAAATTCCCATTCGTTCAATCTTCTCTCTCTTTAATAAGCCGTTTCTTTTTCTTATATTCTTTCACGCTCACCAATCCCCTTGTGTCTTAGTGGCTTTATTGCCTTGCTTGGGGGTGAAAAAATATATTGAATAATATAATGAGGAAAATCCTATGTTACACGTTTCGTTTTTCAAATGAACTTCTTCAACTTGAATAATATTTTGTATTGATGATATCATATCAGAGGAAGAGAACAAAGTACAAAAAAATGTCAGTTGTAAATTAACATTAAGAGAAGCACTGAAAATAGATGGACACTTAAATTTAAAATTATTGGTGTCTGATTTGTCGAGATGCACGACCTAGGCAAATTCATTCAGATTTCTGTTGTATTTGTTTTCATTTTTATCGCTTATTTAAAAAAAAAAAATAAATAAATAACTCGCATTGCTACAAAATCGTAAACAAAGACCTGTACCAAATAACAGAAACCACATCACTTGAAGACTTTCAACAGCAGCAACAACTAAAATGGATATCACAGGCAACTCGAAAAGAAAATAATGACATCATCAAGATGTCGACATTGCACAGTTATATACCTTACCTATGAACAGTAACTCAGTTTACCAATTCCACCTCCTCTTAAACAAACCAATAAAATGGTGATGGTAATGGTAAGCCATTTAACTCTAAGGAAATATTTGGCAGCCATTTGCCAAATCACCAGCACTGCTTTTGATGAGATTTACAAAATCTTTCTCTTAAAGATAATTTTTCAGGAAAATAGGTTTCTCGAGTCGGGTATCCATTATTGAAAGAGATAAAATGGTGAAAGAGGACCTGAGATTTCATATTGAAGAAAATATGTTAACATTTAGGAAATCCCTGAACTTTTTGATAGCACATCAGATGCAGCCAAAAAGAGATAAATGGTAATGGTAATATTATTTCCTTATAAGGAAACATTTGACATTCAGTGCTGGTTTTGTCTTTTTCAGATATGGACGAATAAACATGTTCAAAACTGTTATATACCGTACCTATGAACACTAATGGGTATATCACAATCCTCATAAATACGTTGGACATTATTGTAAGTGGGAGTAATATGCTGTCTAATTAGTCCACCACTAGCAGTGGTTTACCTACTTCACGCTGCTGGCGAGTATTGTATTTTGTTGATGTTTTAAAGATTACCATTTCATTTCCAACCTCCATTTTGGCTATTCCTCATTTAGTAACACTCTCTAGGTTACAACGCATATTTTTATATAAAGCCAATATTTTAAACTATACAAATAAGATAACAAATTCCCCTAAAATAAAAATAAACAAAAAAATTAATTTAAACTAAATAAAAAAAGAAAATTACTATGTTATTTAAAAATCAAAAACCAAAAACGAATACCTTCTAAAATAACACCATGAAAAATGCAAATATATGCATTATATACAATACACATAATGTAACATATTTTTATATACCGTACATATGAACACTAATGGGTATGTCCCAATCCTCATAAATACATTGGGCACTATTGTAAGTGGAGGTAACATGCTGTCTAAGTAGTCGGCCACTAGCAGTGGCTTACCTACCTCACGCCGCTGGTGAGTATTGTATTTTGTTGATGTTATAAAGATTACCATTTCATTTACAACCTCCATTTTGGTTATTTCTCATTCAGTAACCTTTTCTAGGTTACAACAAACACAACTTCAAATAAAAGATTAGGAAGAATAAATCCCACCCATACCGGCAAGGGTGATAACTGTACTTGATAAGCCTATTTAGGGATGGCAGTTGAAATTGTGGACAAGTCCTTGAAATTTTGGGATCACTGTCGTCATGTCACTTGAGTTAAAATTTGATAAAAAATTTGAACAATGGATAAGATTTTGTAGCCAAATGAACAGTCGCAAATCCAAGATGTAACAAAATAAACATTCCCACATACAACGTGCTGCAAATCTGAGGCGTAGCAAAATGAACTCGCAAGTCTGTGGTGTTGCAAAAGGAACAGTCGCAAATCCGACTAGGGATCTCCCAACCGTCAGCACCAACCGATCTATCTCCTAATTACTGGTGCCGTAATCAAGAGATTGAGTTGTGTGTGGAGTGGAAAAGTTAAATAGATCTTTATGAAAAAAAAAAAAAAAAAAAAAAACTCAACTTGGGTTTGTTTGGTGAAGGTAAGTATTGTGTTCATTTTGCTACATTTCGGATTTGCGATCGTTCGTTTTGCTACATTTCGGATTTGCGATCGTTCATTTTGCGACATTTCGGATTTGCGATCGTTCGTTTTGCTACATTTCGGATTTGCGATCGTTCGTTTTGCCTCATTTGGGATTTGCGAACGTTCATTTTGCTACATTTCGGATTTGCGATCGTTCGTTTTGCTACATTTCGGATTTGCGATCGTTCATTTTGCGACATTTCGGATTTGCGATCGTTCGTTTTGCTACATTTCGGATTTGCGATCGTTTATTTTGCGACATTTCGGATTTGCGATCGTTCATTTTGCTACATTTCGGATTTGCGATCGTTCGTTTTGCCACATTTGGGATTTGCGATCGTTCATTTTGCGACATTTCAGATTTGCGATCATTCAGTTTGCTACATTTCGGATTTGCGATCGTTCATTTTGCTACATTTCGAATTTGCGATCGTTCGTTTTGCTGCAGTTTCAATACAGTTTTGATATCGCCTAAGCAAGAATTTTATTTGAACTGACGCAGTTTATGATCAAAGGAGAGCTTTTAGTTGCAGTGTATAGCAAGAAAATTTGATCAGTCAATTTCTTCTGATATGAACAGGAAATATAAAGAAAATATTTTCCTTTTACAGCAGTGTCTTCTCTCTGTATTCACTGTTGATTGTTTACGCACTCCACCCCCCACCAAAAAAAAAAAACAAGAAAAATCAACAGTATAATTTTGATGGAGAATAGCGCTCCAACACACCAAAAAACAAAACAAAAAAAAACAAAAACAAAAACAATTGCATATCCAAAATGGTAAACAAAATCTAATGTGATGCCTAAACCAATCTATTATTGTTAATTATATTAAGAATCTTTTGGAAAATCAAAAACCCATTTAAAAAAATTGCTTCATACATTTAATGCAATCCCAGATTATTTACATTCGAACTATATTCTCGTCTATTTTTGTTTTTATCAATAACCAGCGGAAATTCTACGTGGGGGGGGGAGCAGAAGAGGGAAGCAATACCCCACACTGTATTATGGCTGGCCTCTCGGTTGCACCCCCCGCCCCACTTTTAAAAGTTTTGTCTGTCTGTAACTTTCTCTCACTCTGTGTGTGTGTGTGTGTGTGTGTGTGTGTGTGTGTGTGTGTGTGTGTGTGTGTGTGTGTGTGTGTGTGTGTGTGTGCGCGCGTGTTTATACATTTCAGCATTTATACCACTGGGATGTAAAATATTTTACAAGTATAGCGTTATGCTACTATCCTAAATATCCTTAAAAATGTGTACATTTTGAAGGTATTTTTCAGAAATGCGTGCATTTTTAAAAATGTGTACATTTTGAAGGTATTTTTCAGAAATGCGTGCATTTTTAAAAATGTGTACATTTTGAAGGTATTTTTCAGAAATGCGTGCATTTTTAAAAATGTGCACATTTTAAGGTATTTTTAAAAAAATGTGTGCATTTTTAAGGTGTTTTTTTAAAATGTGCACATTTTTAAGGAATATTTAAAAAGGTGTACATTTTAAGGTTTTTTTAAAATGCGTACATTTTTAGGTATTTTCTAAAATGTGTACATTTATTTTTAAAAAAATGTGTATATTTTAAGGTATTTTTAAAAATGTGCACCTTTTAAAATATTTTTAAAATGTGTACATTTTAAAGATATTTTTAAGAATGTGTACATCTTTAACGTATTTTCGAAAATGTGTACATTTTAAAGGTATTTCCTAAAAAATGTATACATTTTTAAGGCATTTTAAAAAATGTGCACTTTTTACGGTATTTTTAAAATGTGTACATTTTAAAGGTATTTTTTAAAAATGAGTACATTTGAAGGTATTTTTTTAAAATGTCTACATTTTTAAAGCATTTTTTAAAATGTGTACATCTTTAGGGTATTTTCTAAAATGTTTAAATTTTAAAGGTATTTCCTAAAATGTGTACATTGTTAAGGTATTTTTAAAATGTGCACATTTTAAGGTATTTTTTAAAATGTGTATATTTTAAGGTATTTTTTAAAATGTCTACATTTTAAGGTATTTTTAAAATATGTACATTTTAAAGATAATTTTTTTAAAATTTGTAAATTTTAAGGTATTTTTTTAAAATGTCTACATTTTTTAGGTATTTTTAAGTGTATCAGTTACTTTTCAGCCTTACTACGCTAATCCTATTTGTTATTCTTGATAAATTTCAATTCATATCAATATTTTTAATGTTGAATCTGGAGATGAATGCATAAGATTTAAAACTTTGTCAAGATAACATTTTTTTTTTTTGCATTATTAAACAATTAAAATTAAATGACAAGCAACATATAGGGGTACAACAAAAGATTGGGCAGATTTTCTGCCTGTAACAGTTTCCTTAAAAACTGAATATTCCTAGAATATGGAATAATTGTCACATTTATATTTATACTCTGCTTAGCTCTACCTCCCAATGATTAAACTTGCAAACTTTGAAGTCATATAGAACTTAAGATATCTGCATCTATTGCTATATAGAACTTACGATATCTGCATCGATTGCTATATCGTCTACAATGAAAAGTTTACGAAAACATACGCAAACTATCTTGAATTTAGGTTCTGTATTTGTATATACCTAGATTTCCCAATCTGGGTGATATCGCCCACCGGTGGACGATTTCAACTGTTGGATGGGCGATGAGCAAATGAACAGAAAATGGTTGATGTTTGGAAATTTTAGTGGGCGATAAAGGATTTTGTGTATTAAAATGGTACCACAACATATGCTACCCGAAAAAATATTCAAAGGACATATATAAAGAAGCTGTATAAAAAACAAAAACAAAAAAAAACAGGAGGTTAAACTGGAATAAATGGGTTACATTCGTAGATAAGATATAAATATCCCAACAAAAAAAGGAATATATTGGTATTTTCTATATATTTTTCAATGGTCAAGTTTGTTTTCGTTTGTTCCTTAGTATGTTAGTAGCAGCAGCAGCCACCACATGTCAGTGTTATTTTTACCTCGCTTTGGCATTTTTACTACACCACATCAGAAAAGTAGTTTACAAACCAGTAACAAACTTTCACCAAACAATTTTGGTATCTTTTTTACTGTAGAGGTGGGAGATGGAAAATTCTTCAATGTGAAAGTAGACAATGACGCAAAAAGGGTTGGGAATCCTTGGTATATACAGCAGAGAAAGAGATTCTAATATGATTAACTAAAAACAGAATCACTTGTCAACTTTTCAAGAGCTAGAGATTTGAAAATTAAATGAAGTTTGATAATTTATGCTACGAATGTAACTGCCAACTTTAGTCAAGAACTATCAAATTATTTTTATATGTTCTTGGAAGCACACACTCATATATTTGGTTATATTCTGTGAACAGACCACGAGAGCCGGCATTTGGCAGTAAATGAAGCTGAAAAAAAATCGTGTTTGCTTGACTTTGTTATAAGCTACTAGGAACAATTGTCACTCTTTAAATTGGAGATAAAAACAGTATCATTATAACTTTATTCATTGAAGAGTTCTATAGGCGTCTGTCTTAATGCAGTTTTCTCTTTTAACTCTAACAGAATTCCTTTTTTTATTGATTTTTATCTTTCTTGACGTATATTCCAAGTTTCAAGAGTTGAGTTCTGTTTCGTATTACTTAATTTTTTGTTCAGGAAAGCATTTATCATCAGAAATCAATCTAACTCATGTCCACGGCACTTATCTCTTGATCAGTGACTTTTCTCTCTCTCTCTCTCTCTCTCTCTCTCTCAAGATAGTATATAGTCTTCTCCTTTTATGCACCATGTGCCGTCATGACGTAAGCGATAATGGCTCTCCACAACTCACTATAATTTGTAGCTCTTTATGTTTGTCTATTTACTATCCCTTCCATTCTCTTTTCTACTATCCGCTTACACAAGCTTGTCAGGTAGGTTGCTTACTGTTTTCCTCAACTCTCCTTGCCTTTAACGTGTCCTGTGAGTGTCAAATTCTCCAAGCTCTCTTTCCTCGATATAACTTCTAGAATTTTCAACTGTCTCTTTCTGATTTTAGGAACAGTGTAACCCGGATATAAGAGAGTTGTCGGGACCGGAGACGAAGTCTCTTATATCCGGGTTTCTCTTATATCCGGGTTTGGTCTATTTTATATACATTAACACAGGCTCTAATTTGGGACCAGAGAAAATCTCTCTTATATCCGGGTTTCTCTTCTATCCGGGTCTCTCATATCCGGGTTACACTGTACAAATATCTTCATTTCCATTTTCCTTAAAATATCTTCCTTGCTCATATGCTCCCTCTATGGCAGTGTTTCCAAAACTTTTTTTCAACCAGCGACATCTTTGGGAACAAACATTTTATCAACGCCCCCCCCCCCCCGTCAAATTAAATTTCGAATATTATATTGAATTCATCCGACATAGCAAGATAATACTTAGGTATCAGTACAAAAGTAATTTTAATATTGTTTTCGTTTCTATTATAAATGCCAATGATTAAAATGTTAAAAAAAAAAACACCAAAAAAGAAACAACCTTTTATTTATTTGTCAACGTTTTCAGTGTGATGGTTGCTGGCTAAGACTCTAGGTTCCATGCTGCTTAGAAGTAATCGTAGATCTCCTTATTTTGTAATTTGCATCTTTGTTTAGTAAAAAGCTGTGTAACTGCGTTGAAACCCCATTCAGCCATATTGGAAGTTGGAAAAGAAAATTAAGAAAAGTTTGATAGCTTCCCACAGCTTTAGATACCTTTCAGAAATTTCGTTTTGTCGCCAATATTGAATAATTTTCGAAAATTTGAAAAAAAAAAAATGGATAAATACCCACTGCTTATCTGAGTATGTTCACCAAATGAAATAAAAACTCCTAGTCCCCATTTTCAACATTTCAGAGCCCACAAGGGGTCACTAGCGCCCACGTTTGGGAAACACTGCTCGGTGCCGCTTTAGTGTGTGTTCTATCGATCAGTGTATCCTATTACTACATTTGTATATTACATTATCTAACGTAAGGGTAAAAGCAAAAACGGAAGGAGAGAGGCCTTTTTTTTATTGTATTATAAAATTTAAAATAAAAAAAAATATAAAAAATAAGTAATTTGATTAAAAAAATCATAAAACAAGATATTTGAATCCTTTAGATAAAAAACAAAACATTCTGAATGTCTTTTTTTAACATATCGAGAAAAGGTCAGGACAATGTCTTAATAATGTACGATACAAATATGGCGGTAGGATACACACTAAAGAAGAAAATGATCGGTGAGACGCAGGTTAAAGCGGCAGCCACTACTCTGTTATTCTCAGAACTCTTCTGTAAAACCATATCTCTGTTGCCTCAGGTTTGATTTCCATCTGCGTGGAAATGGTCCAGCATTTACCGCCATAACAGTTCAGCACTCTTTCATTTAGTTCTAATGATTTATTCCTGTTTCTGAATACTTAGATTTTTGGAATTCGTCGTTCGCTATTGCAATGCGCCTTCAGATTTCTGTGTCACATATCCACTTGTCTTTGTCGGAGTTAGCTCCTCCTTAATTCCCTAATTGTTCACTAGGGGTCGCTCTCCCTACACTATAAATACTGGGCCACTTCTTGCCTCGTTCTCTTTCTCATTTCTTCATTTCAGCGAACACATCTACAATGTAAGCTCTCGCAGAAGATAGCGTCTTCCCATTTGTGGTAGACGCCATGAACATTAAACACACATACACGAACGTACGAACATTCACCAAAATACAAACTGTTTACGTTCACACACAAACACAAATGTTGATGTCTTTGTCACTTGCAAATTTGGTGTTTAACACATATATTTGTTGACATATATATATATATATATATATATATATATATATATATATATATATATATATATCGGTCTTGTTTGTTTTCTTTACATCTTCGGTTGGACTCAACTTGAGTCCGCCATGTTCTTGTAGTTGGACCTTCTTCTAGCAAGAATAAACAGCACATGTCGCTAATTCAACAACACGTAAACCAGACGGTCCAACCGAAGATGTAATAAAAACAAACAAGACCGATATATATATGTCAACAAATATATGTATCAAACAACAAATTTACGGTTAAGTAAATATCAGACAATTTACAGTTAAGTAAATACCACGCAATTTACGATATATATTTTATATATCAACAACAATATTTGTGAAAAAAAATGTCTGAGAAAGTTTAAAAGATTTTTGTGTGACAAGTTTCCTTGTTGAGGACTTCATCGGACTAAATTAGTTATGTTGGTGCAACCACACATGCGCATGAACGAGGGATGCTGGGAATTAAATTTTTTTTTTTTTTTGACCCGAAAACTTTTTTCACTTTGTGATATATATATATCATAAGTTGGATTGATGTGAGTTTGTGTCCCTGGTTTCACGCTTTTGCGATCGTCGCTTTGTCTGACGATTGCAAGGGCGTGAAACCCAGGTCTAAACTCACATCAATCCAACTAAATATGTTAGGTTTATCACTGATATTGAACGCTTTCCAATAAGTAGAGCACATATATAATATATAAATAATATATATAAAAATTACACGCACACACACACACACACACACACACACACACACACACACACACACACATATATATATATGTGTGTTTGTGTATATATATATTTATATTCATACATATTTTTCCACAAATGCACTCACACATACGACCACACACACGCGCACATAGGCATCATATTACAATTCTATTTGTTCCTTCATTAGTTAATAAGCTAGCACGTACGTTACGCTCTGCCATTACCACAGACAATTAACGGACCATTTCGTTTTAACGGTCAAAGAATGAAAAAAAAAAAAGAATCTATCAGAGATGCTGCTTGGTTTTAGTGAGAAAAAGTAAGCATACATAATAAAAAGTCATCGGTGGTCAACTGTACTTGTTTTGTTTCAATAAATTTTATTTTTAAAATTAAATAAAATAAAATCAAACAAAGAAATAAAAAAAAAGTGTTAGTTAAAAATCACAAGAAAACATTTTAGATACGAAAATAAATCAAATTTGAAGAAAAAAATAAATAAAAAGAATAAGCAAAGAAGTAAAGAAAGTGCAAATGAAAGAAAGAAAGAAAGAAAGAAAGAAAGCAAGAAAGAAAGAAAGAAAGAAAGAAAGAAAGAAAGAAAGAAAGAAAGAAAGAAAGAAAGAAAGAAAGAAAGAAAGAAAGAAAGAAAGAAAGAAAGAAAGGGAAGATAAGCAATAACTTTCATATAATTAACATCTGCTTCAGTGAATTTGAGGACTTGTCACTTTTTAATTTTTACTTTGCACCCATTTACGCCTTTAAATAAGGGCATGCATTCATGCATTGTTATTAATATTGTACTTGTTAAATCTGTTAAGTTCAAATATTTAACGGTGCAATAGGGAAATGTCCCCGGTTATTTTATAGTCGTGGAACTCGTATTCGGTCATTAAATTAGGATTCATTAGAAAATTCAAATAAGAAAAGTATGAAATTTTCACGGCTGCTGCTAGTCAAATCACAAGTCAAATTACATTAAATTTCAATGAGCAAAAATAAAATTCCTCTATAACAGTCGTTCTATTTGTATAAATACATGTACACTACAGTTCAAA
Source organism: Acanthosepion pharaonis (assembly GCA_903632075.3). Taxonomy (NCBI): domain Eukaryota; kingdom Metazoa; phylum Mollusca; class Cephalopoda; order Sepiida; family Sepiidae; genus Acanthosepion; species Acanthosepion pharaonis. Next base: position 514,204 of record CAHIKZ030003713.1, read on the forward strand.
AGTTGGAGAACCCCCTGGTAATTTGTTAAATTGGCCGCAAAACTTTGTACTTTAAATAAGAGAAAATTATTATACAAAGTTAAAAAAAAACAAAAGAAGTCAGACATTTTTTATTAGAAATTATATAAAAAAAAAAAAAAAAAAAAGCATTTTATGATGAAATTTTGCTCTCGTCAAAATATCCTCCTTTAGCCTTGATTACTGCAGCACAAACTTTTGGTATTCGTTGCAAAAGCTATAAGATTGGTAATTGATCCCATTCTTTTTACAATGGCTCTAAGATGTCTTTACCATTTTTTCACTCTTCTGTCAAGTTTATTCTATGATAATTCCGGGGGTTGCTTCAAACTTTTGAACTGTAGTGTATATAACAACTATTATGGAACACTATTTACACTATTCGGACTATTGTCCTCATCTTTGTCGCCATATTTATTACAACGTTTCGGAAGTTGTACGCTCCGGCCTTCATCAGGTAGTTGGGATGTCGAACTGAACCCTTTATTTCGCTCACTGGGGTCCTCAAGGACACATGGTACAGTGGATAAAGACGTTAGTTAGATCCAGTGACAGGACCCAAAGAGTGTGAGTTCAATACCTGGTTAAGGCAGTGGAGAACTTTCAGAGGGGAATTAACAGGAGATAACTGACATCCATTAGACATGTAACGTGGAACTAGAACAGTCTACCTGCAACAATTGACGCAAACTTTGAAATTCCTTTCTGAAAATAATAATGAAGTATTAAATATATTTATGTTTAAATATTTACACCATCTACCCACGCATAAATAATTATATGCAAGCACAAAACTCGTGAAATTTCACACCTTGATGCGAAATGTTTTTCGGCCAATAGAAAACTAGGAAACATTTAAAAACAAAAATTCAAATAATCTTCAATTCTCAGAAAAAAATTCTTTTTCGCGAACCGACGCGAAGTTTGTTCGTCGTCCAATGAAAAGGCCTCTAGTCTTTTCTCTCATTTTCACTCTCTCTAAGCCCCTGTGCGTACTAGTGGCATTCCCGCCTTGCTTGGGGTGAGATGATTAAAAAAAAATCAAATTACACAAATTTGTTTCTCAGAGACCCCTAATCTTGAGCCGCCGGAGAGAATAAAAAAGCCCGAAGTCGGCATCTCAAAGCCAGTAGCCGCTCTAGCCTAGGCAGAATTGGTCCATTGGTTGCCGCCAATGAAAGGAAGAGATACTGTTGTGCATTGCTCAACTTCAGCTGGTACACTGCAACCCACACACACAATATATATATATATATATATATATATATATATATATATATATATATATATATATATATATATATATATATTACTCCCTTCTTCCTCTGTGTATGTATTCGCTATCTATATCACACATTATACACACTGGTCAGGATTTAAGCTCTTTAGAAAAACTTTTTCTTTGATTTTAATATTTTCTTCTCTTTTACGCACTTTGAGACTTGAAGCAACAGAAATATGGTTCTGCAGAAAGATGCTGGTTATACCATGGACCGAACATGTGAGCAACAACGACGTTTTAGAGAGAATGGAAACAAGCAGGAAACTCATACTTAACATCGGGAAAAGGCAGTTGAAATTTCTGGGGAAGGAGGACTTGGAAAACCTGACAGATCAGGGGAAAGAGAAACAGAAAAAAGAAGCGCGTAGCATTTCACGATAGGCTTGAACAAACGGATGGCAGAACAGAGTCTGGGGGGAAAATAACAAGACAAATATTAAGGGCTACAAGGGACAGAAAGATGTGGAGGGCCATGATCGCTTACGTTCTGAAGGGACACGGCACATAAAAGATGAATTTATACGCAAAATAGTACTTCGTCTACTTTTGAATTGTTTCAATGTGTTTTGCATTTCAACTTCTGTGGAATGAGTAGCCATTGTTAAACGCAAAATAAGTAACAGAATTGTCCAAACAGAATTGACAAAGTTTGCGATAAGCAATAACAAGAAAAAGAAAAGAACAGGGCGAAAAATAATATGAAGCAGTCAAATAATATATGCAAGGCGAATTGAAAGTAATAAGGCAAAGCAACAGGAATATGACAAAAAAGTTCACAAGCTAAGAATTGGGGTTGACATACAAGAGCAAGTTTTCACAAGCAAACGTAGTGTTCTGACTCAGAAGACAAGACAGACCGGGACTGAGTCGGATGAAACCGTAAACCGGCTTGTTTTATTGACTAAGAAATAATGCCAGCATACATTTGTTCGCTTTTACCTATAAAATGGGGAGGGGCAAATATTTGAATTGAAATCAACATTTTTTTTAAAATATTTAAATTTATTATTGTCATTTCACCTCAAATCCAGCGTCTTATTCCGAACATGTATGGATATATATTGTTCAGTTGCACTAACAGTTGCGGGAATGGTAAGTATTATAATTCTATGCCTCATGGTACATTTGTCCCGCAAACAATATTCGGTGGACTCATGTGTGTTCGGGTGAAAAAAAAAAGAAGACTCAAAACATGGAATTCTAACAAACAACAATTAATAAATGTATTAACAAGACACATAACAGAAGGATAACGAAAGAAACGAAATTGAAGTTATGAACAGTTCAATACCATCTTCAGTCTGTGTCTCTGAAGTACTTACATGACTCGTGTCTATCGGAGCGAAAGGAAACGTGTGTTGCCGCTCCTAAAGTCAAAGGGAAAAGAGGACGAGCCTTTCAAATACTTTGACTGTCGTCAGGTGACAGTAACCCAGTATAATAAAGGAGTGTTCACAACTAGTGAAATATAGGCTATAATTGATCCGCCATCAATCACACTTTTAGCTAGAATTACTTTATACACACGCTTATTTATATTCAGTTTATTTTGAAGATGATTGCTTTATATTAATAAACTTGATTTTCTTTGTGAAAGTGTCCCAGCATCCTTTGATTTATTTGAATCTTTTAGTTAGCCATTATTCAAATAGTTAGAAAAAGAAACTTATGGCGAATCTGATTGGTGCGACGTTGTATTCAGTTGTTTACGAATGGTAGCTGATCTCCCGTTTAAAATCTACATTGTGACACTATAATATATAAAGACACAACCCCGAAGAGTTGCGACCCGCACTTTGACAAACATGACACACGCAATTTTTGATTGACTCTTGTACAAGACAGAGTGGCCCGGATTGGTGGGGAGATGTCAAGGGTTGTCTTGTCCTACCAGGGAGTCAAGCAAAACGGAAAGATTTATGGCAGAGGGAAGAAGATCATAAATTTTAAGGCTGGAATAAGTTTGTTTGTTTGTTTTTTTTTTACTTATGCATCTTTCTTCTTTTTTTCCTTTTTTGATCGAAAAAAAAATGGAAGATATGACAAACTGAATAAAAAAAAATCTGTTTAGGAAGGAATTTCAAAATATGTATTTAAAATGTATGACAAAGTAAGTAATGCAAAACGTAAAGCAAAATACGATAAAATAAAAACAGAACAGGAAAAGAAGAATACACACGCATACAAGCACGAACGAGTGCAAATATATAGTTGCACAGAAACTCGCATATATATATATATATATATATATATATATATATATATATATATATATATAAGATAAAAATAATATAAGAAAGGCAATAGATTGCAAGTGGATTTGATTGATGGCGGAGGTAAAAGGTGGGGGTAGATAAATTTGTGGGCGAGGTGGAGGCAGATTCAGAATGAATACGTAGACATGATTGACATGATCTGAAGGATTAGAGAATTGAAACTCTGATGGAATCGAAAGTGACTTTTTGAACGAAGAGAGAAATTGAGCTATTCAGAAATTCAAAAGATAACGATTCTCTGTGGACAAGAAAAGGAATTAAGACAATAAGAAAGAAAGAAAGAAAGAAAGAAAGAAAGAAAGAAAGAAAGAAAGAAAGAAAGAAAGAAAGAAAGAAAATACATTATGGTGAATAAAGAAATCGGAGATAAGACAGGATTAAAGAAGAAGGCGAAACAGAAGTAAAAGTCGCGTTCTAAGTAAGTAAATAAGTAAAAATGCTGGGGTAGGTCTGGATGTTAGTTTAGAAAATCAGATGGGGGAAGGAACAGAGAATTTGGGAGAGGAAATTTAAGATAAAAAAAAAACGTATTGAAATGATATAACAAAAAAAGAAGGAAAAGTAAGGCATGCAGATTCGAGTTTTGAACAGTCAGGTCAGATATAGGCAAACAGACAAGGTAGAAATGTGACAATATGATTGGACAAAGAATGTAAATAAAAAAGAAAAGAAAAGAAAGGACAATTGATTGAATGTTAGAAAAGGCATAAAAAGGGAAAATTTTAAAGGAGAGTGAAAAAAGAGGACAGTGAGAAACAAGAAAAAGAACGAAAGAATGGTCAAAAGTAAGAGTAAAGGAGAGAAAAAAGACAGAACTAATTAAGGCGAGTAAGAATTAATAAGAGTAAAGATGGCGAGAAAGGAAACGAGGAAGAATGGAATTCTGAACGAAAAAGACGAACATAAATGTCGGTAAGAGAGAAAGAGGAAATAGAAGATGGAAATAGAACTTTTGCTACTTAACAAATGAAAAGAGAACGAGAAACCATTTCTAGAGTAAAATGTAAAGGTAAAACAAAGAGAGACTTCTTAGGAAAAGATGAAAGTAAAAACAAAAAAAAGAATGATTAAGGAATATAAAAGGTACAAAAAGGGGGGGGAAGAGAAAGAGAGATAGAGGAAAAATCAAAAAAAAAAAAAAAGAAAAGAAATAAATGCAGAATATATTCTTGAAAAGGAAGGAAGAAAGTGAAAACAGATCAGTTTGCAACAAAACAAAATGTCTCCCCGACTTATATTTTGTTAAGAATCTTAAAAGATAATTTAAAAACATCTCTATTCGTTTTTCCATTCTCAGTTAAGCTTTTAAATAGTTTTCAATTCATTTTTCTTTTCTTCTTCTTTCATATTGTTTGCTATTCTTCGTAGGTTAAATTTATTTAAAAAAAAAAAAAAAGAAAAAAGAAGTAAACTTTACATTGTACAACAGTAAATAATAAACCGTTCTCCATATTGGTAATTTTAACTCGAAACCCTCCCAAAAAATGATGCTATTAGAAATGGATATCTTTTAAAATGACAGCGGGAAAATTGGTAGTGCCACTCACTAATGCAGTAATCCACTCACCCCTTTACACATCTTCCTCTTTTTTTTTTTGTTTTGTTATTACACTCATCTCTTCTTTACGCATCTTTTTGCCTCTTTGCCAATTTCAAAATTTCTCTCGCCTATCTCCCTCTTTTATTCCTTCCATTTTTCGCCTACTCTCTCACTTCACACCTTCTTATCACCATCTCTTCTTCCTTGTCGCCATATTCTCTCTTCTTCCTTGTCGCCATATTCTCTCTTCTTCCTTGTCGCCGTATTCTCTCTTCTTCCTTGTCGCCATATTCTCTCTTCTTCCTTGTCGCCGTATTCTCTCTTTCCCTTTGTGCTATTCTCTTACCCTTGCCTTCTTTAACTCATTTCAATCCTTTTGCTTTTCCTATTGTCATTTTAAAAATTCCGACGTCCACTTAAAGCGCCTGCCGTAATATGATGTTTAGCGTAGCGATACTTGCAAGAAATTTCCCGTAAGTGAGCTTTCTTCTTTTTTTCCTCAGCCAGTACTCTAAGAATCTGGCTCTCAAATATATATATATATATATATATATATATATATATATATATATATATATATATATATAGTCGGTATTTTTCCTTCGAGTTCACATCAGTTCTACCAGATATAGAAAACGGATTATCTACCTTGTTCATCGTAGCCCTTAAAAAAATATTCACCTTTGATGAACTGTAGCAAACGACACGAAAGCAGAGAAATGAAAAGCAAAGTGAGCAAACAACAAAATCCAACGTTGTTTCTCGTTAGCGTTACCAGCGACAGACAAGAAGGACAAAAGCCAAAAATGGATCAGTTTGTTTCAGAGACTCAAGATGAAAGCGTTATGCGAGAGATGAGAAGATTTGCAGTGATGTTTGAATTGTTAAACACACAAAAAGCAAGCAAGGAAATAATCAAACGTCAGCCATATTGTTTTCTTGTTCATTTTTTTTCCCCCGTCAAACATCTGAGAAAGATTTTACAACATGCATTGCATAACACATATTAAACTCTTTCAGAGATCGAGAACCACTGCAAATCACAGCCTAAAATAATGACACAAAGATACTAGTTTCCCAGGAAAATGAATGCACGTCCGATCCCTGCCAAGAGGTGTGTAGTGAGTCTCGATAAAAATAGAATAAAATAAAATATAAAAATAAAATATATAAACCAAAATAATTAAAATTAAAATAAGCATTTGTGGTTTCTTTTAAAACCTTCTCTCTCTCTCTCTCTCTCTCTCTCTCTCTCTCTCTCTCTCTCTTTAAACTTCTCTTTCTATTCTTCTCTCAACTTACAAGGCAACCCTCAAATAAAAAAGGGGGAAATAGAAGAATGAACCTGGTCAAAAAACGCCGAAAGTTTGCGGGTTCAGAGCCTACTTATTTGTGACTGAAAGCTACCAAAAAATCATGGCGGCTCCACGCATAACTTCCGTTATAAAAAAAAAAAAATAAAGGAACTCCAGAAAACAAAATAATTTTAGCCAATCAAAAAAAAAAAGAAAAAATTAACATAGAGTCTATTGAAGTTCCTGCCAGAATCTCGGAGCCTGGTGAGAAGTATATAAGCTGACACCGCTAAGCTAGAAGACGACAGAAGACGGAACAAGGGACGTTACCACTGTAGAAACCAGCCATTAGTGATGTGTGAAGAAGTAGTGAAGAGGTCATCTGCTAATTTCTCCCCTGCTTAGGACCGAGAAAAAACAGTAGATTGACACTGACCTATTTCTAATATTATTACTACTCCTATCATGGTCTGACTTCACTACCGAGCTGAAACGGACATTTCTCCAGACCGCTACCAATATCCGCCTTACAAACGTACATTTTGTAACACCGAATATCAAAGCAAATAAATAAAAATTCGTCCTTCTGTCCTATGTTTCGGATAAACATTACGAAGAATATCTACAATATCAGTTATCCACAGGTACATTTTCTTTAATGATTCTGTTGGCTAGGCCGGTGGTTATTAGTTTAACTGTTTACAAAGCGGAGATGCCAATTAAGCACATGTATCCTCTAAAACAACGTTCATGACAATAAAAAAGTAATGTTGGAAGATTAATGTCGTCCCTTAATTACTAAATTACAAAAAAGATATCTACATTGTAATGCAATAGGTCAGCTTTCATAAAGGAGCGAACTTGTCGGTTCGAGTCTTTCTGTAAGCTAATTTTTCTGCAGTAAATTGTAGAGGATCCATTTTTAGAGGATTTCGGGTCTTCGGGTTTGTTTGGGGCGTAGTTGAAGTGGAGAATCATCGGAGAAAGTGAATGCAACATTTTCAGGGATAATTTTCAACATCTGCAGATATTTTATGTACCTTTATTCAACGGATAACATAATTCACAAAAGAAAGAAAATATACTAGTGGGTGCACTGAAAAGAGTAATTAAAAACGTTTGTAGGGTTGGCTATTAGGAAATGCGTATATTAAATCTAGTAGGCGTTCGTCCGAGGGAAATAAATTTTTCACCAGCGAGGGCAAAGACTCGAGTTGACACTACTATATTTCCGGTCAAAAGCGGAGATAAAGAGAGGGTGGGAGCTATAACTGTTCTTTTATAGTCCTGAACCAGCGCCACAACGTAGGCGTTTTGGCAGACCAGTGAAAGCCTATATTTGCTTAATTAAAATATCGAAATCCTTCTTGACATAGATTCCTCGAAATTATCGTATCTGCTCAGTTTCGTAAACAAACGTAAACAAAGCAATGCCTAATGAAGTAATTTTTTTTTATCTATTAATCCGACGGATACGGTTTAATAAATATATAAACGTAGCGTCTATTCAAATATGTGTATCCACTAAAAATAACATTTAAAGTGATAAAATCTGTTGGTTCAATGAATAAAAATACATTACTTCAGAAATGGCTTTGTTTATATCTAATACTAGCAGTGGAGCCCGGCGTTGCCCGGGGATATAACAGTAAGAGATAGATCAAGTATCGACCATCATAAAGACTGAAAAATAAAATTGACAAAGATTATTGTTTAAGGTTGACGGACACGCATGTCTTAATTAGTTTTTTTTTTTTTGTTTTTTTTTATGAATTAGTCAAACCCAAACTCAAACAAAAACATTGTTTTCAATCGTTATGAGTCTATCGATTGAATAGAATTTTATTGTAAACAATTGTCTTGTAAATGGAATTTTTAAAGCATTCAGAATGTAAAAATAAAGAAAAAAGTGTGCAAGACAATAAGAAACACTACCTGCCAAAAAAAAGTGAAGTTTTGTTGAAATCGGTTGAAAAATGTAGGAAATCCGATCCCATATATAAACGAACACACACACACACACGCAAACAACCTGGGTTTTATAATAAGTATAACTCGATATGAGTTGTCCCCCTTTCATTCTGGCGACAGAATCGTGTTTTATCGTGTTTTCAAATTGATTTTGTGCAAAAACAATTGTGTTTTCCCAATTTTTGGCGCTGTCAGAACCACTGCAAGGTAATTTTACGCAGTCCTGTGAAGTTTTGTTGAAATCGGTTGAAAAATGTAGGAAATCCGATCCAATATATAAACGTACACACACACACACACACACACACACACACACACACACAATCTGCGTTTTATAATACGTAAGATGTCTATGAGGAGTTAGATGTATGTAAATCCTAATTATCTGTAATATGCAAATACTGAACTTCTATCAAGATGGAGTGAAAAGAAATTACGTAGAAATGATGCAAGTCATAATGGGCAAATTCCCATTCACAAAGCTGGAACAAAAGGAAACGAACACAAAGAACTGTTTCGTCTTTCAAAAATAGGTGAGCGGTTACTTGTCACGACTAGCAACAAAATAACCGAACATGCCATAGTCATAAGGCCGACCATGGATACTTTATGTATTTTTTCGTTTAGATAATAATAGTTTTAGGGATACATGTCTTACTAATTAACCCATAGCTGGAGGAAAAAACAGGTTAATTCATACCTTTTCCCATGGGTATCTGCACGTAAGTAACTTAGCGAACCCAACGGGAATTCGAACTCAGCTCCCCGATTAACAATTCCAAGCCATTGTCGATTAAACCACCTGTACATCCAAGCTTACAGTATCTAGTATTTCCAAGCGGTTACCCATCTAGGTACTGTCCAGGCTCGATGTTGCTTAACTTAGGAAGGAAGCCCCTAAAAAAAGCGATAATATTTACCGGACCTGAGGATCCTTCTTCCCTGAAAAACATGTTTTTTAAGAGAGAGATTTTATAAATTTCAGCCGGAAGTAACATTAGTTGCTCGGTCAATGAATGCCAAATGTTTCCTTATAAGGAAACGGCTAGTATACCGTTTCGGTTGCTTATACTACGGTAGAAGTTCATAATCAGTCAGTTATATGCCATGCGTCATACATACTTAGGTTATCATGCATCTTTCGATACATGACTGACGAGGCAGATTTTTTTCCCGCGGTATGTTGCCATTTCTTTCTGCGGTAGAGCAGTTATCATCCAAGTCTATAGAACCCGATCTGTCCTGCTACTTACTCATAGTCAGTCAGTTTTTTTTTATGTGCCATGCGTGATACATGTTTAGGCGATCATGTATCTTTCGATACATGACTGACGAGGCAGATTTTTTTCTCGCAGTAGGTTGTCATTTCTTTCTGCGGTAGACCAATTGCCATCCAAGGCTATAGAACGTAGTCTGTCCTTCTATTCAACTATAGTCAGTCAATTATGTGCTATGTGTGATACATGTTTAGGCGATCAGGTATCTTTCGATACATGACTGACGAGGCAGATTTTTTTTCCTGTAGTAGGTTGCCAGTTGCCATCCAATGCTATAGAATCCGGTCTGTCCTGCTATTTACCCATAGCTGGAGGGAGAAGAAAAGGAATCGTACCTTTCTCAAGGGTATTAGCACGTAAGTGAATGTAATGGATTCGACTGGAAGTCGAACTCTGTTCTCCGATTCCTCAATCCGAGCCGCTATCCGTTACTCCAGCGTGCCTCCTAGTTCGTAGTAGTTTTCAGTAAAGTCAGCTTAGATGTTTCATGAAGTGTTCCAAGTAATTTGGGGGTTGAGATGTGTGCGTATTAATGAATAGTTGTGTGAGTAGTGAATATTTTAATGCCTGTTTTCACGAGTCATGTCGATATATATGTGAGTAGTGAGCGTGTGAGGAAATCTGCTCGCCCCAGGGACCATTGTCACTGCTGACAAGCCCACCTGAGTGTTCTGGTTTTGAAGGTTAAAAGAGACTCTAAATAGCATTTCGGAAAATGATCTTTAGAAACACTTCCGATTGAACTGAAAATAATTTTAATCAACACGAATAAAATTCTGTCTGCAGCGATATTTATCGAATTTTTATAATTATTAACAATTTTTTTTTTCGTTTATTCAGAAAGAATTAACATTAGGTTTGAGGCTACAAAATTCCACTTCTTAATTGTCTTACAATAAAATCTAAACGATGCACTTAGCGTCACGTTACAGAACGTGTGGGTGCTCTGACGATTAAAAGCATCGAACATGGAATCAACGAGCCGAGTTCAAATTCAAGCTGAGTCAGTTTATGTTCACTTCCCACAAACACACATGACATGAATCCAATATGGAGGGATACCTGTCATCCAGCGATGAGTTAGTCCTGGGTATGACGATAAACTGCATCTGGCAGCAAGGCCTCTGATCGGGAGAATGGAGATTTTGAGGAGTGTCGAACAACCTCTTAACTGCTGTTGTCCCTAGATTCACCCTGCCCGGGGTGGTACCACCTGTTAGGGTCCCAGCTATGGGCAAATATTAAACACCGCAAACAAAACCCTATAAAAGTGTAAAAATGCATTTGTATAGTAAAAGTACTAGCAATATATTTTTATATAAAAAAAGAAATTACCAACAATATATTTTATGACTGTTGAAACTTGACTAATGCATGGAATAATAATGCAACACAAAAGGTACTTATAACAAAATGTATTGAAACAAGAAAGTGTACACAATATTTACATATAGTCTTTTGTATATTCCTGGTAAGACCGTCCCTGGAGAATGTCTTGACTTAGTCGCAGTCGGGCAGAGTCTCTGGTTGAATCTCTTGATTCCTCCCTCTCTTCCCGGTACCAACCATATTTATATGGTCGGTCCTCCACTATGTAAATTAGGTGGATCCTACCACAACAATGACCAACAGAATTTTATCTGTAATTGAAGCCATAGAATTATGTTCAAGATTTCGGCATTAAATAACCCATAGAGGTGTTGATATGCCGCTAACGTTCAGTCAAACAACCTGCAGGACAGATATTTTATTCGTTGGCAACCAGACTAGGGGAACAACTCGAAATTCAAACCCATGGAGAAGGAAAAAAGAGAACAGTTCACGGTTCCAAGCACAATAATGGCAATGTAAAGGAAGAAAAAGAAGTTGTGGAGAGACATGATCATGGGGTGAAGCATTAAAAGTTTTATTCTGCTTCAGCGGAGAAAGCAAAAAAAACTGACATCACAAAGAAGAATTATCACGGATAGCGGAAAGTGATCACTCCGCGGGTTGTATAAAGAGTTTAAAATTCTCAGAAGGTTCTTGCTGAATAGGATGGGCACTTGAAGAAAACCGGAGAGTACATCGGTCGAAATGTTCTGATTATAACAAACAAGATTAGGACACTAATCACAACAAGTTAATAATAATAATAATAATAATAATAATAATAATAACAATCAAAGCTAATCGCTAAGACATCGTGATCAAAGACCACGTGATTTCTTATTGACATGGCAATCCCTGCTGTTTGTAATGTGTCTTTGAAGATCTTCCAAAACTATCAAAATACAAGTATCTTGAAGTGGAAATATAAAAAAAAGTGTGGCATATGAGGATATCAGTAATTCCAGTCGTAGTTGGAGTTCTCGGAGTGATTGCAAAAAGGTTTCGATAGACTCACTGAAGGGATTCCTGGTAGCCTATGTCTTAAAGAAATACAACAAAATTGTAATCACAAAGACTGCTAACATATAAAGAGAGGGTGGGTGCTATAACTGTTCTTTTATAGTCCTGAATCAGCGCCACAAAGTAGTCTATGTAAAATGTGTGTGATCTTACTATGTCTTTTTTTTTTTTTTTTAAAAAATGATCAGTGGGAGATGTCATGAAGACATTGCTAATCTTAGGTCTTTGTTTGGGACCCGGAAGGAAATGTCTACAGAACAGAAACCCAAGGAAATAATAATAATAATAATAATAATAATAATAATAACGCAAAAATCAAAGCTAACCACCCAGACATTGTTATCAGAGACTGCAAACAAAAAAGTGCCTCCTTATTGACATGGCAGTCCCTGCAGACTGCAACGTATCTTTGAAGATCTTCAAAAAGCTATCAAAATACAAGGACCTTGAAATCAAAATCTCAAAAATGTGGCACATGGGAATATCAATAATCCCTGTTGTAGTTGAAGCCCTCGGATATGTGTATGTTTTTTGTTTTTTTTTTACATGGTCAGTGGAAAATGTTATGATGCCATTTCTAACCTTAGGTCTCTGGGCGGGACCCGGAAAGAAATGTGTACACACCACAAATAAAAGGAAATAAAATAATAATAATAATAATAATAATAATAATAATAATAATAATAAAATATTTCTGTCAGCAGAATTACACTCTAATGAAATTAAATTATTTTGGTAGGTTTTCATTTAAGCCCACCAAATACTTATCTATTAAATCCGTCAATAATGTAAAAGGTGTCACCTTTAACATTATTATCCAAAGGGGACATACAGATGCGGTCAAACAAGCACGCCCAATATCACGTCTTCGCTCTTTGTAATAACCCCTTCTTTGGCACATAGCCAGCCTTTTCCTGACTTGCTCTCCAGACAGTTTTAGACCCTGTCTATTCTAACTTTACGGGTGAGCCAAAGCCACACCCGCACACCCAGCCACCGCAAAATTGACAGCACATTTAAGAAAATTTCGTGACTTATTTTCAAAGGCGTCTGGTTTAAATCAGTAAAAATGTTTTAGTCTAAGGTTCTTCACTGCCACGGATTTGGCTCGGAAAATAAATAAATAAATGAAAATTAGGGGGGAGAAAAGGAGATACAAAAAAAGAATGGAAAAATAAATGCGTTTAAAAGAAAATCGATGACTTTCGACATCCAAAATTCTCTCTATATATATATATATATATATATATATATATAAGAAATATGTTGTAGTGGTTCCAACGAGAGAAAAGTATGTATATTAAAAAGAAGAGAAGAGAGGTGCCGCTAACGTTTTTGGTTGTAATGTGGATTTATTTAGAAAAAAAATATTATGCTTTGTTTTACATAATTTTACGACACGTGTTTCTGGTCTCGCGACCGTCTTCAGGTAAAAGTGGAGATTTCTACATATTATTAAAAATAATTAATTTTTCTTCATGTTCAATGTGAAATATTCTCGATATGAGACATTCTCTGTTTGTGTGTTGGTAATCCGAATTTCTTTCTAGAATTATGTAAAACAAAGCATAATATTTTTTCTAAATAAATCCACATTACAACCAAAAACGTTAGCGGCACCTCTCTTCTCTTCTTTTTAATATATATATATATATATATATATATATATGTGTGTGTGTGTGTGTGTGTGTGTGTGTGTGTGTATAAATAAAAAGAAAGAACAGTAAGATATATAATCCGTATTTCTATTTTTACAAAATAGTACTCGATGTAAATTTACAGAGCATTAATATTATAAATTAATTGATTTAAAATATGGTTTTATATATATATATGTGAAAATATATAGAAAATAGGAAATAACTGGTTAGGTAAATAATCCAAAGTTCCTTAGTATTTTAGTTATTATTTTTTAAAAATAGTGCTCGATACTAAAGTAGAGCATAAATATAATTATTTATTTAAAAATATGATTCCAACTCGCGACCTATCAACTCAATTTAATTCCAATAATTATATTGAAGTTTTCGGCTCTTGTTTTGAAACATGAGACCTCTTATGTCGAGAGTTGGAATCATATTTTAAATAAATAATATATATATATATATATATATATATATATATATATATATATATATATATATACAGAGCAACCTCGGTTCTTGAACTTCTCACATGTCGAACAAATTGGTTTTCGAACAGAAAATTCGAGATGAAAATGTTTCGGTTATCGAACAACGTTGCCGAACCGAGTTAAACCAAATGGAATCATTTCTGAGTCGACCGCCTTGTTGTATACATTCGTGTATTGTGCCGTGCTTTTCTTTTCTAATCTTATTTTACTGTGACTTTTTCTCTACATTGATTCCTATTGGAAAAATAGTTTCGGTTTACGAATATTTCAGGTTACGAACGGCCTTCAGGAACGAATTAAATTCGTAAACCGAGGTTCCACTATATATATATATATATATATATATATATATATATATATATAATTATTTATTTTTAAAATATGATTCCATATTCATTATTGAAATTAAAATTACTATATAATAATGAATATGCTTATAAAACGCGTAAATTTCAGGAATAAGTTATTCCAGTAAAAAATTTCGCTTGAAGATCGAACAGAGCTTAGTACTTTAATTCAATTTAATTATATTGATGTTTTCGGATCTTCTTTTGAAACATGAGAACTCTTATGTAGCGTGTTGGAATCATATTTTTAAATAAATAATTATATTTATGCTCTACTTTTGTAGACTATATTTTAAAAATAATAACAAAAATACTAAAGTACTTTGGATTATTTACCTAACGAGTTCTTTCCTATTTTCTATATATTTTACACACACACACACACACACACACACACACACACACACACACACACACACACACACACATATATATATATATATATATATATATATATATATATATATATATATATATGCACTCTTAAGCCCTTAAAACTCGTTTCAATATCAAGCTAAATGCTCTCTCATCGGCACCATTCGAATCTTTCAAAACGAGGTAGCGCATTCTGTAGACGCTGGTTAATTCTTGTCGTTTCAACGACTTTCAAATAATGGACATCTTAAGTTACCTCCGACTCTTTCTGCCTTCCTCTTTTTCTCGCCTGCTCCTTTCCCTCTCCGTTTTCATCTCCTTCTATGATCTATATATTTTGGCTCGGACAATAAATAGATGAAAATTAGAGGGAGAAAAGGAGATACAAGAGAATGAAAAAATCTTATATTTTCTCAGACTCGAAATCTTTTCTTTATACAAACAATTTCTGTAACCACTCCCCTCTCTCTCTCTCTCTCTCTCTCTCTCTCTCTCTCTCTCTCTCGTGCATACATACATAAATACTCGTTATCTATTTGTTTTTGTTTTTTTTTCATCTTGTGGATGTGCGGGTAAATAGTTATTGAGAAAATGAAATCGGCAAGAGGAGGTCAAATTCCGGCCTAGACTGTTACGTTCACTTCGAATAAATTCCCTTATAAAAGACAATAATTTCTTTCTTCCCCCGCCATTTTGTTATAGTTTAAGCACCAGGGCAGAATGTGCGTTCTAGTCTTCGTTGTTGACCAGTTGAAGAGAAGGACAATTCTGAATTTACAACCGGGAAATCACTTATATTTCTCATGAACAGTTATAGATATGCACATTTTACATATATCAAGTTGAAGGAAACTGAAGAACTATAATCACCCACGACTCGAAGAGTTTTACCAAAAAGAACTAAAAAGTTTCTCATCTTATTGCTTACTTTGTAGTTATCATTTCAGCATCTACCATTTTATGTCTTTTATTCGCTATTTTCACCCTCAGATGAGGAGGCACGTTGGAGTAATGGTTAGCGGCTCGGATTGAGGAATCGGAGAGCCGAGTTCGCTTTCCAGTCAAATCCATAACATTCACTTACGTGCTAATAAGGTATGAATCCTCTTCTTCTCACCCCAGCTAAGGGGTAAATAGCAGGACAGACTGGGTTCTATAGCCTTAGATGGCAACTGATCTACCGCAGAAAGAAATGGCAACCTACTGCGGGAAAAAATCTGCCTCGTCAGTCATGTATCGAAAGATACATGATCGCATAAGCATGTATCACGCATGGCATATAACTGACTGAAACCCTCAGATGCAAACAATCTATCCTGTTCATTGGCTTATATCCTTTTTTTTTATTTTTTTACCTTTTACAAGGCCTGGGGGCCACTCGAGGTAGATTGTTACGTTAGATAGTAATCTGTGCGGAGGTTAAGATTGCAGTGATCAGTGAAACATCCTCTTGAGAGTCGGTTTATAGAGGATTCGTTCACGAGAAGTAGCTGTTCGAGTGGAACTGGCTTCTCACCAATAGAATACGGAGGGAATGTGGATGGTTTGATACAATGTAAGTGGCATGGCGCGTCCTTGCCGTGAAAGGTTGAATTGTCGGGACTAGGGAATATAGTTCGTCCGAGCACTTTCCGTGGAAGTAGCAATAAAGCAGGGTGAGGCTTGCCACATGTCTTCTGTATCCTTTTTTTTTTTTTGAAATGCTACTCAGTCGGTTATTTGTTTTTATCTGAATACGTTCTTAGAAATAAGAGTCAAAGATTTTGTTACGCCTTAATCTGATATATATCCAGCAACACACAAACATAATAAACATTAACAAAAGAGGAAAATAACAAAATAGTTTTACCGCCTCCAAATTCCACCAACACGAAAAGGCACTGGTGTTAAAAAAAATATGAAAAAGAGGCTAGAGATAATATAAAGGCAAAGAAGCATTAAAAAACGGACAGTATTCAACCAAAAACAACGATCCCCGCTTATGTCAAAATGTCTGAAAAATGCCAGCACATCAGAGTTTCGATTCTACAGACCGCGTATTTTTAGCTATTGCTGTTTATTTATCTATTTATTGTTTGCTTATTTATTTAGTTTGGCAGGGGGGGGATTCTTTTGACCTTTGGTCAAGGCGTTGGTGGAGGCAGTAGGAGCCATATTTAAGAACGATGTCATTGATGTTTTCGTTGATAAATCCCACAAGAAAAGAAAAATATGGAAACTTCCACTTTTCACATCACTCCCACAGATAATGTTTCGTATGCCTGTCAGCCTGTCTGTTTTGTTTATTCCATCTTTGAAAGAAAAGGGACCTTTTATCTTCAGATGAAAAAAAAACGCTTCGCGCACTTTCATTCCTCTTCTTCATCTTCCAATTGCTCATTCGTTTTTTTTACCTTTTGATTTGGGATTTTACATCGTTCCTTCATCTCTTCTTGTTCTTCTTTATTATATATTATTATAATATATATATATATATATATATATATATATATATATATATATATATATATATATATATGCAAATTATATGCAAATTAAAAATTATATATTATTTTTCATTATATATTGCTTCATTAATACGATTTTTGTCATAAATTAATAACCCGACGAAAAACATTTGTCACAATTTTTGGCTTGGTCACCAAATAAAAATGCTTTCAGTTGGTGTAATTAGGAACAGTACTGATTCGAATCAATCGTGTGGATTCTCTAGAAATGGATCATAATAATCGAGTCCCTTTCAATCCTCTCACATGTACAGCAGCACCAGTTGTACATGAAGATCAACTTTTGTTACAATAAGTGGTGGCCCATTTTATGTGGCTCCACCCTTTCCCAGGACTTTCCTCTTTCGTCGCTGTACAGTATATGAATCACCTCAGATGGTACCAAAATAGACTTTGCACTCAGTGTTACACGGATGTGTTAAAGAAGCCAGGTTCACCAGCGTGTTGACCTGAAAGGTGGTCTCCGTAACACCAGGTGAATATCCGCGCCTCACGACATGTGAGTAGCTGCCCCTGCCATGTAAAATAGTTGTTCCAGACGATAACAGGCGTGCCCATCCTTTCGGATGGGCACGCCTGTCATTCGCTGTTATTTGCTGCCATAAAGGAGGACAAATATCACATAACAGCTCAGTACTAATTTCTTTGTTTCCAACGAAAATTTCCTGTCTCT
Source organism: Acanthosepion pharaonis (assembly GCA_903632075.3). Classification (NCBI taxonomy): domain Eukaryota; kingdom Metazoa; phylum Mollusca; class Cephalopoda; order Sepiida; family Sepiidae; genus Acanthosepion; species Acanthosepion pharaonis. The sequence goes on from CAHIKZ030003713.1 coordinate 532,290, forward strand.
TAATACTCTGCTTAGCTTTTGGAATGCATCTTTGGCCATCAAAATACGTTTTCGGATCTCAGTGTCACACTTTCCGTCCTCTGTCAGAACACTTCCCAGATATTTAAATTTCTGTACCTGCTTGATTTTAGTATCACTGACCTGTAATTTACATTTTGGGCTCATCCTCTTGCTGACAACCATGGATTTTGTCTTCTTGTAGTTTTCGCTTTCTTCGCTACCTTCTGTAGGAGATTTTGTAGTTTCCTTTCTGTGTCTGCTATCAGCACTGTGTCATCCGCATATCTTATATTGTTAAGATCATGGCCGCCAATAATGAAAGTAGCCGTCCGAATTAAAGAGAAAGCTTTAAGTTAGCCCATTGGCTGTTGAGTTGATCAAACTCTACGAGACTAAGACGCACATCACTTAATCCACGATACACAAGCCGTTAAAAAGCACAAATAAGAACAATTAATTTCGGCCGACATGTCGGTGTGGTCACAAATATGGCGGCAACATACCCTGCAGATTTACAAATATAAACAGACCGAACCAAGTAAATACTTATAGACTAAATAAAATATAAATGTTCGAGATTTACCATATCCGAATCAGGCAAACGCTTTCAGATTCAAATATAATCGACCAATATTTATTTAACCCGAAGCTAAATGGATGCCTACCGAATCAATATTTATCTCCTTTTGCCTAACCAATTAAATGCTTATAGACCGCAGCTATAAACCATGTATATGCTTAGAAAATTGAGCTATAATCCAAATGCTTATAGAAGTCAGCTATAAACAAGTAAATGCTTATAGAACTCATCTATAAACCAAGTAAATGCTTATAGAAGTCAGCTATAAACCAAGTAAATGCTTATAGAAGTCGGCTATAAACCAAGTAAATGCTTATAGAAGTCGGCTATAAACCAAGTAAATGCTTATAGAACTCAGCTATAAACCAAGTAAATGCTTATAGAACTCGGCTATAAACCAAATAAATGCTTATAGAACTCGGCTATAAACCAAATAAATGCTTATAGAAGTCAGCTATAAACCAAGTAAATGCTTATAGAACTCGGCTATGAACAAAGTAAATGCTTATAGAAGTCAGCTATAAACCAAGTAAATGTTTACAAATATAAACAATTAATATTTAGTAAATATTGGCCGTTTATATAGGGTGTCCAATAAAAAAAAAAGCGGTAAATTCAAAAAGACGTGAGACAATCGTTGAAAACTGGGGACGTCGGATGTTCTATGAAAAGTACGATAACTTGACGCTGAAAATGAGTGAGTTGCTTAGACATACGAGAAGGGCAGAACGAAAGACGAAAGTCATCTGCAAATAACCTTTAAATGATGCAGTCGATCATGGCTCTCCACCGGTACTTTTCTTTAATTTCTTGGTGATTTGCCATGATGTCGTCACGGGAAAGATAATGGAATGGTTTCCAGTTGTCTTCTCCAGTTTTAAATTCAGACTAAGACTTCCCTGAGTCTGGCTTCCACCCAACGCTAAAGAACTCAGTCTATCTTGCTATGCAACCCATAACTGGATGGGAGAAAAAGATTGATTCATACTTTTCCCATGGACATCTGTGCAAAAGCGAACGCAGCAAACTAGGCTGGAATCTGAACACGGCTCGTCAAATTCACTTTCCTCATGGATAAACTGTTCCACTGCCCACACATCCAGATCGATGATTGACTTGTGAATTAAAACGTTACGATTAAATCAAAGTTTAAAAGATTCTGATTACATTAACGAGTCCAAATAAACAGTTTCTAGATTACTCTCTCTCTCTCTCTCTCTCTCTCTCTCTGGATTGTTAAAAGCCTTCGAACAGAATGATCTTTGCAACACAGCGCGAAGAGATTGTCGTTGTTGGCGAGGTTCATGTAATGATCTGTCTGTCTTTTGCAAACTCATCCTCTCACTTGTTCAGTGTTTCAAATGGAGCTCAACTCACCCACGTAGAGCCCACTTGTTGCTCTTCCTCCGTAATTCAGCGAGCAGAACCGCCCAGGGTGACTGCCAAGCTATAAAATGTCTTCTTTTTTTTTTGTCTGCGTTACTTTGTCTTAGATTGTATTACAACACTAATGGTTTCGTGTGCACAATTATTGGCTCTTCACTGGAAGCCGAACAACACAGAATAATCTCTGACCCCCAGGGCAACGTACAGATTCTCAGCGCGGAAAATGTAAACTATGTATTGAGTTCAAATTCGAGTTCAGATTCAATCAGTGGAGCCCCATATAGAGTGTTTGTAGACGCCGGGATAGGAAGATGTACCGTGGACTTGTGTATAAAGACAATCTTTTTCTTCATCCCCAAGTTTCTATTGCATGGTCTGAAAGAATGTATGTAACAGATATTCTGTTAGATGTTTTTCTTTAAAAAAAAATAAAACTTTTTTTTTCGTTCTTCCGACAATCATCTAGCCGCCGTTATTTTTTCATTATAGTTTATGTAATTATCTGTTTCGACGGCAAGATACAAGTAAGGTTACCCAACACTTCTAAGAGGTCAGGTCAAGAAGTAATTATCTATTGACAATGTTTGATCATTATAGAAATGAACCTACGAGTAAAGTTGCCAATCCTATTGTTATGAATAATCAAGAGTGGTCTCCCCTCGTTTCGATACTCTCCTCTTTGAGAGAGCTATTTCTATTTACTGGGACTATAAAAGGACACTATACGCGAACTTTGCATTCTCAGTTGAATAAAGCTTTCTTAAAGTTTATACCTGTGTACTTTTGTCATTATACCTATAAAAACAAGTCGGGCACCTTGGCTTGCTAGATCAGTTACTACTGAAAAGTGAGTTCGATCCTCACTGGATGCCCCATTCTTTCGGCCTTGTGCCACATCTAAGCTGCGCTTGGAAAATCTCTACCTATAAAAACAAGTGTTAAACTAAATAGAATAATAAAACTGATATCAAAATGAAGTAATTTTATTTCTCTCCAAAATTTACAAGTTTATTTTCCAACATCGTCACCATTTAGTGCTATTAGGGAAGATGAGACTCGAGGCCAATGAGGCATGGTTCTACAGAAGGATGCTAAGGATGCCATGAACCGAACATGTGAGCAATGATGAGGTTTTGGAGAGGATGCAAACAAGGAGGAAACTTATGCTTAACACCAGGAATAGGCAGCTGAAATTTTTGGGACATGTAATGAGAAAGGAGGGCTTGGAGAATCTGATACTCACAGGGCGGATAGAAGGAAAGAGAGACAAGGGAAGGCAATGTGTGACTTATGTAGCAGACTTAAACAAATGGATGACAGAACAGGGTTTGGAAGAAGTAGCAAAAGGACAAAACATATTGAGAACTACAAGGCATAGGGAGAAGTGGAGAACCATGATCGCCTACGTCCTGAACGGACACGGCACATAAAAGAAGATGAAGGGTTCAAATAATAAGTTAGGTTTCCAAACTTTTAAAACGAATATTAGATCAGATAGAATAAAGAAACTGGTATAAAAATGAAGTAAATTTTATAAGTTTATTTTTTTAACATGATCACCATTTAATACCATGAAGGTTGATTGATTTATAAGGTCATCAGTCCTATAGAAAAATAAGCTTGAAACAAGGTAAAATAATGCAACTCGTATCAAATTGATTTATTTCTTTTCAAAATTACAAATTCTTCAACAGTCCCCCATTTAGTACTCGTACAACACATTTTTCCGAATGTTTTATCCAATTTTTCATTCTGTTAAGAATGGTTCTGGCATGCGTTATGCACAACAACTTTAACTTCGGTATCGGATGAAAAATATTGACCAATCAAATTCTCGAAAAACCTGGTACCAAAGCGAGGCTGTACAAATGATGAACAACAACTGGGAATTCCAACGTTTACGCAACGTTTGTCAACTGTGATGCGGCATTTTGTCATGCTAAAAAATGTTATTCTTTTTGGTTTTATTTACAGCCATACAACCATAGCAATAAATTGCTTTCACACGTCTCTGAATTTCGACTGGCGCGCAACATCCTAGTGCCAAAAATTGTTCACTGAATTCAGCGAAACAACTCGTACTTAGTGTTCGCGATTAACGAACGCCATTATAGTGATTTTCCAAGCGTAATGTTTGGGGAATCCAGTGAGGATCGAATTCACTTCTGAGTCATAAATTGTTCAAGCGAGACCCGCTTGCTAACCATTACACCGCCTCGAAGTGCCCTTAATGTCATTATATAACGAAGTGACATTAAACCCGCTTGAACATGACTACTATCGGATAGAGGAACGAACACCTTTCTATTTCTGCTGTTAGCAAAGCCACACAGTAAGAGACCTTAATTATCAATCAATCCTCATAAACTTTCATATGCATTCTTGCAAAACAGGAGTTTTACGAGCACCATTTACATAGCATTGGCCAAACTTAGATGTGACACAAGGCCGAAAGTATGGGGCACCCAGTGTAGTTCGAACTCACTTTTCAGTCGTAACTGATCTAGCGAGACAAGCTTGCTAACCATTACACCACGTCGAGGTGCCCTAACTGAATATGGATGTGTGTGTAAATGTTTAAAAAATTGTTAGATTTTTATCCCAGCTATTTTATTTTTGTTTTTCTATATATCCAAACTCTGATGTAGGCAGACTTATTTATTTGGAAAGTAATTTCTATCTAATTAATAATCACTGTTTTTCCATTTCTGTCCAATTCCACCTCCTTTCTTTCCTCTCTTTCTTTCTTTTTCTGTCTATCAATCTGTCTGTGTGTGTCTCACATAATCACCGTGTTTCCATTTCTAGCCAATCCTTCCTTCCTTCCTTCCTTCCTTCCTTCCTTCCTTCCTTCTCTCTAATAATCATTTTTTTCCATTTCTGGCCAATTCCCCCACCTTTCTTTTTTGTCTGTCTATTTGTCTGTCTGTCTGTCTCTCTCTCCCTCTCCTCCCTCTCTCTCTCTCTAATAATCTTTTTTTTTTCCATTTCTGGCCAATTCCCCCACCTTTCTTTCTTTCTTTCTTTCTTTCTTTCTTTCTTTCTTTCTTTCTTTCTTTCTTTCACTCTCTCTAATACTTTTTCTATTTCTAAGCAATTCCCCCACCTTTCTTTGTCTGTCTGTCTCTCTCTGTCTCTGTCTCTGTCTGTCTGTCTGTCTGTCTGTCTGTCTGTCTCTCTCTCTCTCTCTCTCTCTCTCTCTCTCTCTCTCTATGTATATATATTTATTTATTTTTGTGTGTATGTGTGTGTGTGTGAGAGAGAGAGAGAGAGAGAGAGAGAGAGAGAGAGATTCATCATACGTGGGTCCAATCGACAGCCCGCGCTCAGACTGTCGCTATCAGCCTTACCCTTTCACCCTTTCTAATAATAATCACCCATCAGCTTTTGCGTCAGGAGTTGTCACGACAAAGCTCGGCTCAACTCATTCGTCGACGCAGTTTCATACTTTTTGCATTCAAAAGATTGCAGTCGATTTTTCTTAACCCTTCGGCGATTGATTTTGAGGAGAGACGGAGAGATGGAGAGCGAGGGCAAAGGGTTGGGTCGGGGGAGAAAAACGACTTCTGATAAATGAAATCTGGAAGGACTGAAAGAGCAAGGGGAATGAGAGTGACATTTTGATTGCATATTGCATTTAAAAGAAGACTGCGGGAATTCTTTTAAATTTTCGTCCTTTTTTTCTTCTATATTTCTTATTCCTCTCTATTTCGTCATTTCATTCCATCTTTTTACTCAATCTTTTATTGTCCTATCCAGCACCTAATCTTATCATTCTTTGTGCTATTTCGTTAATGTCCCTCTTTTTTCTTTGTTTGTTTCTTTGTTTCTTTCTTTCTTTTTCTTTCTTTTTCAATCTTTCTTTTCTTTCTTCTCTTTCTTTTTCTTTCTTTTCTTTCTTTCTTTCTTTTCTCCGTCTTCTCTCTATTTCTAGTTTAGATTCTTTTTATTTCTCACTTTTTGATAACTACATACTCTATCATACTTTTTATTCGTGTCTTACTTACTTTTTCGTCGCCATATTCTTCACCTCATTCACACACCCTTCTCTCGCGTCTTACACACACACATATATATATATATATATATATATATATATATATATATATATATATATATATATATATATATATATATGTATAAAAGAAAAGTAAGATATATAATCCGGTTTTCTTATTGATATTTTTATTTTTACAAAACAGTGCTCAATGTAAATTTACAGAGCAATAGTTAATAAAAATGAACACGCTACCACCCCTTGTCTGAATGATTGAATTTCTCTGTATCTTTGGAAAACAGTAAATTATGAATTTTCCTGGGCAGTTAAAACTCAGTAATTTATAAAAAAAAATAAGTTACTCCAAAATTCGCTTGAATATGAAATGGAACTAATGTTTTTAATTTAATTACAAAATTAAATTAGAAATTTTTAGCTTCCATTTTTGAAACATGGTTATTACTGTGTAGCGAAAAAAAACATATTTTAAATCAGTTGATTTATAATATATATATATATACTTAAGTTATGAAGAACTTGGTAATCCGTATGGTTAATCTCAAGGAGGATGAAATACAGAGAACTCAATGTAAATCCAGGTATATATATATATATATATATATATATATATATATAATAAATCCTAATGAGCCAGGTATTACCTACCTAGGTTTCACCAAATGGGATCATCAGGATGAACTGGTTAATGAAGAATTAACAAGGAACAAATTCATTGATAAAATTACTGTTGCAGTTTTTTGTGTATATGTTATGTACTAGTGAGTTAGCCCAAATGACTTGACTCACTTAATAGTCCACCAATAGAAGGTTAACCAATCAGAAGACGTAGAACATTCAATCCGTCGTGTATAAAGGCGGCCATTTTGTTTACCCTACCCGAATGTCCAGTGCCAGCTTGTCAGACGAAGAGATAACAGAAGGACGAACTACGCTCTGCTACTTTTACCAAAATATCCACTGCTAACCTGAACAACGCTTTCCTACTGTCTCCGAAATACTCATTGCTAACGTCTGGATTCTACACTCAAAGACGACCGTCATCATGAACAACAATTACGGTAAAAACCTAAAATTAGCATCAGCCTAAAACGATATAAAACACGTGACTAAAATTTTTTTTAAAAAAAATAACAACAACAATACCCAAACCTTTATTCTAATAAGCAAGCTTTCTTATGCCCGCATCTATTAAGGATTTCTGACGTCTGGTTTGATAAAACTTTTGGTTTGTTGAAGGTAGCTTTTGCTAAGATGTCCTCAATATATAATATACAGAACTTGTTGCCGGTTTTATACTTATTTTTTTAGTATTTCCTATTTTAGAATGAGATCTATTCTATTTTCCTGTTTAATACGCCAAACCTATTTAGATAAGTTATTGTGATATCTATACTTCTCATTCTTGAAGCTACTTATATGATTATAGTAGCGCTTTTAAAAATTGCCTTCAATTGCCACCGAATTTAAATAGATTACATTATACAGTGTAACCCGGATATAAGAGAGTTGTCGGGACCGGAGAAGAAGTTTCTTATATCCGGGTTTCTCTTATATCCGAGTTTGGTCTATTTTGTTTAGGTAAGTATGGCTCTAATTTGGGATCAGATAAAATCTCTTTTATATCCGGGGGTCTCTTATATCCGGGTTACACTGTATATTATATATGCACTAGATTATAGTGCGGATATTTAAGCTAGCTGCTGCGGAGGGGATAATTTGGTACCCGGTCCAAAACTAAAGGGACCTCTGGTCCAGCTTAGACAACAGCAATGATAATTTCGAAGAAATAACTTTGAATTCCTCATTTCGCGCCATGGAACTTTAAAACCTTACTTTAACTTTGATTCGGTCTATAAGTCCAATTTCAGTCAAACGCCCAATTTGGGCACAAACTCCGAGTTGGTCCGAAATTCCCATTCAGGCAAAAAACTGAGTTCTTCAAAACCCAAATTATGTGGAACTTCAAAATCACACGTCACGAAACTTCTCGTATTAACTCTGATTCCTTGGCATTTTAAAGAAATAAAATTAATTTCATCATTTCAAAACGTTTTGGAGATATTTCAAACTGAAAACAAACATTTTTAAATCCGCAAAGTTTGTGGCTGTGTTCATAGTTAATATCATTGAGAGTATAAATATACATAGAACCAGTATTATTTACGTATAAAAAAAATAAAAAGCCAACAGTTAATAATATCAACTATGAACACGGCTGAACGTGTTTGGAAAATAAAACATTCCGATAATCTAAATAAGTCCATAAAACAATCCATAGATTCAGTTAAAAGTAAAAATAAAATCATCCTTGATAATGGCTAAAAGTATAGCCGAAAACATACATACAGAACATTCGGACAATTTCTACATAATTTATATCCAGAAACAAAGAAAATTATAAGAACACAAGAAAAATTAAATAAAAAAACTTAATCACAGTAACTTTTCAGTCATTTTTTGAAAAACTTATATATATATATATATATATATATATATATATATATATATATATACTCGACTCTCCCGTCGAAGTCGACGTATGAGGTCAACAGTTCCTAGGAAACCGACAGCCCAACAACAGAACATAAGATTTGATTATAGTGGTGAAAGATTTCGTGCAGGACCATCCACACTTTTTGAAGGGCCGAATACAGAGACCTGGTGCACTACGTGCCACAAGGTCCCCAAACGACCCTACGAAGGTTTTGAATTCAGAGTTGTCCTTCTCCTAAACCATATATATATATATATATATATATATATATATATATATATATATATATATATATATATATAATAAACACACATTATCCTTACTGCTTGCACGACTCGAAGTTTCATGCACAAAGCGATCTTCGGGTGCTAAAGTATATATACTTAATAGCTATGCTATATTACATTGAGCATTGTTTTATTAACACTATAACTATAAGACCGATATATATATATATATATATATATATATATATATATATATATATATATGCATGTTTCATGAAAATTGTTTTATATTTCCGAGCGCTTTCGGACATTTGGACAATTCTTACACACCCTTTGTCCAGAAAAGAAACCTCTTGCTCGAACACAAGAAAAATTAAATAAAAAGCTTAACCGTAGTACCTTGTCTGTTGTTTTTAATGAAACATGCATAAAGGAAGGTTTGCTGCCTAAATAACAACTATATATATATATATATATATATATATATATATATATATATATATATATATATATATATATATCACTTTCATGGTAATTGTTCGAGAAGCTGCATTCGCTGGTTCCAAGACTTCGCGAATTCAAGCACCCTACAAGGCTGGCATCTCGCTCTCACCCTTTCACTGTCAAAACTATTAAATGTAGCCGCCTCTTCTACTCCAATAGCTTCATATCTCGCACCTCTCGCCTATGGAACTCCCTTCCCTATTCCAGTTTCCCTGAGAGCTATAATCTCCAGCTATTCAAGTGTAATGTCAATCGACATCTCCAGTTGCTTTGATCTATCCACTACCCTTCTCCTCATCCTTTCCTCTATCACTCCTATCTGATCTTGCTCCAAATCTTCTATAACCCCCTTGCGTCCTAGTGGCTTCCCGCCTTGCTTGGGGTGAAACGCTTAAAAATATAATCTCAAAATGATGTACACACACTTTAATAGTTTATAATATCCTCCTAATTCACCGGACCTCTTTAGACCTTTTCTTGTGGGGATAAAAACGGTAATATCTACGCTACAGAATCAACAACAATTGCAGAAATTAAAGTTTCCATAGAGCAAGATAAAAATCTATCTGTCATCGAGCTGTCAAAAGGCTGTCAACATAAATAAACAAGCTACCGTCAAGTTGAAAAGAAGCATTTCTATGAAATTTTGAACTTAAAGTAAATAATAGTTGCTTCAAATCAGATCAGTTATACTTTAAATCAGCTAATATTCCTCAAATAAAGTTTCAGAAAAGTATATTTCATTCTTTTTTATAAAGAGATTTACATTTTTATAACACTTTGCTAAAAATGGAGCTAAATTAATTTTTTTTTTAGAAATTTCCAAATGAAAACTCCTTCCAATCAATTTAAATTAGTTTTGAAATACAGCAAAGTATTTTGATTATTGAACATATTAAATTTAACCTCTCAGCTTGAAATTAAAACTAAAATAAAAGCTTCAAGAAAGATTTTTCATTTTTAAAAATTAATATTAATCGTTAGGTACCGCGTTTTTGTGGAAGTACCTATATATATATATATATATATATATGTGTGTGTGTGTGTGTGTGTGTGTGTGTGTCTGATTGAATAAATTACAAACATTATGTATGCTTATTTTTATCATAATCCTTTCATATTCACGAATATTTTTCCGTAAAAAATTGCACTGTAACAGAAATATGCGTGAATATGAAAGAATTATGATATATAAGCAGATATAATGTAATATAATTTATTCAATCGGGCATGCCTAAAGGAGAATGCCTAAATGCATAAATATATATATATATATATATATATATATATATATATATATATATATATAAGTCAATAACTTTTTCAGTGTTCCTCCTTTATATATAATATATAGCTTCTCTCGACCTATATATATATATATATATATATATATATATATATATATATATATATATATATATATATATATATATATATGTCTGTATGTATTATCGACTTTCTCAAATGACAAAACGTAAAGATTTGGGTGAGGGGGATATCTTTTCGTTAGACCGCGGACCCTTATATATATGTATTTATAAATATTGCTTCTATCGACCAGTTGAAATTATACGGGTTGCATATACCCTAGACAAGTACAGAGGAACCTAGAGTTACGGACGACTTATCACGTGCAAATCGGTTCACGAACAAAAATTTGTGCAGAAAGGTGTAAGAGGAGCATGTTGCCCAACTGCTTTCTCGAGAGCCTGTACTTTATAATGCTCCATAAGTTTTCTATGGGGTTGAGGTCAGGAGTTTGGGGCGGCCATGTCATAACACTCACCTGCTTCTCATCAAAGTATTCTCTCATCAATTTTGATTTGTGACAGGGAACATTATCCTGCATAAAATGAGCTTGGTGGGGTCGATTTGCACCCTTTCAGCAGAAGGGAGCAGACAAGACTCTAAAATTCTCTTGTACTGCTCGCTCTTGAGGGTCTTTTCAATAGGTTTTAAGAAACCAGTTCCATGAAAAGAAAAGCATCCCCAGAACATTATACTGAACGGATGCTTGACAGTACTTACTGCTAACTTCAAAGAGCTTTCAAAGCTTCTTCTTCGGATTTTAGATCGCTTATCCTTTGAATTTAGCTCAACTTTCGTTTCATCGGAGAAGAGAACATTTAGTAAAAAAATCAGGTGAGTCACTTTTATCGAACAGCACTGTAGTTTTAGGCCTAATTTCAAACTCAATTCCTCTTTACTTTCAATCATAGGAAAATCAAAAGAAATTAGCTATGGTCTCAAAAAAAAAAAAAAACCCAAAAAAACAATGTGGACCTCTACAAGTCTGTTTCATCATTGGAAGCAAACAACATTGCAAATCTAAACAACTTGGGAGTACGCAGCTTCAGGGAGGAGACACGTTCCCTCTTCTAGAGATACACTGAAGCAAAAATAGCAAACCAATCCCAGAAAAAAACAGCCTCCATATATTTTCTATCGGATTGAAATGGCTTTGTTATGGTCACTGTAGCACATTGACTTTGTTCTCCTTAAACCTTGGAAATATGCTTGGAGCCATAATCTATCGGGAAGACCCATTTAGTTTGCGAAGTTGTTGGAGGTAAAAAAAAAAAAAAACACAAAATCATATATATATATAAATCTATATCTAGAATAAGACTAATATTATATCAGTAAAACCTGAAATTTGACTCAGCAAGGAAGTAACAACTGCTTTAAAACCACCATAAAAGAAACCATATTCTGGTTTATAACTGCGCCTGAGGACAAATATCTTTATTTGTCAAGATGTATCTTGAAATAAATATTAAACTGTTTGGTTATAAAGACGTCATACTTGGATGCTTGTAGAAACAAACTACTCGATAAGAAATGTGAAAATATGGGGTTAGCGGTATCATGTGGTTGTAGTTCTTTGCTTCGGGAAGGACTGGCCCACTTTCCAAAATAGATGGCATCATAAGGAAAGAAAATTATGTGAATATACTGAGGCAAAATCTCAAGACGCCAAGCAGAAAGTTAAAGCTTGGTCGCAAAATGGACCTCCCGGATGGATTATGATCCCGAGCATACTCCCAAAGCTAAAGAACAAGTCAAGGTATTAGAGTGGCCATCACAAGACCATCTCATCTAGAAAAGATATGAGCATAGCTGAAAAAGAAAGCTCACAAACATGACTCAATTATAACAGTTCTGTTAGAAGGAATGGACCAATATTCTAGCAGATTATTGCGAGAAACTCGTAAAAGGCTGACCGAAGCTTTTGACACAAGTTAACCAATTTAAAGGCGAAACGTATGTAAACCTCTGACCAATTGGTAATGTGACGAGAGAAATAAAACCTAAAAGAAAATATAATTTATATTATTATTCTGTCATTTCATGTTCATAAAATAAAATGTTGATCCTAAGTAATCTTTGACAGGGAATGTTTACTAGTATTAAATACGAAATAACTATGAAAAACTGAATTTAAAAATGTATTTGGCTTAGGTGTACGTAAACATCTCACTTCCACTGTATGCACATATCT
>CAHIKZ030003713.1:550000-580000 GCA_903632075.3 Acanthosepion pharaonis
TAGAATGACCACTCAAAACACAAGTATATGAGAATTCAAAAAACTTGACAACAAAGTAAGGTTATATATATATATATATATATATATATATATATATATATATATATATATATATATATATTAAATCATATCATTCCATGCAAGGGGTTACTGAGTGTTAAAGAATAAAAAAAAGGGAAACATTATCAAGGAGTGAGAACAATAGAAGAGTAATCAAGAGGACAGTAGATGACGATTGGCATTACATTCAAAATTAGCTGGAAAGTATGAAGCTGGAAAAGAGGTACACAAGCAAAAAGTGTGAGAAAAAAAACAACTTAATGTGAAACTGCCACCAATCTAGTACCATTAATAAAGTCTAGGTACCATAGATTTGCTCTATGTACTCAGTCGTTAACAAAGTTTTTAATCACATTGCATTTGTGTATTTTAGATATCCTCTTGATGAAAGAGGTACTGTTAAATGACCTCCTAACATTTCCAGACCAGTGGATTGGAAGGGATGGCCCAATTCCCTGGCCACTTCATTCATTAGATATCATTCCCCGGGACTTCATTCTATGGGGTTATGTTAAAGATATCATGCATCAAATAAAGATACAGGACCTCGCTGATCTAAAGCAAAAGATCACCGATGCCATTGCCACCATTTATAAGGCTATGCTACAGCGAACATGTCAAGAAATCGAGTACTGTTTTGATGTGCCTCATGCAACTAATGGTGCCAATATAGAGGTGTATTAAATTAGCTAAAAAACTTCAATATTTACTGCTCATTTTGTAACAATTTCTACATATTTGTCTGATCATTTGCTTTTGTAATAAATTTTTCAAATTGTAAGAGACTTTATGGACACCTATATATATATATATATATATATATATATATATATATATATATATATATATATATATATATATTTAGTTGGAGTGATGAGTTGGTGACCCTAGGTTTCACGCTATTTGTGAGTTAGACAATCCAACTAAATATGTTAGTTCTATCACTGATATTGAGCACTTTCCAACAAGTACCGCACACATATAATATATAAATAATATATAATATATATATATATATATATATATTTATATAAATAAACATTTTACACACACACACACACACATATATATATATATATATATATATATATATATATATAATGGCTTAGGGGCTGATGATGGGCATGTAAAGTTTGAAATAGACTATCCCATATTGAGTTAATTTTTGCTTTTTAGCTCTAAAAAATACATATGCTCTGTTATAATAAATACATTGAGTCCTCTGCGGATAAGTTTTAATAATATACCAATAGATCAATTACCTGTACTATATATATATATATATATATATATATATATATATATATGTGTGTGTGTGTGTGTGTGTGTGTGTGTGTGTGTGTGTGTGTGTGTGTGTGTGTATGTATATGCTAGAATAGTATATCAAAATTGACAGGAATATTTACATATCTGTGCACTTGTCTAAGATGAAAGTGTTTCTTCACAGCATCTATCTCAAAAATCTGTCATATCAGTAAAACCATATGTAAAACTACATATCTATTTCTAAAATCCATTAATATATATATATATATATATATATATATATATGTCCAAATATGTTTGATTAAAATTGATTAAACAACATCGACATTGTCTGTCTGTTTAATTTTTTATTGCATCTTCAAATAAAATGTTGAGTATTGTGCTCAAAGTTGTGGATAAACTGTCCAAAGTTCATTTTTTTTCAAGTACTTTTAACTATCTCTATCATTCTCCAGAACCAATGTGGTGCCTGCGTGGCAGTTAGAATTCCTTTGTCTACATTCTGATATTCTGGAAGGTTGAAATGGTCTATGGTAATGTCATGTGTAATGGTGATTGGGAACAAAACCTCACAATGAGAATGCGATTTATTTATTAATATATGGAATATTAATGTTTCAGACTTTTTATATATATATATATATATATATATATATATATATATATATAAGGCAGGATGTGTGTGTGTGTGTGTGTGTGTAATGAATGCACGGCCACAATTTTCAATGGATTTGCACCAAAATTTACATGCACATGCTCCAAGTTAGCGGGATGGCCAAGACTGACTTTACATTTCCCAACTCCCATCAATAGTAGAAATAATCGATTTTTTCATGCTTCTACAGCAGTTTTCATGTAGTTTGTGGCCATTTTCTACTAGCCAGAGTGACAGCCCATAGCAGGCTGCCACAAATAGGCAGGAAGATTCTATTGGCCAGTGTGAGAGCCAACAGCTGACTGACACAAATATCTGCATTTGTCACAAGTGGGAAAAATTTAAATCTGCATGCCACTTTACTCCAATTGGCTCATTCGCTTGCTTAAACTCAACGTTGATTCTGATTCCGCAGAACTGGGTTGGGTGTGAAAAACTATTTGTTGCTAACATTCTTTTTCATTCAGTTTTTCAGTTACGAGTTCTTTTTAAAGCTGATCGTTTTGTGTTCATTTTGTTTAGTTCTTTTTTCGTAACAGATTTAATTTTTAGTATAGAGCTTAGAAAAAACTTCCCGTGTGTGAGATAGGCAAGAAGTAAGGCATGTAGCAACATCAGCACGGCAAAAGGCAAGGAAGGCAAAAATATTTTAAATCAAGTGATAGCGATTGCTGTATGAGTTGTACAATTTTTGAATCAAGCGGGGCAACACCAGGCCATGCTGCTAGTATATATATATATAAAATATATATATATATATATATATATATATATATATATATATAATCAAAAAATATACATTCAAACAAAAATAACAATGGAAAATAAAAATTACAAAATATACAATTGAAAAACAATTACATTTATGAAGGGAGACATGAGCATATGTAAAAACATGAACATGCACACATACCTAACAGAGTTAAGAAAGACGCAAATATGAAAATGCAGAAAAAAATGGATATTCATTATAATTGGAAATATTTAATATATGGATTAACCCTTGAATAGGAAAAGTTGACATATTACAACAAAACGATAGAGTTGAGGGAAAATTACAGTTAAGTATTTCTTTTGTATATCTATATATATATATATATATATATATATTTATATATATATATATATATATAAATATCATATATATATATATATATATATATATATATATATATCCTTCCTATATATATATATATATATATATATAACAATTTTATATCATATGTATACTGGCACGTTGCTTTTTTAAAAGCAAATATTTGTGCAAGATATATGATTTGCATAGTCATATAGAAATCATAGCATAATATACACTTCATCACACACATGCACCTATAAACTTGTGAACCTATATAATTTTACACAAAGATGTGCACTTTTGTCAATATGTACATATAAATACTGAGAAATGGCTGAGTTAGTGGAAGACAGAGCTTAGCATGTTATTAAAATGTACCACGATGAAGACACAATAAATAACTTATGAGCATTCTGTCACCAAACTAATTGGAATTTGTTCATATAAAGAGAAAAGCGGATGAACAGGTCCAAGGGGGGAAAGCGTGAAGCGGATGAAAACAAAAACTGAAAGTGAAAGGAAAAAAAAGAAATTATTTGGAAGAATGGTAAAATGCAGGAAAGGAAAAAATAAAAGAATTGGAAAAGATTGGTTGAATAAAAACAGTGTCAAAAAGGAGAAAAGTTAGAAAGAAAAGTTAGAAAGAAAAGTCAAGAGAAATGAGTGGAAGGAAGGAAGGAAGGAAGGAAGGAAGGAAGGAAGGAAGGAAGGAAGGAAGGAAGGAAGGAAGGAAAATGAGTGGAAGGAAGGAAGGAAGGAAGGAAGGAAGGAAGGAAGGAAGGAAGGGAAGAAAGGAAGGAAAATGAGTGGAAGGAAGGTAGAAAAGAAGGAAGGAAGAGAAATGAGAGGAAGGAAGGAAGAGAAATGAGAGGAAGGAAGGAAGGAAGGAAGGAAGGGAAGGAAGGAAGGAAGGAAGGAAGGAAGGAAGGAAGGAAGAAGAGAACTGTGGAAGGAAGGAAGGAAGGAAGGAAGGAAGGAAGGAAGGAAGGAAGGAAGAGAAATGAGTGGAAGGAAGGAAGGAAGGAGATACATACACAAACTGCAAGCTAACAACATAAAGATCAAAAGCAAAAAGAACGAAGAAAATAAGCATGAAAGGTTTCAATTTAATAATGTCAATCTCGTGAAAGAATAGAAAAATGAAGAAATATTTGAATGAAAAAGTCGTAATAAGGAAGGAAAGTGAATGAAGTTAGACATCTTATAAAAGAGAAATGGAGAAAGCAAAGTAAAATGAAATAAAAGCCATTAGTAAAAAAAGACTCGTCATGACAGAGAAAGAAGCAAATCACAGAAAAAAAATGGTTAAATCTAAGGAATAGGAAAATTAAAACAGAAATGAAAGAAAAAAATCTTGAATTTGATTTGAAGACTACAAAAGAAATAGAAAAAGGAAAAAATGTTTCCATGAAGACTGAAAGAAAGATGAAAAATATCTGTCTATATTTCTGAGATGAGTTACTGAAATTATTTACACTATTTACATTGTTGTCCTCAACTTTGTTGTCATATAATAAAATAAAGGGTTCGATTTGAAATTCTGATCACGTGAAGCAGTCTGAAGCATACACCAGCCAATCATTGCGAATATGGCAACAAAGATGAGGACAAAACTCTGAACAATATACTGTAAAGAAGATAAGGTTGAAACAAAAAAGTGAAAAGGAAATTAATGTAAGAATGAATGCAAGAAAGTGAGATTTAATTGTTGCTTTAAAAAGAAAGAAAAATTGCTGTAGAGGTGAAAAATAACTTGGAGAGTTCAGTTAAAGGGAGATAACTGATATTGAGATATCCAGAAGAGGCATGCCACGTGGAACTAGAACACTCTACCCTGGTTAACAAAATAAAAGGTTCAGTTCAAAAAACGAATCACCTGAAGAAGGCCGGTGTATGCGCCAGCCAAAACTTTACAAATATGGCAACAAAGATGAGGACAACAGCCCAAACAATGTAAATAGAGTAAAGATGATAAAGTTGAAAAAAGAAAAATGGAAAAAAAAAAATTAATGAAAGAATGAATAAGGTGAGATTTTTTAATTGCAGCTTTAAAAAGAAAGAAAAATAGGGAAAGAGAATGAATGAAGAAAAATTATGGAAACTCAGAAGTAGGAAAGAATTGATCAAAACATGTACATATATATATATATCCCTCTCAAACACTCTCCCTATTCTTTCTCTCTCTCTCTCTGTATATATATATATATATATATATATATATATATATATATATATATATATTTGTTTATATTTGTTTATTTTTATTTTTTTATATTTATTATATATATATATATATATATATATATAATATTTATTCAAAATTATAACATAAATATGTTGTAAAATTACTACAAAATAGTCATTTTGTTTCAACACTTCTGTGTCTTGTCAAGTGATGGTATTGAAAGGGGAAAATCCTTTATTCTACATTCAACATCATCACTTGATAAGACACCAGAAGTGAAGTGTTGAAAAAAATGACTATTTTTGTAGTGATTTTATAACATACTTATGTTATAATTTTCGAATGAATAATTATATTTGCTCTACTTTGTATTGATATATATATATATATATGTTTGTGTATGTGTATGTGTGTGCATATATATATATGTATATATGTATATATATGTGTATATATATATATATATATATATATATATATATATATATAGACAGAGAGTGACAGAGAGAGACAGACAGACAGAGAGAGAGAGACAGAGAGGAACAGGGAGAGGGAGAGAGATATGTATGTATGTATAGAATGTAATGAATGTGAGTCTGTGTTCAAATATGAAGTGGTGTTTTTCAGACTCCCAAAAACAAACTGATATTGGAATGACTATTTCTCAATGTCCACACCACAATGATGACTCAGAGGGTGGCTTGTTCGAATCCTGCTTGAGGGCAAATTTTCTTTAAGTTATCTTGAGTGTACAGACCAGTAGATGCAATAAATAGTGTTTCAGATAAACAGGGCCTCTACTCAAAAATTGGTATCCACAAAAAAAAAACACAAATTAATTAATAAAAATGTGTTAGATTAAAAATTAAATTCCATCCATTCTTAAAAATTGCTTTGTTTATATTTTGGATACAAAACTGAGTTGATATGCATCATGGGTAAAAATTTGAAGAGTAATTATGTTTTAAATGCAAAACAGAACTGTGCATTATTTTGAAGCCCTTCATGGCTGAGTGGTAAAAGCACAAAGATGTGCCCATTAACAAAATTTTTGAAATATTCAAGCTGATAGATAAAAATAAATATTGCTTAAAATAAACAGAATATCTCCTCAAATATGAGTATCCACTAAAATACTGTTTAAAAAATATATATATATATATATATATATATATATATATATATATATATATATATATATATATATATATAAATAGAAAGAACAGTAAGATTTATATTCCGGTGTTATTAGTAATTACTTTTATTTAAAAAACAGTGCTCGATAAAAAACAGTAGAGCAAAATATATATATATATATATATATAGGGAAAGAAAGAAATTATATATATATATATATATATATATATATATATATATATATATATATATACTTGTATGTTTTCTTTCTATATATAGTTATATATCTGAATATTTATATATATATATATATATATATATATATATATATATATATATATATATATATATATATATATACATACACACACATATATATATATTTATATATAATAGAATACATATTTGAATGCATGCATGCATATATGTATTTCTTCTATTTGCTTTCTTTATATAAATATAAATAAATGCACCTGTGTGAATTCTCAGATAGAAAAAGCTGCCAAAAAGTCAATTATAACTTTTTATATAACCAAACATAGCTCTGAGTATTACATACATCGTCTATATTAATACAAGCATTTGTCTACGTTGCTATTACTGCACGTGCATGTTTGGGCAAGTATTTAGATAATGGTTTTTTTCTTTCCTTTTCACTAGTTTTTCTTCCGCAAGGATGTGATGATGCATACATAAACATGCGCCAAAAATGCTGCTTATATATATATATATATATATATATATATATATATATATATATATAGATACATAGCTAGATAGATCAGCATGGATGTGCCTGTGTAGAGATTGGCTCAGCAAGAAGTCAATTTATTTATAGGCAAGATGAATGGGTATTCGCCAATATATAAAGCATATAAATAAATAAATAGAAACATAAATTTATGCACAAATATCTGTGTGTGCGTTTGCATTTGCCCGAGAAAGAAGGTTGCTAAAAAGTAATTATGTTCTATTGCAAAGTCATATATACAGTTCCTCACAGAAAAAGCTATTTAAAACCATATATAAAATTATATATATATATATATATATATATATATATATATATATATATATATAAATTTATGATTGTGTGCATTTGAGTAGAGGAAGCCAGCCCTGTGAAAAATAAAGCAATATGAGGAAGGGGAAAGTTAATTACCTATCTATTTATACATATATATAGAAACGTGTATGCTCGACATTGCATGTTGCCATACACTTTACATACACATGACATTGGCAATAAGAAATATTGGATATTCATACTTAAATATTTTTCCTCTTCTATCTATTGTCTCTTTTCCTAGCGATGTTCTGAACTTGTCAACACACAACCATGCATAACCACTTGACGACAGAAAATTCATATCACTCTTTATTATTTTTGTCTATTACCCTTCATATAAATATATGAATATATGTGCATAGAATTTCATATATGAATTCATATACAATCTCCTTGTCTTTGTCTCTCTCTCATTCTTCTCTCATTTCACTTTCTCTCTCTCTCTCAATATATATATATATATACATATATATTTATATATATATAGGTAATATTTGATATACTTACAGAAGAGTGCTAATATTAAAGATAGAACATTTATATAGACACTATAGCCATTGTAATCAACACAGTATGTTGATTGCTGAAGCATGAAACTGACAGTCACCATGCAGTGTTAATTCCAATGTTCATATATTTTTATATATATATATATATATATATATATGTATATAAATAAAAAGAAAGAACAGTAAAGATATACAGCTGTGTCTTTAAAACCCAGTAATTTTAAAAGTTACTCCAAAATTGCTTGAGGATGAAATGGAACTAATGTCTTTAATTTAATTGCAAAATTAAATTTTGGCTTTTAGCTTCCATTTTTGAAACATGGTTAGAACTGTGCGAAAAAAAAATATTTTAAATCAATTAATTTTATATATATATATATATATATATATATATATATATATATATATGTACGCATTTAATTGTATGGATGTGAGTTTGCAACCCTAGGTTTCATGCTTTTGTGATTCTCAGTTGAGGGTTACAAACTCACATCCATACAACTAATATGTTAGCTCCATCACTGATATTGAACGCTTTCCAATAAGTATGATATATATATAATATATAAATAATATATATATAAATATATATATATATATATATATATATATATATATATATATATATATATATCTCTCTCTCTCTCTCTCTCTCTCTCTCTCTCTCTCTCTGGCTTATGGCAATATCACATTGAAGCACCAGTTCCTGTACGATTATTGAGGTTAAGCAACACTAGGCCTTGTCAGTTCCTAGATGGGTGACCACATGGGAATACCAGGCACTGTAAGCTTGGTTGGATGGGTGGTGCTTCTTTTTTAGCTTCTGTTTTTGAAACATGGTAATTCCTGTGTAGTGATGGAATCATATTTAAAAAAAAAATAATAATTTTAATCATTGCTCAAAATCTTTTTTAGCTTATCACTGGGTTGTGTTTTTAGACCTATTCCTTTAACTGAACTTGTTTATAGATTTTGAAATTTAAAAAAAACACAACCCAAGTTGAAAAAGTTCAAGTTAAAAAAAACACTTTATGAAGTTGTCAGCAAAAAGCAAATTGTAGTTCAATACGATGTATTCATATACAAACAGCCCTTTTAAAAAAAAACTCTTTATGTATACAAGTACAAATTTAATGGTGAAACAAAAGTGCCAAAAAACTTTCTGTCATTGAAAAAGACCAGACAACATTTATTGAACGGATGTCATCATTTGTTGAAAAGGCACCCCTAACCTACCTTGACTTAACCTCTTTTCGAAAGTAACTAATATGTTGATACAATAGTTGTCAGTGAAAATGAATACCTTACCGCCCCTTATTAAAATCATTGGTTTTCTCCATATCCATAGAAACTAATATTATGAATGTATGTGCTTATAAAGCTCCGTAAATTTCAAAAAAAAGTTATTCCAAAATTCGCTTGAAAATGAAACAAAACTAGGTACTTTAATTTAATTTTTATAATTGAATTGGACGTTTTTAGCTTCTGTTTTTGAAACATGGTAATTCCTGTGTAGTGATGGAATCATATTTAAAAAAAAAATAATTATAATCTCGGCTCTACTTGTGTATCAAGCACTGTCTTTTAAAAATAAAAACAAAAATACTAAAGAACTTCGGATCATCGATCTAACGGTTCTTTCCTATTTTATCAATATATTTGCATATATATATATATATATATATAATTATATATATATTAATGCATGTTTCATTAAATAATATAGACAAGGTTTGTCTATTTATTTTAAGTAAGTTCCTTTCATATTGTCTGATAAGTTTAATCACATAATCGTTGAAAGACCACACCACACCACAAACTCGCTTCCACGGCACTTGACTCTACATTTAAATAATAACTCTAACATTTTTAGACATTTAAAATAACATGCCTGCCCACATACTCAATTGTGGAAAATCCTTGTTGACAACACAACTATACTTAAACATGAAAACAATAAGCAAAAATTAAAAATTCTTAAAGCTTTATACATAAAACAGTTGAAACCTAACTTGAACAAAATAAACTATGAAATCTCCACAAATATCCTTAAATGCCTATCATTTATAACAGAAGCGATTGGTTTATACCAACGGCTTCCCATACTTAATACTTCTCATTTTTCAATTTTGTGTGGTTATGTGTGACGTCACGAGCTGCGATACGATTTTCACTTCCACATCTTGTATATACGAGTTTGTCGTTACTTGAAATTTTCATGCAGCAAGGGTGGACTATCATTGTTGTTTCGCCTGTGTGTTGTTTGATTTATTGAAATTGCCATCTTTGATAATGGCTAGTGTAAGCTGAAAGCTTAGATTAGATTTAAACATGTATCAATATGGCGTTTTCCTTTCGTCTTTCAACAATAATGTGATTAAGCTTAACAGACAAAATGAAAGAAACTTACTTAAAATAAATAGACAAAACTTGTCTATATTATCTAATGAAACATGCATTAATGAAAAATTGCTGCCTAAATATACACAATACATATATATATATATTCGACTCTCCCGTCGAGATTCGATGTATGAGGGTCAAGCAGATCAGTTTCCAGGAACCCGACAGCCTGACACCGGCACATGAGATTCCATTATAGTGGTGAAGGCCTCGTGCATGACCATCCACACTTTTTGAAGGGATGAATACAGAGACCTGGTGCACCGAATGCCACAAGGTTTCCAAACGACTCTCCGCAGGTTTTGAATTCAGAGTTGTCCTTCTCCTAGACCAGTTGCCATCCAAGGCTATAGAACCCAATCTGAACTGCTATTTTACCCATAGCATATATATATATGCAGCATTACTCTATATTCAGCCTAATCTGGTTTTTGTAAAGGTAGGGTTATAGGGACACCATGGCTACTATGGCTAAAGTACATGTAGTGTCCCTATAATCCTAACACTATAGGGTTATAATCCTAATGAGTTATAGGGACACTACATGTAGTGTCTCTATAATCCTAATAAGTTATGGGTGATTGTGATATGTCTAGCCTGTTCTGATCTATCTATCTACCTATCTTTTTACGCTATTTACATTGTTTGGACATCTTGGTTGTCATATTCACGATGGTTCAGCCATTGTACGCACCAGTCTTCGTCAGGTGATATATGTTGGAATTTCGAACTGCTCTTGTACACTGGGGTAGATTGTTCTCGTTCCACATGCCATGCCTCTTGTAGATATCTCAGTTTCACCTATTTCCCTTTATTAACTCAACTTTCCAAGTTTTTGTTCACCTCTGCTGTGGCCAAGTATTGAACTCACAACTCTTTGGGTCTAGTCACTGGATTACTTCAACCAACCACTGGGCCATGTGTCCTTATCTATCTGTCTATGAATTCATCTATCTGTCTGTCTAAATATAATATTCATTTTAGTATAAGAAAATGTACTCATGCTTAAATATATATTTGATATTAATTTATATGCGTACAAACTATTCATAACTCTATGGAAATTGATAATTTCACATCAGTATTTTAATTCGTGGCTACACATGCGCACATATACCTCTGTGTATGTCTGTCTGTGTTTGTGTGTGTGAATATAATTTTCTAGCATATGCTGGTGAAA
Source organism: Acanthosepion pharaonis (assembly GCA_903632075.3). Lineage (NCBI taxonomy): Eukaryota > Metazoa > Mollusca > Cephalopoda > Sepiida > Sepiidae > Acanthosepion > Acanthosepion pharaonis. The sequence goes on from CAHIKZ030003713.1 coordinate 561,543, forward strand.
ACAAGAAAGTATTTATATACCTAGGTAAATTAAATTTTTTTTTTTATACATTCATAAATCTTTGCTGAATATAGATATATTCATGCTCCCATTTAAGTATACTTATTTTTACATCTGTACAAATGCAGTCAGGATATTTTCAATGTAAAAAGCTCACATCAGTGTATATATATATATATATATATATATATATGCTTTTCCATTTGACAATATGTATACATAGAAACAGAAAGATAGATATAGATAGCTCCTTGCCTGGCACTTGTATGCACACGCACACAAGTTAACTTTTATTCTGCTATAAACATGAATCCAATTATCCAGTATTCTAACACTCTTACACATGTTCACACATTCGTTTTTCAGCTGATAAAATGTAATAATGCAGTTTTCTTCATATACATAACATATTTATGGCTTATTCAGCCTCATATGCAATAAGAAAATTCTACAAGAGATGAAATCCCTATTGTATCTTTCCACACCCCAAACTTAGAATTGGTATTATGATTGTATTTGCTAATGTCTACTCACAACGCTGATGATAAACTCTTGTTACCTCGCTAAAATTAATTTGGGATTTATCACATACCACTTTCATTCATATTTTTTTTTCCTAATTGCACTTAAAAAATAAATCAATTATATATCAAAATAGTACAGGGAGATAAAAAAAATAACAAGGTCTAGAGATTTATTTACACTATTTACATTTTGATACGTTTCAGCCGTTGTGCCCTCTGGCCTTCATCAGACTGATGGAGGTTGCGGTGGGGCACAATGGCAGAATTAAAAAAATGACAAGTTCTAGAAATTAATTTACACTATTTACATCCAGACTATTGTCCTTGTTGTTGTTCTTAACACAACATTTCGGCTGTTGTGCATCTGGCCTTCATCAGAAGGATGAACGCTGGAGAGTACAATGGCAGAAATGAATAAAAAATAACAAGTTCGAGAAATTCATTTACACTATTTACATTCAAACTATTGTCTTCGTTGTTATTGTTGCTAACACAATGTTTCGACTGTTGTGTTCTCTGGCCCTCATCAGAGGGCACAATGGCTCAAATGAATAAAAAGTAACAAGGTCTAGAGATTTATTTACACTATTTATATTCGAACTATTGTCCTCATCTTTGTTGTTATCATCACAACGTCCCAACCAGATCGTCTCCAGTACAAAAGGTGAATCATTGTGATAACCGCAACAAAGATGACGACAATAGCTCAAATGTAAATAGTGTGGATAATGACAACACCTCATCCCAGAAATTCTGAAAAATCTAGAAATTTATTTAGCTTCCTGAAAATTTTATTCAGCTAATCTATTATATTTTGATTACAGGGATCTGTTCTTCTCTGTTAAATAACAATGATTCAAATCTTTAAAGAGTCAAGTTAGGTGAAAGAAAAGAAAAGAAATGCTCTGAATCCAGTAAATAAAATAAATATGCCTTGAGTTTTCCCAATTAAATATATCAGATAAGATCCTAACCTTTGCAAACCGCCACATAATCAAAGCAAGTGAAAATGGTATTTATTGACAGATAGAATGAAATCTCACCAGGATTCAATAATATATTTATAACATATAAGTGCAAATGCAGTTTTGGCTTCTACTTACCTTTATTTATATAAATATATCTCTGTGTGTGTGCACTTGGAAGGTTTTGCATAACGTCCCTAATATATTTATATCGATAAATATAGATGGAGAGCTGGAAGAAAAGTTGAAATAGAGTAAGGATGCATTACATCCATGCTTGGAATGGAGTTAACATAATCCAAGTACATTTATTTATTTATCTAAATACCAGAGCACAGGTCCTAAGCTATAAGCAATAATCTCCATATCATTGAAAGATATTTGTGCATGCAGACACACACACACACACATATATATAATTGACAAGATGAAAGGACTGCGGACTAAATAATGCTTTTATTCATGGAATCATATATATGTAGAGGGAGGAAGCAAATATAGAAACAAATGTTGGTTATAATTAACATCCAGAGATGTGAGGATTTCTATTAATTTTGTCAATCAGTTACCCATCTTTAGTCTTATATATAGAATTATAGAATTCATATATATATATATATATATGAATCTGACTAATGCTTTTATCCACTGTGCCATGTAATAAATTATAATCATGGAATATTAGCATTTGAGCTTTTTATTTTATATATATATATATATATATATATATATATATATATATATAAATATATATAATATATATATATATATATATATATATATATAATAATAATATAATGCAGGGACATTGCTAGGGAGTGAGAACAGATGAAGAGTAATCAAGAGGACGGTAGATAATGATTGGCAGTGCATTTAAATTTCTGCAGGTTAAAGTTGGCTGAAAAGCATGGACATGGAAGTGATTTCCACAAGTGAGAAGTGAGAGAAAACAAACTGTTAGCATAGAACTTACATTTACATCTTGCCAGTGCAACTGTAAATTGGTGAGGTCCTGTCACCAGTGTAGTACTGCACTTAAATTCAAAGAGTCTAGGCACCATAGTGAAGAGCTCATCCAATATATATATATATATATATATATATATATATATATATATATATATATATATATATATACTAACAGCATGGCCTTGCATTGCCCATGCTTGATTAAAAAATTGTACGACTCATACAGCAATCGCTATCACTTAACTTAAAATATTTTTGCCCTTCTTTGCCTTTAAAGGAGTGCCCTTTGCCGTGCTGATGTTGCTACATGCCTTACTTCTTGTCTATCTCACACTGTGAATTTTTATAAGCTCTGTACTAAACATTAAATATGTTATGAAAAAAGAACTAAACAAAATGAACACAAAACGACCAGCTTTAAAAAAGGACTCGTAACTGGAAAAACCGAATGAAAAAAGAATGTTAACAACAAATAGTTTTTCACACCCAACCCAGTTCTGCAGAATCAGAATCAACGTTGAGTTTAAGCAAACGAATGAGCCAATTGGAGTAAAGTGCCATGCAGATTTAATTTTTTCCCACTCGTGACGAATGCAGCTATTGATTTTTTTTGCATGCTAGCTAACATTCGTGTCAGTCAGCTATTGGCTCTCACGCTGACCAATAGAATCTTCCTGCCTATTTGTGGCAGCCAGCTATAGGCTCTTACTCTGGCCAGTAGAAAATGGCTGCAAACTACATGAAAACTGCCGTAGAAGCATGAAAAACTCAATTATTTCCACTATCGATGGAAGTTGAGAAATGCAAAGTTGATCTTGGCCTTCCTACTAACTTGGAGCATGTGCATGTAAATTTTAGTGCAAATCTGTTGAAAATTACGGCCGTGCATTCGTTACACACACACACACACACACACACATCCTGCATTTTATATATATATATATATATATATATATATATATATGTGTGTATGTATATAAGATAAAGAACAAATTAGAAATGTATATCAATCAGACTTTTATGAAAGTTTCGTCAGAGATTGAGCGAAAAATGATAGAAATTTTGGTATTTTCAATTATGTTTGTATCAGTTCTCATTGGTCAGTCATGTATCACATGCATAATGGTAATGCATATTCATAACTGTGTATGTGTGTCTGTCTAGTAGAAGGCGTTCTAATGTCTTCAACTTCGTGAAGTCAGTCAGCACAGCAGGGAGGAATTTCACACTAATCTTGGACTTATCTCTTTATGCATGTACTCTGTTTATTAGATAGATATAATTTAGATTCTTTAAGAGTGCATATATATAGGCACGGTGGAGTAATGGATAGTGGCTTGGATTGAGGAATTGGAGAGCCAAGTTCAAATTCCAGTCGAATCTATTACATTCACTCACGTGCTAATACCCTTGGGAAAGGTGTGAATCATCTTCTTCTCCCTCCAGCTATGGGTAAATAGCAAGACAGATTGGGTTCTATAGCCTTGGATGCCAAATGGTCTAGGAGAAGGATAACTCTGAATTCAAAACTTGCTGAGGGTCGTTTGGGGACCTTGTGGCACGTAGTGCACCAGATCTCTGTATTCGGCCCTTCAAAAAGTGTGGATGGTCCTGCACGAAACCATCACCACTATAATCAAATCTCATGTGCTGTTGTCGGGCTGTTTGATCCTCATACGTCGAATTCAAGGGGAGAGTCAAGTAGTATATATATATATATATATATATGAAGAAATATAGTCTTAAGATGTGATATATTTATGGGATAAAGTGCTCAATATAGAGTGTGTGTAAATATAAAAGTGGCCTGACGATTGCATCTAGCATGAAACAGACTGTCGCCTCTAAGTGTTGACTTCTATGTTCACTTTTATATTTATAGATATATAGATATAAATTGCAAGATCTCCATATAAACTGTCACTGGGTGTACTGGATCCCTTAATCTTTGTTAACGTGTACAACTCAAGAGAAAACTCTGGTTTATCACCTGTGGCTTGATGACATCCAGTGATGTTGGCTGATTTTTCTTTCTGGGTAAATGCTGTTCTTGTTCAGGTTGGGATTTCATCCAGTGCTACATCTTCCTCCATTTTAAAAATTTCATGCACAAGCATTGCAACATGATTGTGATTGTCACACTTGGCAACACTGTAGCAGCCATCATCATATTATAAAAAATATAGACATCTCTTTTTTGATCTTTAAAAGTGGATGAAGCATCATTTCAATCTTTTTCCATTTGAAGTGTTATTTTCTATACTAAATTTCACCTAATATAAGCCTCGTGAACCACTCAAAGTAAAGAGTTAATGTCAAAATGGTGATAATGAATGAAGTGTGCGATATTAATGGATGAAAAAGTGCGCACTTTCATAGAAATGTTGAGTTTATACTAGAATTATTTTGCAATCCTCACAATTATTTTCAAATCCTCACTGTATTTAGTATTGTTGAAGTTAACACTAACATTTTTTGTCAAGACCTACAAACACTACATTTCATTCAATTTCACAAACCAATCAATGAAATTTGAATTAGCTGATTTTTTTGGAAAAATACCTTGACAAAACCCCTATTTTGCACTTTAATAACTTCTTTAATTTAATTTAATCTTAATATTTTTAAGAGAATTTTGTTTATAATTCTTGCAAACGCTGAGCGAACTGGAAACTGGATTCTTGGATTTATAAAAACTTAAAGAAAAGATATTAAAAAGCAATATTTCATTTTTATTAAATAACTATTTGTTATTTAATCATAAAATTGTTTTGTATGTTAAATAATAAAACTTTTAATTTTTCCAAAAAATATCAATTAAAATTTATTGTACTAATCTATGCATCCGAGTAAAACCAATTGTACTTTGAAACCCCCCACCACCTTACCTGCTTGCACTTCTCCCAAAAATTTGGTTTTGAATGGTCAGTGTATGGCTATTTTAGAGTGTGTGCCAGATATAACAGAATTCAAAGGATACATAGATATTATATACAAGACAATTTTTTTCTCCAGAAACTATCTTACATATCTATAAGTCTACCATTCACCCATGCCTAGAATATTGATGCCATATATGGTTCAGTGCTTCTGCTATATATTTAGAGATCCTTGATAAAATCCAAAGAAGAATCAAGTACATCATTGGTCCTGATCTGGCATCTCCACTTCAGTCACTTTTTGTAATGTTGCCTCTCTGTGCCTTTTCTATAAATACTTTCAGGGTAATTGTTAAGATGAGCTCTTTGCTATGATATTGGGGCTAGTTTTTTAAATTGTTGTTTTATTCCCTTCTCCCTACAGACAATGAATCTCTATCTATAAAAGGCAGGATGTGTGTGTGTGTGTGTGTGTGTAACGAATACATGGCCACAATTTTCGATGGATTTGCACCAAAATTTACATGCACATGCTCCAAGTTAGTAGGAAGGCCAAGACCAACTTTGCATTTCCCAACTCCCATTGATAATAGAAATAATCGATTTTTTCATGCTTCTACAGCAGTTTTCATGTAGTTTGCAACCATTTTCTACTGGCCAGAGTGAGAGCCAATAGCTGGCTGCCACGAATAGACAGGAAGATTCTATTGGTCAGTGTGAGAGCCAATAGCTGACTGACACGAATGTTAACTAGCATGCAAAAAAATCGATAGCTGCATTCGTCACAAGTGAAAAAATTTAAATCTGCATGGCACTTTACTCCAGTTGGCTCATTCGCTTCCTTAAACTCAACGCTGATTCTGATTCTGTAGAATTGGGTTGGGTGTGAAAAACTATTTGTTGTTAACATTCTTTTTTCATTTGGTTTTTCCAGTTACGAATCCTTTTTTAAAGCTGATTGTTTTGTGTTCATTTTGTTTTGTTCTTTTTTCATAACAGATTTAATGTTTAGTACAGAGCTTATAAAAATTCACAGTGTGAGATAGGCAAGAAGTAAGGCATGTAGCAACATCAGCACGGCAAAGGGCACTCCTTTAAAGGCAAAGAAGGGCAAAAATATTTTAAGTCAAGTGAGAGCGATTGCTGTATGAGTCGTACGATTTTTGAATCAAGCACGGCTATGCTGCTAGTTGTACATATGGAACTAGTTAGGACATTCATAGAGACAATGTGGTATTATGGTGAATGTACCAAGAAAGGTAAGAAAGCATGTGTTGTTCTGGTGTAAGGAATATTGTGGTATGTTTAGGTCAGTGTTTGTGACTATCTGAGTTTAAATTTAAGACAGACGAAGACCGTCCTTTTTCCCATTCTCCATTTTTGGCATTATGCCACATTTCGTAAATAATTACAAATAAATATCACTCTCCACTATGGTACCTAAACTTTTTGTTGCAGTATTGACTGGTATTGAGATCTTATCAATTTGCAGTTAAGCTGGCTAGATTTAACCGTAAATTCTATGCTATGTTCTTTTCTCATACTTCTCACTTGTGGAACTCCCTCGATTTCCAACCAACTTTAATCTGCAAAAATTTAAATGCAATGTCAGTCACTATCTACTGTCCTCCTGCTTATTCTTTTATTTTTCTGCTCATTACTAATGTTTCTATTCCTAATTCTTCCACACCCTGTAACTCCTTGTGTTTTAGTAGCTTTACTGTCTTGCATGGGGTGATTCTGATTAAAAAAAAAAAAAAAATTAATACTATGGCATTAATATAAAGCTTTTTATTAAAAATAATCTCTTTGCCAGCTTATAATTTAAGGCAGCAAAAATAACTCTTCCAATAAACTGGTGTTCAAGAATTAGCATGAACAAAGTTTCTAGACACTGAATTTTACAATTAGAGCTTAGCATGATTAAAATAAATGAAATGTAACATCTAGGATATCGTTTAATATGAAACACCTGCATTTCTATTCATGAAAATTAAATTATGCTAGCTTTGTTGTTCTTTTGATCTCAAATATATAAGTAAATCCTTTAGATATATGTATTTTTATGTATCTCTGCATATATATAAGCTTGTATGTATCTACGTATGTATGGCAGTATGCAAGAACAGGTTTGAAAATATCAAAGAATTTCCTTGATGCCAAAACCTCACTGTGGAATGTTACAGGAACCATACAGGTTTATTTGAGACTTACTCAACTCTTTATTGCTTTTGTATACACACTGTTTATGAACAGTTTGCAGATAAATTATAATTTTAATTCATATTTATGAAAAATATGACTGAATATAATATTCTGATTCAATGCAGAACTTTATGTTTAATCTAAGAAAAAGGACCTCTCAAATAAGAATTTATTTCCTAGAAATTATATGATGGAAATGGTGTTTTAGTGTTTGCAAAAATAATGAGAGAGATTCTTGTGAATAATGCAATAATATTGTGAATAATAATATTGTGAATAATAATACAATAATATTGTGAATAATACAATAATATTGTGAATAATAATAATACAATGATATTGTAAATAATAATACAATAATATTGTGAATAATAATAATACAATAATATTGTAAATGATAATACAATAATATTGTGAATAATAATACAATAATATTGTGAATAATATAATAATACTGAGTAAAAAAAATAGACAAATAAACATATAAATTAAGTACAAGAATCAACAAAATTTTTGATGACTCTGGAATAGACATTTTATAATGTATTTAAATTCCCAGAATAGATACAATGACATGTTCATTTGAAAGCATCACAGAACAGTATAAACATTCAAAACTTTCAGTTCAAAACCATCCCAAAGATGCAAACAATCATTAAATGGACCCTGAATTTCATATAATTTCATTTATTCTTGATAATGGCTGACTCCAGATGAAACTTAAAATCTTAACAAGAACTAATTGTCAGTCAATAAAACTTGTGTATATATAACATGTGCCTTGATAATTTTCTAATATCATTTATCCGGCAAGAATGCCAAACATTATATTAACTGTTTAGAGTACAACTTCTGGGAGACATCTAATCAAGGTCAATGTTATGTTTTCCAACAATCAATATAATCTATGCCTGCTTATCAAACTAATATTTCAAGTAAAACTTCTGCAAGAATAGAAATCAATACTTGCTAAAAATACATTTTCGTAATTTGATAGCAATTTAAAGTATTTTAGAAATATTACTTGTTTATACATATCTATCTATCTATCTATATATATATATATATATATATATATATATATATATATTATGAAAGTCCGACAATTATTTTAAGACATTTTTATGTCTATACATTCTTTTTTATATAGATACAAATATTTAAGTAAATTCTCTGTTTATAATAAACAGTATTAACAACATTTACTGGCCTTAATGTCCAAGAAATTGTTATAGAAAATATGCGTCCTCGAATAGGAATTGAACCTGTATCCTATACGAAACCGTCATATACTGTTTCATCTTTAATAGATAGATAGATAAATAGATAGACAGATTGATAGAATGTTAAATCAATATATCTGTGTGTGTGTGTGTGTGTGTGTTGGAGATACAATGTTTGTGAGTTTTGCAATAAACTTTAATAAAATCTCCGTCGGTTAGTGATATCAGTTGAAAACATAATTATCATCATCGCAAAAAGAGCAAAGGTTTTGTTAATTTGTTTGGTGAAATGATTTCAGTGCGTGAATCAGTACATTTTGAACATTAGCAGGCCATTTTTTTTTTACAAAAACTGTGATAACAAAATTAACCCTGATAATTTTGGTCCTATGAAAGGAACTTTTCATAATATTGCATCTTTATGTTTACAGGCGTAAATAGGTTCATCTATCATTCTGTTTACACTTCCCCCTGGTCTCTTGAACAGGAGGTTTATCCCTTGTTTCCTGTATAGGATTTGGATTTCTGGTTTGTCTGCTTCAGCTCTATACTTCTAATACTTGTTCTTTCCTATACTACCTTAGATGGCTCTTGGGCCTTATACTGGATGAACATTAGTAAAAACAAAAGAATGTCTGACTGATTTAATGGAATAACCTGTCACCTCCACACCTGTCACCTCCACACTATAGGTAGTATCTGTAAGTCAATGGACTACAGAGTCACCTCCACACCTGTCACCTCCACACTATAGGTAGTATCTGTAAGTCAATGGACTACAGAGTCTAGCTGGGATATATTAAGTACGACTCAGATTTATACGAGAACTACCGACCTTCCAATAGTAGCACTCACTACTGGAGTGACTTGCGAAGACCTTGTGCATAACTGTCACCTTTATTCTTATTGTACTGTTTTTTTTTTTACAATAAACCTTTACTTATTTTATCCACCATGTTTTTCAAGTATATATTCCTATTAGCACAGAATATAACACTGATATATGGTCAAATGAAGGAAGATAAAGATATGAAGATTGTGTTATAGCAATCAAATCTGTCTTCAAAGTAAAACAGATGTATATGCTTTGAAAATCAGCATTCAAAATCCTGATTTGTAAATGGGATTCCAATATTTGGTACTGATATTTGGGGTACCAATATTTGGTACCGATAAGAAATACATATATCTACTAATACTTTGGGGAATAAGTGAAGGTAGGTGGGGGAGGAGTGGAAAAATGCCCCCCCCCCCGAGTCATGTCAATTTTCTAAAAGTAAATATTAGTAAAGGTATTGGTAAAAATTATCAAATTATTGTTAATCTGTGGTATCAAAGAATTCCTATGGTTGTGATATGCCCATTAGCATGTAGAAGGGGTGGCAGAGGATGCGACGAACCTGGGCATCCATATTGAGAGGGCATCCAATCAAAGAGTGAAATAAAAAATTTAGTTTATATTTAATTTGAATAAAGTGTTTATTTAATGCTTCTTCTGTTTTTACATATTTAAAATGTCTTTCTTTCTCACATTTCTCAGTACTATGCCTTGTAAGCCTCTCTTTGGTTCTTAGGGACATGCAATCAAGGTGTTGGACCTGGGTATTACCAAACCACTGCACATTATTGGATATATCAAAATTATAATCAAAATCAAGTGGAATTGAGATCAAATCAATGAAATTAGAAGAAATACAAGCAAATATATGTGTGCAAAGTTGTGCATCAGCGGTTCCCAAATATTGTTTTCTCTGGGACACATTTTCGGAATGAAAATTTGCTCGCACATCACCAAATTTTGGAATAAAAAGTACATTTAAAAATAAAAAAAAAACAGAGAGAGAGAGAGAGATGATTAATGGGAGATAACTGCAAATTTGAAATCAGAACATTATCATTGATGACTCTCTCCTTCAATTTGCAGACCCTAGTTACTATGTTCTTAATACTTGATATAATGCAAAAAATATCACAATAATAAAATCAGACAGTAATTACTTATAATTATTTATACCGAGACACATACATGCAGTTACAAGTAACCCATAGTAATATTTAAAATCTTGGAATCATATTTATTTTTGACATATTGTTGTAACCAAGTAAATGGTTAACAAATAACAAAGCCAGGGTTGCAGATATATCATATATTAAACAGTCAGTACAACCGAAGATTATTACATGACTAGTGAGTATTGGTTGACCAGCATTCAATCTATTCGACTGTTATATTTAACAGCCCCCCGCCCCCGAGGGTGTATGGGGCACAAGGCTGGTTTATTGTAGGTATTCCAAGACTGTAGGCTCAGCCAAAAATATTCCCTTTTGTTGTGGATTCCGGGTTGAAATCCGGTACCAATAAATAACAAACGCCAGGAATGAATATATGGAAATAATGTATTAACGTAACAATACAAACTGGTAATGCAGGTTAGTAGTTCCAGGAATACGGGTTAGTAGCAAAATATCTATACAGTCTTTGGTATTGAAGTATTGCTGTACGACTTCTTACTGAGTCTACGTGCTCGCTCACTGTGACAACTACAACGCTGTTACCTCACCCTCACTTTTCCGGTTACCAACAACCTTTTACTCTGTCACTCTGGACTCGACTCTTCGGTCTGGCTCTCTCTGGTCTTCTTGTAGCCGTAGTATATGTATATACTGGGTGAGTCCATTTGTGTAAAAAGGGGAGAACCCCTCAACACCTTTGAATCTGCCTAGACGGGTTCAGGGACTGTCTATCTCCCCAGACGAAACTTTCCCCTTCGCCAAAGCTTCGTCTGAGTTCCTCACTGCCAAGGCAGAGTGTTTGACAGTTTGAACAATCTATGTGACTGTTTCCCCAAGGCCTTTTCTCCTACTAATCTTATAGTAGGCAGAAGAGTCCAACATAGACTCGTTAGAGGGAGGACACCACAACACATATGGATTTTTGAAACTATTTCTAAATCTTTGTTTTTCAATCATTCCGCCTCACCTTCTATCTTCTTCTGCGGCACCCATGAGGGACACCATTTGGAAATCATTGTTCTCGAGAAACATAGAATTAAAGAAAGAATGCATCACATTGGCTGTAGAAGCAGTATGGATAGTAAAAAAGCTAGCAGCATCAAAGTTTTTAACCTGAACCTTTGTGAAATCATCTGACATAGAATAACCCCAAACTACTTATTACTACTAGTACTGCTACTACAATGACAATGATTAGATTATAAATGAATGTGATATGGGAAAATTATTTCATTAAGAATAAATTAGTTAAATTTGAATTTCACCTGCTGATGGGTTTCCATGACCAAATCAGTAAAGGCGACGTCCATGCCAGGCATACTCTCAGGAAGTATCATTGGTGGTTACTGCTTCACTTATGACCCATATTACTTAATTGTCGCAGAATATAAAATGTACTGAACATTTTTATAACATCGACAATAACGCTAAAAGAAAGAGTCAAAATTTATGATGAAATACTTTAAGAAATTTGGATAACTTAAAATTATTACATCTATTATTCCCCTACTTCAATCACTCTGCCTCACCTGCTATCCTCTTCTGTTGCACGTATGAGGTGTGCCACCCTGTTTAGAAATCACTGTTCTGCATGAACTCTATTAACAGCCTCTTATGAATGACAACCTTTGATCACATCCTGTTTTTCTTTCTCTCTCTCTCTCTCTCTCTCTCACACACACACACACATACACACACACATATATACAGTGTAACCTGGATATAAGAGACCCGGATATAAGAGAAACCCGGATATAAGAGAGATTTTCTCTCGTCCCAAATTAGAGCCTGTGTTAATGTACATAAATTAGACCAAACCCGGATATAAGAGAAACCCGGGTATAAGAGAGATTTTCTCTCGTCCCAAATTAGAGCCTGTGTTAATGTATATGTAATAGACCAAACCCGGATATAAGAGAAACCCGGTTATAAGAGACTTTCTCTCGTCCCAAATTAGAGCCTGTGTTAATGTACATATAAATTAGACCAAACCCGGATATAAGAGAAACCCGGGTATAAGAGAGATTTTCTCTCGTCCCAAATTAGAGCCTGTGTTAATGTATATGTAATAGACCAAACCCGGATATAAGAGAAACCCGGATATAAGAGAGACTTTCTCTCGTCCCAAATTAGAGCCTGTGTTAATGTACATAAATTAGACCAAACCCGGATATAAGAGAAACCCGGGTATAAGAGAGATTTTCTCTCGTCCCAAATTAGAGCCTGTGTTAATGTATATGTAATAGACCAAACCCGGATATAAGAGAAACCCGGATATAAGAGAGACTTTCTCTCGTCCCAAATTAGAGCCTGTGTTAATGTACATAAATTAGACCAAACCCGGATATAAGAGAAACCCGGGTATAAGAGAGATTTTCTCACGTCCCAAATTAGAGCCTGTGTTAATGTATATGTAATAGACCAAACCCGGATATAAGAGAAACCCGGATATAAGAGAGATTTTCTCTGGTCCCAAATTAGAGCCTGTGTTAATGTATATAAAATAGACCAAACCCGGATATAAGAGAAACCCGGATATAAGAGAGATTTTCTCTCGTCCCAAATTAGAGCCTGTGTTAATGTACATAAATTAGACCAAACCCGGATATAAGAGAAACACGGATATAAGAGAGATTTTCTCTCGTCCCAAATTAGAGCCTGTGTTAATGTACATAAATTAGACCAAACCCGGATATAAGAGAAACACGGATATAAGAGAGATTTTCTCTCGTCCCAAATTAGAGCCTGTGTTAATGTATATGTAATAGACCAAACCCGGATATAAGAGAAACCCGGATATAAGAGAGATTTTATCTCGTCCCAAATTAGAGCCTGTGTTAATGTATATGTAATAGACCAAACCCGGATATAAGAGAAACCCGGGTATAAGAGAGATTTTCTCTCGTCCCAAATTAGAGCCTGTGTTAATGTATATGTAATAGACCAAACCCGGATATAAGAGAAACCCGGATATAAGAGAGATTTTCTCTCGTCCCAAATTAGAGCCTGTGTTAATGTATATGTAATAGACCAAACCCGGATATAAGAGACCCGGATATAAGAGAAACCCGGATATAAGAGAGATTTTCTCTGGTCCCAAATTAGAGCCTGTGTTAATGTATATAAAATAGACCAAACCCGGATATAAGAGAAACCCTGATATAAGAGAAACCCAGATATAAGAAACTTCTTCTCCGGTCCCGACAACTCTCTTATATCCGGGTTACACTGTATACAAAAATGCACATTGAAAAAAGACATGCATTCAATTTTTAAATATAAAACTACATTTCTTTGGGGCCAGTACAGATCAAGAGAACTGGTAACACAGTGAAAGAACCATATACTAACCACGGTCCAAGAAGTAGATTAGTAACATGTGTTATAAAATAATATAAGACATATCTCGGCTGATTTACAGGCAAATACTCAAGAGCGAGAGCCGGATGTGAACGGGACAAAACCCCGTCACAAAATGACCATTACCTTCAATTACAAATGTTCCCGACACACGAGTTCCAGTCGAAAAATAAAATAATAATTAAAGTGCTCTATTTTTCATCCAATAAAAATGCTTCCCTCCTAATTATACTTGCTTCGTTTTTCGAGCCTGTTAAGCCATAAAAATACGCTATAAAAGGGGTCACATGGAAGTTCAACAGTCAGTCCACAGGTGCCCAGGGTAGAGACCTGTCACGGTCAGCTACTGACAGCAGGGGAGCGTCAGCCACTGTCAACATGTGTGAACTACTATGAGAGATCGACCTAGGTCCGAAGCTTATGAACTTTACCACAAGGTAGCTGTCCCAAACCCACACGTTCCTGTTGAAATAAACCATGTAAATCTATTTCTGCTGTTGTCGTATTTCTTTCTTGCAACCATACGCTTGTCTATAACACATGGGAATTAATAAAGAAGATTTATTAATATTGTGAAAGGGCAAATATCACTTGTTTTCCTTCTCATTCTTTTCCAAAATAGGTTTGGGCCAAAAATGACGTTGACTCATTTCTTTAAAAAAATAACTTTTCCCCGCAAGATAATCAGCAATGTAATTAATTTTTCCTTGTGATTAAAGAATTAAGTTTCAGAAAAGTATCATTAAATTAGGTTTTCTAGTATTTCCCAGCAAAGTTGAATTTAATTCCCAAAGATACAAATTGATAAGTTTTGTCATATCTCAAATTCAGATGAGTTAGGATACCTAGACTTTTTGAATTTAAGCACAGCACTAGACTGGCATCCAGATCTCATCTATTTACAGTTGAGCTAGCTGAATGTAGCCATAAGTTCTATTCTAACTCTTTTCTCGCACTTCTCACTTGTGGAACTCCTTTCCGGCTACATGCTTTCCAGCTAACTTTAATCTGCAAAAATTTAAATGTAATGTCAATCACTATCTACTGTCCTCCTGATTACTCTTTTCTCTTTATGATCATTATTGATGTTTCTGTTTCTAATTCTTCCACACTCTGTAAGCCGTTGTGTTTTAGTGTAAGAAGTGAGGGATCAATTTAACACTGTATTTATATTGCAAACAGGACACCCTTACTCTAAGCATGATGAAAATCAAAGTTTTTCAATTATGATTATCATAATGTCATGGTTGCTTCTCTGTGCCTTTTCTATAAATACTTTCATGGTAATTGTTCGGATTAGCTCTTCATTATGGTACCTAGACTTTTAGAATTTAAGCGCTGTACTAGACTGGTGTTGAGATATCATTAATTTGCACTTGAGCTGGCTAGATGTAACCGTAAGTTCTATGCTAACAGTATTTTTTTCTCACACTTCATGCTTGTGGAACTTCTTTCTGTCTCCATGCTTCTCGGCCAACTTTAATCTGCCAAAATTTAAATGCATTGTCAATCACTATCTGCCGTCCTCCTGATTACTCTGATGTAACGGAATAACCTGTCACCCCCCCATGAGTGACTACATTATAGGTGTGCTATAAGTATCTGTAAGTTAACAGACTACAGTCTAGCTGGGATCAGTTCCAGCTGTGCTGTCAAACTCCCTGTCTTTGGTCAGAGAGGAACCCGGACAAGGATATTCTGAAGGGCAGTCTCGTCCAGGGAGTTAGACAGACCTGATCCCATTTATGTGGGTTCTATGGTGAATTTTTGGCCAAGCCTATGGGCTCGGAGAACCCACGCTAAACTGGCCTTGTGCCACATACAACCCACGTGGGGACGGGGGGCGTTAAATATAATGGAGCTTGAAGTGACTACACCAGTCTACTCGTGTGTCAGACCACTTGCAAGCTAACCAACATTCTACATCTTACATATCTATAAGTCTACCCTTCATCTATGCTTAGAATATTGCTGCCACATATGTTCCGGCACACCTGCTATTTACCTTGAGCTCTTTGATAAAATCCAAAGAATCAGCAATATTATTGGTCCTGATCCGGTGGCATGGCTTCAGTTACTTTCCCACCACCACAAGGTTTGTGTCTGTGTGCCTTTTCTATAAATACTTTCATGGTAATTGTTCAGATGAGCTCTTCACTATGGTACCTAGACTTTTTGAATTTAAGGGCAGTATTAGAATGGCACCAAGGTCTCATCAATTTGTTAGATGTAACCGTAAATTCTATGCTAACAATTTCTTTTCTTGCACTTCTTGCTTGTGGAACTCTCTTCTGGCTCCATGCTTTCCAGCCAACTTTAATCTGTAAAAATTTAAATGCAATGTCAATCGCTATCTGCTGTCGTCCTGATTACTCTTTCCACTTCCCGCTCATTATTAATGTTTCTGTTCCTAATTCTTCCACACCCTGTAACCCCTTGTGTCTTAGTGGCTTTACTGCCTTGCTTGTGGAACTCCCTTCCGTCTCCATGCTTTGCAGCCAACTTTAATTTAAATGCAATGTCAATCACTATCTGCTCTTGTCCTGATTACTCTTTCTTCTTCTGTTCCTAGTTGTCCCGCACCCTGTAACCCCTTGTGTCTTAGTGGCTTTACTTTCGTTGGGACGATCCATTAAGTGCTAAATCAAAAAAATGCTATTAAATAAATTGATAAATATATTATTAAATAGATTTATTTAATAAAAGATATGTATAACAATTTGGATATGAAAAAAAAGATGTTGGCCTTAATTTCAAGGCAAAAGTAAAGACACATTTACATATGATGGGTAATCTAGTAAAGTTATTAATATACTTATAAAATATACTATATAAAATATACAAATCATAAGGTTACAAATATTTATGTGTTTGCCATCATATATCAAGACTTTAATGACTTGCACATCTATCTGAGTATGCCTGTCTACTAGGGTAATAGCCAATTCCTGTTGCAGATGCATGCTCGGGCACATGTGGGTTTGTTCAACAAGAGACCACCTGTTGTTTATACTGCAACTATGATGAGGGGACCTTAGTTACACTTCCTGGTAGAGAGTGCATTATTAAGTCTGAACAAGGCCAGTACTCTCGAGACTCTGATAAATACCAAAATAGATTTGTTTCTATTGATGACTGTCAAAAAACCAAACAAACAGAAAAGCATAGTTTCTAAACCAACCCCAGCAAATACAAACCAAGGTTACTGACAGATTTCAGATAAGTATACAGGGGAAAAAACAAGCACAGAGATGTACAGACCCCACTGTATACGGAATTAGAAAAAAAAAAAATTGGTGAAGGGATCATTGCAGCTAAAAAAAAAAAACGTGTCTCATCAAAAATTACTTTAAAAAGAATAATATGAAAAATATGGTACACCGATGATTCATCATTAACAAACGAATGGTTTTAATAAGATGAGAAACAGCTGTGGAAAAAAAAAAAAACATGTGTGTTTTTTGTTTATCAGTGAATTACATAAATAAAACATATCTTTGCATCCACATCGGTTCGTTTTTTTGGGGTTTTTTTTTGTTGTTTTTTTTTAATCATTTTACCCCAAGCAAAGCAATAATGGCACTGTGATGCCAGGGATTTACAGGAAATGAAAGAGAATGAGAAGATTTTAGCGAGGAGAAGTGAGGAAGAAAGACAATAAAGGAGTAGGGTTTCAGGAAGAGAGATGACAGCGATTAATATTGCATGTAAATTATTGAAGATTATAGATACCAAGGAAGCAAGAGATCAGAACAGAGTTCTACAGGCGAGAAGTGCAAGACAAGAAAGTATTAGAATATAAGTGGCAGTTGCATCTAGCTAGTTCAACAGTAAAACGGTGAGACCTAATTGCCAATCTAGTAGCAAGTTTAAATTCCTGAAGTAGAGGCACTGAGGAAAAAAAGGCTCATCAGAACAGTTGCCATGGAAATATTTGTAGAAAAGTCAGAGAGAAGCCATTTTACATAGGTGAGAATGTGACTGAAGACAAGATGCATGATCAGGATTGGTAACATTACAGATCTTTCTTTGAATTTTGTCTAGAATCACCACATATGTAGCAAGAGCACAAGAATTTTGTAATTAACCATATTTAACAAGACCCTTGCTAGTATGCAAAGTTACTGTTTTTTTTTGTTTTTTTTTATTTGTGCTTAATACTAGCTTAACAGACAGTTATCTTTTAGTGTATTTCCAGAACATTTCCTGATATCAGTACTTATCAATACGTTACCCAACATTATAGATCATCCTGGGTAAGACGTTAAACTACATCCACATCCTGGGTAAGACTTTTAACTACGTCCAGCAGCAAGGCCC
>CAHIKZ030003713.1:585000-600000 GCA_903632075.3 Acanthosepion pharaonis
GTATGTGTAAAAATAGGTTTTAGTACCAGAAATACTTTGTAAAAAATTCATTACCAGCAATACATTTTTGAAGAAAAAATATTACCAGAAATAAAAATTTTGGCAGCATTAAATAACTCATTGGGGTTGATATACCATAAAACAAACCAAACCAAATCGAATGAGCAGTTTTTGAAAAGGAAACATTGCTTTATATATGTAGAAACAACTTTGATCTTTCAAAATGTTAACCATGTGTTTAATCTTTACTGTTGCTCAAGTGAATGTTGACCAGTTTCCACACAGATGAAGTAGAGTCAGCAGAGATGTGGTTCTACAGAAGGATGCTGAGAATGCCATAGATTGAGCATGTGAGTAATAAGGAAGTTTTGATGAAAATTGAAATGAAAAGGACACTTAGAATCAGAAACTGTTGAAACTTCTAGGACACATAATGAGAAAAGAGACCCTGGAGAATTCGACACTCACAGGATATATTAAAGTCAAGAGAGACAGAATGAAAACCTACCTAACAAACTTGTGTAAATGGATGGCATAGCAGAAGCTGGGAGGGAGATAATCAGTGCTAAGAACTTTTAACCCTGTGGAACGCCTAAAATCCACTAGAGACAGACAATTACAGAGGCACAGTTTTATGAAGAGATGTGGGGAAAATAAGTTAACCCTAGACTCGAACAAGTTAGGATTGTAAGTGATTGGGAGTCAGTTCCACAAACCGACATTTCATGAGAAAAAGATGCTTAAAAAACTTATATCTTACCAATGGAATATAAAGGGAATCCGGATGGTTTGCTACAATGGGTGTGGCATGGTGGGTCTTAGCCATGACGGTTAGGACTGGTGGAACTAAGGAATGTAGTTTGTCTGAACAATTTCCATGGGAATAGCAATAGAACGACGGGTGGCTTGAAACATTTCGTCTGGGGGAAAAGGGTGTAGGGTTGAAAAATATACATCAGCCATGCTTTTGGACTGGAAAGTGAAGATGGGGAGGTTCCTGCCCAGTAGTACTTGGTTTTCGGCTGGATCTCACTCTTGTAAAGGTGAAGGAAAGCAGGAGTCGGGTAATTAATGGAGTGGTAAAGGGAACCGAAGGATAGGAAATCGTGTAGCGCCATGATTGCCCATGTCCAGAAAGGACATAGCACAAAGAAGAAGAAGAAGAAGAAGAAGAAGAAGAAGAAGGGGAGGAGAAGGGAAAGAAGAAGAAGAAGAAGAAGAAGAAGAAGAAGAAGAAGGGGAGGAGAAGGGAAAGAAGAAGAAGAAGAAGAAGAAGGAGGGGAGGAGGAGGAGAAGAAGGGGAGGAGAAGGGAAAGAAGAAGAAGAAGAAGAATAATAGGAAGAAGAAGAATAATAGGAAGAAGAAGAAGGAGGAGAAGAAGAAGGGGAGGAGAAGGGAAAGAAGAAGAAGAAGGAGGAGAAGAAGAAGGGGAGGAGAAGGGAAAGAAGAAGAAGAAGCAGGAGGAGAAGAAGAAGAAGAAGCAGGAGGAGAAGAAGAAGAAGAAGAGGAGAAGAAGAAGAAGAAGAGGAGGAGGAGGAGAAGGGGAGGAGAAAGGAAAGAAGAAGAAGAAGAAGAAGAAGAAGAAGAAGAAGAAGAAGAAGAAGAAAGTTGCTTAAAGAGATATAATCTTGTGGCTGACTTTTCAGAGTCTAGGTAAATATAAAGATTTTATTATATGAAATAAAATTGCTAAGTGAAGTTACTTCTAGAGTTTTTACAGGCAGTTATTTTTTTTTACCCGATATTATATTCCGTTTCTTCATTTTTTTCTTTCTTAAATCTTTCAATTTATTTCCAATACACATTCAAAAAGAAAAAAAAATAAACAATTGAAACAAATTTGGATAAAATCTGAAAATAAATCGAAATGAAATGGATTTTGTTTTCTGATCCCCATAATTTTATAAGTGACTTCTCTAATTTCTGGGTTTGACGACAAACTACATCCAGCAGCAAGACCTCTGACCAGGAGGTTTTGAGGAGAGTGAAACCACCAAATAATTTCTGTTGTTTCCAGATCCACACTGACCCGGAGTGGCAAAATCTGTTAGACTCCAATCTATGGGCAACTAGTGAACCCCACAAACTAAAATTGGAATACTATGAATGTATAAAAATACATCTCTATAGTAAAAATACCAGCGATACGTTTTCATCGTAAAAAAAAAAAAAAAGTTGTGAAAGCAAAGTCAAATATATTATCACTTCAAAGCTCCCAAGAAAAGTAAATTCTTACATTATATAAGCTATAAGGAGTTGATATGCCGTTAAACAAACTATAAACTTCTCTAATTCAATCAATGTATTTTCTTTTTTCAATTTTGATTATTTTTACTGACTTTTCCAAGGGTTATGATTCCGTTTCATGTTAATATTTGTTTTCTAAAAGATCAGAATGATTATTAGAGTTACCTAAAGTTTGAAATAATATTTATAAGATCAAAGAAAAATGTCAATAGTAAAATGAAATGCTGAATGATATACAGTGTAACCCGGATGTAAGAGAGTTGTCGGGACCGGAGAAGAAGTATCTTATATCCGGGTTTCTCTTATATCTGGGTTTGGTCTATTTTATATACATTAAGACAGGCTCTAATTTGGGACCAGAGAAAATCTCTCTTATATCCGTGTTTCTCTTATATCCGGGTCTCTTATATCCGGGTTACACTGTGTGTATATATATATATATATATATATATATATATGACAAAGGCGGAAAAAAACGTCATCAGTGAAATTAAGTTCTAAGTGTGTTCTAATAAATTGGACCGATTTTAAATGTGAATTAAGTTTAAGCATCAAATGATTTTTTTTCTTTTTCTTTCAGATTCAACAACTTAAGTCTTTGGCAATTTCAACCATGGAAAGATTAACAATCAAACAACATGTTAAAGTTATCGAAGCCTATTACCAAAATGGACGTTCAAACAGAAATGCAATGAGAAGTTCCCAGGTTGCATAATCTCTCGAAATAGCAGAGTCAATTGGTCATCACGATCGTGCGACTTGACGCCGTTAGATTTCTTCCTTTGGGGGTCATCTCAAAAGTAAGGTCGATGCCGACAAGCCAACAACAATTCAACAGCTGAGGGATGAGATAATAAGGCATATTGGTGAGATCGAGGAGCATCTATGCAGAGACGTCATCAAAAAATTTTGACCATCGAGTGGAGGTGTACTGCCGAAGCCTTGGCCGATATTTGGGCGATATTATTTTTCACACATTATTGCTATGACTTAAATATCCAATAGAGAAATGAATAAATTTTCACCAATAACACTGATTTACTTACTGCTGACTCTGATCCGTCTTAACGAAACACCCTTGACAACTCCAAGAAATGGATCAATTAGTCTTAAATGGCGCATATAAGACCAGGGAAAAACGTCAATGTGATGAGAAACGGAAAAAAAATTCGTAAGAAACAGCGCAAAGAGTGTAGGATTACTATGATATCCATCCTATTATATGGCAGTGGATGTTGAAGAATCTCCCCACGGATGAGAAAAAAAAAACTAGAGATAGCAGAAATGTTGTCCTACAGAAGGATACTGAGAATTCCGTAGATGGAGCGAGTAAGAAACAAAGCGTAATTTTTCATTTTAACACCCGAGCGTCATTTACTGCTGAACTATTTTCTTTCAGAAATTAGTAAGCGTTTCCGTAAAACGATGTTTTTTGCACTTAATTTAAGAATAAAGTTAACTTTCAAATATATGTAAACATCGACAAATAAAAGAATAACAAAAGAAAAAAAAACACCTAACCCTAACTTGAAAGTTAACTACAAGGAATTACTGTGAAGGGAGTAAATAGGCTTAAATTGTATACGTCCACCGACAGAATTCAGCACTGAATTACTTATCAATAAGCCGCTAATGGCCGACGAAAGACCAGGAAAAAGTCCGATTTTTTCGGGTCGTTAACATCCAAAAAGGTAGGTTTCTTTAATATCTAATTGTTGATTTGAGTTCAGCATATACATTTGCACGGAAATAAGACTATTTGGGAAAAATTTGAAGGGATATTAGCGCTCGGGTGTTACAATATAAATTTACCAAACAAAGAAATCTTAAAGAAAATGGCAACACTTATACTCAGAATCACGAAAAGACAGCTCATATTCCTTGGACACATAATGTAGACGAGGGGGGGGACTTTATCCATGGGGCGTATTGCAGGCAAGAGAGGTATGAGAAGTCATCGAAAAGAGGTTTATTTTGTTTTACGGCATATCAACCCTCACAATGGGTTATTTAATGCCGACAGCATTTTTAAGATAGGTTCATATGAATAGAATGTTTTCTTTGTAAGAAATCATTTTTGCGAGGAGGGTTTTTGTCGAGAGTCAAATATATTGATGGTAATTTTTTTTTCCAATAATGTATTGCTGGTAATATACTGGATCGGATTTCCTACATTTTTCAACCGATTTCAACAAAATTTCACAGAACAGCGTAAAATTACCTTGTGGTGGTTGTGACAGTGCCAAAAATTAGAAAAACACAATTGTTTTTGCACGAAATCAATTTGAAAACATGATAAAACACGATTCTGTCGCCAGAATGAAAGGGGGACAACTCATATCAAGTTATACTTATAAAACCCAGGTTGTTTGTTTGTGTGTGTGTGTGTGTGTGTGTGTGTGTGTTCGTTTATATATGGGATCGGATTTCCTACATTTTTCAACCGATTTCAACATAACTTCACTTTTTTTGGCAGGTAGTGTTTCTTATTGTCTTGCACACTTTTTTCTTTATCTTTACATTCAGAATGCTTAAAAAATTCCATTTACAAGACAATTGTTTATAATAAAATTCTATTCAATCGATAGAACTCATAATGATTGAAAACAATGTTTTTGTTTCAGTTTGGGTTTGACCAATTCGTAAAAAAAAAAAAAACTAATTAAGACATGCTTGTCCGTCAACCTTAAACAATAATCTTTGTCAATTTTATTTTTCAGTCTTTATGATGGTCGATACTTGATCTATCTCTTACTGTTATGTCCCCGGGCAACGCCGGGCTCTACTGCTAGTTAAATATAAAAGCAAGATAAAAAACATGAATAATAAAGTGAAGCACTTGTTTTCTATAGAAAGCTGTTTTGTTTTCATGTTTGGTTGAAACAGTAAATGCAGTTTTATAGATTTGCTTTTACTGTTTCATTTGGCCAACTTTTCTTAGGGTTGGGTTGAATGTGAAATGAGTAAGGTAAGGAGAGTAAGAAGTTACAATATTTCAAATCAGTGGTCGGTAACCTTTTGGTGAGGGCGGACCAGAAAGTGGTGCAGTGGTTCAGAGGAGGGCCACGATATCAAATAAACTATAATAAATTGTTTCAACCTCAGGACTCTCCATCCAGAAGGCTGCCTTGGTCTGACGGTTTAAAGAAAAACAATGAAGTCAATATGTTATCTAAACAAGGTTCCTTATTGTTATGCCATAGTACCTATTCTATTGTAATGGACTCTCCCATAGATAATAAGTAGGAGTAGCAGTGGCAAGTCTGCAGAATGGTGTTGAGCGCGTCAGTCGAGATTCGGACATTTGAAGTACCAACCATCACAACTAGATTGCTGCGCCATTGACTCTTATTTTCCAAGTTCCTAACGTTTTGTACGTCGGACCTAATTTAGGACGACTTATTAGAAATACAAGCATCCACTGTGAAAATACTTCACAACACTTATTTTACTGCAGGTATATCAGGATAACAACACAATCAACAAAAAATGCAAATTCCTTACTACAAACGGAATACAGTTAGAAATGGCAAATGCTTACAAATAATGATACCATCATTTTCGTATTATTTACTAGTCTTTTATATTTTCCGCTTGGCAAAACATATTTCTTGTAGAAGTCAACAATGTATTCGGAATAAAATTTGGATTTTAAAAATTCGTCGCATTGTAAATCGATTAACGCCAACTGATTTTTTCTGTCACATGCTCCACAAATTAATTAGATAATCGATGTCCTGGTGTTAAGTTGGCTGACAGGACGAAAATCCTTCGCGGGTCGGAAAATCATCTTTATTTAGAATCTAAGTAAAGATGACCTTATTGATATGATAGTCAACATTTAAAATCATATTTTTACCTGCTTCCAAACCATGACTATTGACACTAATGGATGCTCTCCTTTGCTCGGACGAACTACATTACTTGGTTCTACCAGTTTCAATCTTCACAGCTAGGACAGCGTCTTCTCGCGAACCACTGCCTGTGGAACCAACACACAAGATGTTTCCCAATCACTACTCTTAATCTGTTTGTCTAGGGTTAACTGATATCTTCCCCTCATATCCATAAAAACTGTCACTCTACTTTGAGTAACCCTCGCTTTGTACAATATATATATATATATATATATATATATATATATATATATATATATATATATATATATAGTATATGATTGGTGTATATGGAATGAATTCCAATAACCAACAAATACTATTCTTAAAAAGAGGGCTAAATCCAAAGTAGAGCAGATATAATTATTTATTTAAAAAAAATTATAACATAAATATGTTATAAAATCACTACAAAAATAGCCATTTTGTTTCAACACCCTCGGTGTCTTATCAAGTGATGATGTTGAATGTAAAATAATGGTTATATATATGCAGTCTACCGCAAAAAGAAATGACAGCCTACCGCAAGAAAATCTTCTGCCTAGCCAGTCATGAATCGAAAGCACTAAAAGATGGCTGGATGTTAAAGCGTGTGTATGCGTGAAGACATTTTTATATCTTCTATGTTAGATGGACTATATGAGCCTCGTAATGTTTAATCAATATCATAAATTAAAAATGATTTTAAAAAGCATTCATATCAGTCAGTTATGTGCCATGCATGAATCGATACAAGACTCACGAGGCAAATTTTTCCCGCAGTTGGTTACCATTTCTTTCTGCAGTAGACCAGTTACCATCCAAGGCTATAGAACCCAGTCTTTCCTGCTTTTGCCCATAGCTGGGGTGGGGGAGAGAAGAGGATTAGAACGTAAGTGAATGCAATGGATTCGACTGGAATTCGAACTCGGCTCTCCGATTCCTCAATCCGAACCGCTCCACCATGCCTCAAGCATCCGTATCAGTCAGTTATGTGCCATGCGTGATACACGCTTAGGCGATCATGTATCTTTCGATACATGACTGACGAGGTAGATTTTTTTCCCGCAGTAGGTTGTCATTTCTTTCTTCGGTAGACCAGTTGCCATCCAAAGCTATAGAACCTGGTCTGTCCTGCTATTTACCCATAGCTGGGAGGAGAAGAAGAGGATTCTAACCTTTCCCAAGAGTATTAGCACGTAAGTGAATGTAATGGATTCGACTGGAATTCGAACTCGGCTTCACTAAAAACAAATTTGACGAAATGGAAAGGATCCTAACACTGGAAAAGATCTTCTTTGTTTAGCAATATTTTAGCTTGAAAGATTTCAAAAGAGAATGACGTTTTCTTTTTTAGTGCCATGATCTCTCAGTCTTCTGGTTACACGCACACACACACGTAAACCTTTTTTTTTTTTTTAAAACTAACGCTTAGAATGTTATATAACGATTTTTAATATGCTCCAGAGTAAAGTATATTTTCGTCGGGGTATGGGTTAAAAACACTTAGAAAGAAAAATGGTCTGTGGAAACGAAAAAAAAAAACCTCTTTTTTTTCGGGAACTTAAAAATACGTAACGTACATAAGAAATAATCCTGTTGAAGTTTGTTTGTGGAAAGAACATACGATTTTTTCTAATGATCGCCTAGCCGTGACATTGACGGAACTAACGAAACTCGTAGAATGATTTTAAACTCGGTGTTCGTGGCCTTATGCCAAGCTTAGTATTAAAAAAAAAAGGAAAAGAATAGAAATTCCAAAGACATGAATATCGTCTGAATATAACCGAGGTTTTGAATTTTCAATGATAATTTTCCTTTTTTTTCCATGTAGAATAAAAAAATGCGAATCAAAGAAAAACATAAAATAAAGCAAACATTGGAATAATATAGAAAAATATGGAAAGTTAACTCATACACATACATTCGTACATTTTTGTAAGTCTGTTAATTAAATATTCTTTAATTTCTTTTTGTATGTTGATGCTTTTAAATATTTATAAACACAACAGTTTAAAAGTTTGAGACCATCCATGGTAATTTTTTTTTAAATTGGCGCAAAAATTATTTGTTTTGTACTTAAAATTAAATAAGAGAAAATGATTATACATGGTAAAAAAGAAAAAGTGAGACATGATTTTTTTTTATAAGAAAGTTCAATTTGATAAAAAGAAAAAAAAAAGCATTTTATGATTAAATTTTGCTCTTGTCAAAATATCCTCCTTTAGCCATGATTACTGCAGCACAAATTTTTGGCATTCATTGCAAAAGTTTCTCAAAGTATAAGTTTGAGAATTGATTCCATTCTTTTTTCAATGAACTCTTAAATTTTTTTTTTTTTTTTTTTTTTTGACTCTTCTGCCAAATTCATCCCAAGCTAATTCCGGGGATGGCTTCAAACTTTGGAACTATAATGTATTTATATAAAATGTTTGTAAAAAGTTGTGACAGTCACACATAATATGCGTACTTTTTTTTTCTGTCTAGTGTTAATGTTTGTTACTTTATGTGGCGTATTATCAGTGAAAGAAAACGTAAAATAAATATGGGGAAACGAAATTATCAAAGAACAATTTTAGGAAAATCTAAGATAAAGTGGGAAATTCTTTTTTATGTGATGCCTTAGTAGTTCTTTGCAATGTTTAATAACAAAAAATTAATGAAAACATAAGGAAAAAAGTAACTAAGTAAAATCGGTAGTAATACCCAAAACAACACACACACACACACACACACACACACATATATATATATATATATATATATATATATATATATATATATATATATATATATATTATATAAAAGGCTCAAACACTAATATTCCATGGTTATACATTGGAATCTTAAGCTAAGCACGATCCAAATCATCAGACCTAAAAAAAAATTTTTAAATTCTTACTCTGTCCTGGACATTGAGATCTACCTGGATTCTATCCTCTTGGGAATTTATATATATATATATATATATATATATATATATATATATTATAGTGTAACTCGGATATAAGAGAGTTGTCGGGATCAGAGAAGTCTCTTATATCCGGGTTTCTTTTATATCCGGGTTTGGTCTATACATTAACACAGGCTCTAATTTGGGACCAGAGAAAATCTCTCTTATATCAGGGTTTCTCTTATATCCGGGTCTCTTATATCTAGGTTACACTATATATATAAAGACATTTTTTTTATGTTTATACATTCTTTTTATAGATACAAATATTTAAGTATAAAAAGAATGTATAAACGTAAAAAATGTCTTAAAATAATTGTCGGACTTTATCCATTTGACCACTAACATTATCAACATATATAATGTTTAAATTTGAATTTCATGTCTAATAACATCAACGTAAACATCATTTTCCTAAAAGATGTAAAACGCCATACAAAATTTTTTTTTTGTCGTAGATTTTCAGATTTCGTTTGAAAAAAAAAAAAAAAAGCTGTAAAAAGGAAAGAAAAAAAACTCCCCGAATGCACCTTTTGTATCTCGCAAAAAAAAAAAAAAAAAAAAAAAAAATAAAATTTACTAACAACAACTGATTTTGATTCATAATAATAAAAACACATCCACCCACGAAAATTATTAATGAAATAAAAAATAAAATAAAAATACCAAAATTGACTTTTCCGAACTTAGCCCAAACTCTGATGACCGCTGGCAGTGCACTCAGATAAATTTACTGCGCTACAAAAGTTTTTTTCTTCCTGTGTTTTATTTATTTATTTTCATTTTATTTTATTTTATTTTATTTCTTAAATAAAAGGCCAAAGGACTAAAAATAATTTTTCAGTTCTTCAATTTTTATAACCTGCATGCACACACGCACCCGTAAAAAAATTATTTATTTCCAACTCATTTTTACCGCGAATTTTTACGCTTGTTTTTTTCAAAAAAAAAAACACATGACCTTAAGTAGGGAGTTGTTGTCGGAAGAACGGGTTCCAGGTATCGTGGCTACAAATTTGTGTCTGGAGCAAATCCAAAAGTTCGACCTACACTCTTTTTACATGTAAATTCAAGTTTTTAGGGTCTTGCGCGTGATGTGGTGTCAGTGATGCGTGTGTGTGTGTGTGTGTTTCGAAAATTTAAGTTATTATAAAAAATATTTCATCCCTCTATACAACTAAAGTTTTTCTTTAAACTTTTACTTATTTGTCAAATAAAAAAGAAAAGCTGTAAAGAGAAGAGGGATCGGTTCCAAGTGGTACCATACTAAAGTCCCGCTTCTGGGTTTTTAAAAAAAAAAAAAAAAAGAAAGAGAAAAAAAAAATCTCTTATATCCGGGTTTGGTCTTTTTTATTTACATTAACACAGGCTCTAATTTGGGACCAGAGACAATCTCTCTTATATCCGGGTTTCTCTTATATCCGGGTTTCTCTTATATCCGGGTCTCTTATATCCGGGTTACACTGTAATAATAATAAAAATGTACACGTCGCAGAGACTCGCTGCCAAGGGTGTCAAACGCGCACGAGAAAATTAGTTTGGTGCGATTACCGTTTACTGGGCCCGCTTAGAAAAGCAGTAGCCTCTTGTTATCGGCTTAAGGAAAAGAGCTTTTTTTAGTCCAACATTTTTTTTCTTCGACCAAAACAATTGAATTATCATCAGTTTATTTTATTATTATTATTTTTTTACACGAAACAATTGAATTTTTTTACCATAAATAACCCTCCTAAATCAAACCTTAACAACTGAATTATATTTTCTAAACAAAAGCAATAATTAATATTCGATTTTTTTAAAAATCCTAACCCTAAATCTCGACGTAGGAAATTTAAGTCAATACTTTTTTTTGGGGGGGGGGTTAAGTTACTTAGTAAGCAGGCGATCGTTACCGCTTTTCCTGGGCGTGCCCGGTAAACGGTAGTCAGGCTGATCACTCCACGTAAGGAATTGAATTGTAATATTTTTGTTGGGGTGGGTGCAAATTCGTACTCGAGCCCGCTTCTTGGCATAAAACGTCTCTCCCCTCAAAACACTCTGACGACAGGCCCGATCCCCTCGACGATCTGTCAATAAAGCATTCTTTATGACATTTTTAAGCCATGAAACTAGAATTAAAATTTCTTTACAAATTTATTGACACTTTTTTTTAAATTTATTTTTGTTTTTATAACTGGCTCGAAATCGTCACAACACAAGTGTTTCAAATATTTTTTTTTATATACTGAAAGGTACTTTTATAGATATTATTCACAGAAAGTGACGAACATATTTGATAATTTGATTTTGAACGTCATAAACGAACGTTTTTTTTTTTTTTTTTTTATCTGATAAATAAACATTATCTATATGCGGGTAATTATCAAAACAAGATAAGCCAAGCTTTGTGTCCGATTTTGACCTATGACACGAGTGTACGCGCTCGGGTCCTCCACATTAACTGATTTTGTGTCGCATCCTGGCCCCGTAGTGAGGAGGGGTGAAATAAATATCCATATCAATACTTTCGTCCGTGTCGCATCTAAGCAACGCTTTTTTTTATTTATCACACACACAAAAATAAAAGCTTCAGTATTTTATTTCTTTCTTCAAGTCACTTGAATCAAGTGAATTCACTTCCTCTACTTTTTAGTTGCCACGATCTGTAAAATTATTCACTTTTTCCTAGACTCAGTTTTAAACAATTTTTAAAAGTAAAACTAAAAATAAAAAAGCAACTACTTTCTTCTTTCAAATTAAAATTCTTGCTCTAAAAAACTAGTTTAATTTTTTAAAAAAAATGCTTTCTACTACTAAATTAGTTTCTTTTCTTTTTTGTGACGTGCAAAGACTTTTTTAGTTTTACTACAGTACTACGTTGTTACGGTTATTGTACAATCAATAAGAAAAGTTGGGGTTTTGTCGGGGAGAGGGTTAATTAGACGAGTACATACGAACATGAGAAATGTGTGTATCTCCGTGTTCATTTGTGTAAAAACTTACGTATACTGAAGTTTTGTTTGTTGAGTTAATTTATGAATTAATTTATTACCAACTATCGACTGATCTGAAAGAGTCTCTGCATTTATGACTGTCAGTCACAGACTGTGATTGTCAATCATGGGCCGACTACTACGGCTACGATAGGTTTTAAAACCCGGCTAAATAGTCTGCTCTGTTTATTATTATTGTTATTATTATTATTTCACTTGTTTTATTAAGAAAATATCAATTACTGTCAAGAATTTTGGTCACCATAAAAAGTCGATAAATAATTTTCTCCTGCTAGAAAAGCGAATTTTATCATTCTTCACAGCATCTTATTTTTTTAGTCTTATTTTAAAAACTTACGCAGTCTTTTCGGGGGTCTTGTGTTTTTTTTTTTTTGCGCTGATGGAACGGCCTGTTTGAAATTAAAATATTCTTCCTTTTAGATGTTAGGATAAAAAACCAAACAAAACAAAAAAAAACTCCAAAAAAACGAACGTCTTCTAACCATCGAAATTAAAAAATAAATACCACATCAATTCTGATAATTTTACGAGATCATAAATATACTGACACCTAAAATATAGAAAGATTATCCAACGTCAATTTTCCAGTGATAGGGGATATTATAGCGAGAGTGCAATGCAAAATTTTAAAATACTATTATCACTCATCGTTTTCACACTCAGACAAACCATCGATAAACCGAAACGCCTCGTGTTTATCTGTGACGTGAAAACTGAACAATATTCCATGGTAACCAGTTTTCTTTTTAATTGTCATCTTCATGATTGTCAAGAGAACTATTGTATATTTCTCTTTATTAAAAAAAAAAAAGGAATATAAAAATGAAAACGGTTCTTCGTTTTTCTCTCGGCTAGTTGCACACCCGCACGACACAACAAATAATAGACGCCGGCGAGCGCACGTGTTCTCTATTTCCTTTCGATCCATGTATTGTAGGGTTCATTGCAAAGTATGATCTATCTATCTATCTATCTATCTATCTATCTATCTATCTATCATATCTAATCTATCTATCTATCATATCTAATCTATCTATCTATCTATCTATCTATCTATCTATCTATCTGTTTCAGTGTTTCTAATCTATCTATCTATGTTTCAGTGTTTCTGTCTATGTTTCAGTGTTTCTATCTATCTATCTATCTATCTATCTATCTATCTATCTATCTATGTTTCAGTGTATCTATCTATCTGTTTCAGTGTTTCTATCTATCTATCTATCTATCTATCTATGTTTCTATCTATCTATCTATCTATCTATCTGTTTCAGTTTCAGTGTTTCTATCTATCTATCTATCTATCTATCTATCTATCTATGTTTCAGTGTTTCTATCTATCTATCTATCTATCTATGTTTCAGTGTTTCTATCTATCTATCTATCTATCTATCTATCTATCTATCTATCTATCTATGTTTCAGTGTTTCTATCTATCTATCTATCTATGTTTCAGTGTTTCTATCTATCTATCTATCTATCTATCTATGTTTCAGTGTTTCTATCTATCTATCTATGTTTCAGTGTTTCTATCTATCTATCTATCTATCTATCTATCTGTTTCAGTGTTTCTATCTATCTATCTATCTATCTATCTGTTTCAGTGTTTCTATCTATCTATCTATCTATCTATGTTTCAGTGTTTCTATCTATCTATCTATCTATCTATCTATCTGTTTCAGTGTTTCTATCTATCTATCTATCTATGTTTCAGTGTTTCTATCTATCTATCTATCTATCTATCTATCTATCTATCTGTTTCACTGAAACAGTTTCAGTGTTTCTATCTGTTTGTTCATAATGAATCTGATTCCTTAACACTTGTTTCAGTCTGTTCAGCAGCTGTATATTGCCTTCTGTTTAAATAAAATAAATGTGCCTCATCGTTCGCGAGCTCGTCATTGAATATTACTAGTGAGAAAAGTGTTCGATCCTCACTAGGTGCCCAAACTAAGATTAGCTTAGCAAATAAAAAGTTCGCCTTGTGGTCGAGGTAATCGTTAGTGATCGTGTTTTGTTGACCATTCATTACTACTGAATAGCGAACTGTGGATCCTTACTACGTGCTTCATACGAGCGGTCTTTCAAATTTAAACAACAAATCTAGCTAGCTAGCATCTTAGGATTCAAATGAAAGCCCCCCCCCCAAATC
The DNA here is from genome assembly GCA_903632075.3 of Acanthosepion pharaonis. Classification (NCBI taxonomy): domain Eukaryota; kingdom Metazoa; phylum Mollusca; class Cephalopoda; order Sepiida; family Sepiidae; genus Acanthosepion; species Acanthosepion pharaonis. The sequence continues at coordinate 599,219 of CAHIKZ030003713.1, forward strand.
ATACACATGTTTAAAAAACTAAGTCTCCTGGCGCTGATCTCTGAAAAACAATTCTCTTGAACATTTTTTTTAAAAGTGTTCTTCAACGTCAAGGCATCCAAAGACACGTAAAAAATCGAAACACGAAAGAAGAGAAACGCTCCTTCGTGTTTTTCCGTTTTTTTTTTTTTTTTTCATCAAAACTCCCTTTTGACACTAAAATAAATTTAGTATTTTTTTTTTTTTTTTATCTACGACTTCTTGGACGAACAAAATATCGTTTATTTATATTCAATTCAAATGACTAAAAAAAAAAACCCCCAAAAAAATCACTAAAATAACACTTCAACATTTTACGGCCATCTCTGAAAGTTTGTTTTTTTAACTTATTGATTGTCAAAACAAAATAATTCTACCAATTTCTTTGCATTTTCTTTTTCAGGAAGTTCATGGTTAAAAGAACAAACAGTCCACTTTTTCTCTCACGCACCAAATGCTTTTTGTTGAAAACTGAAATTTATGCGTCCTTTTCATAAAATATTGAACTTACACACACACACGGACAGATACACACACACACACACACACACACACATATGTATGTATATATATATATATATATATATATATATATATATATATATATATATATATATATATAATCTGTGTGTGTGTATTTTTGGGCAGCTTATCTTCACTCAAGCATGTTACATTATTAAATAATATAGACATATTATGTCTGTCTATTTTATAATAATCCTTTCTAGCTCTCTAATTATTTTCCTGATGTTAAGGTGAAATTC
>CAHIKZ030003713.1:607500-697500 GCA_903632075.3 Acanthosepion pharaonis
TATGTATCTATATATATATATGTATATATATGTTTGTATATATATATATATATATATATATATATATATATATATATATATATATATGTATATGTTTGTACATATGTGTGTGTGTGTGTGTATTTGTGCACACACCCACACTCAGATGAATATATGAATCAGTTTCGATCTGCATGTAAAGTTTTCACAATTGACAAAGTTTGCAATACATTTCCATACTTTTTAAACATATCACACAATCCTTCATTATTTTGTGAGACAAATGAACCTCATCTTTGTTGTTATTCTCATAATGTTTCGACCGTTGTGCCCACTGCCTTCGTCAGGTGTCCATCAATCCAGGTAACCACCAGGGAATTCTGGAATGCAGACACAAATTTCTTTGTGTCCAAATCTTATTAAAACATTTGTATACGACGGACTTGTCAAATTTATACGTGCCCCCCCCCACACCCTGACACCATCCTGATCTTTTACTTTATTTTGTTTTTTTTTGTCTTTTCTCCTATTTATGAAATCTTTTGTTGCTGCTTTCTTATTTCTTCTCTGTGCGCACACACACACACACTCACACACACATACACACACAGAGTATGTGAAGAGATGCAAATATGTATACGTCTATATATTCAACACCACTGTTTACAAAGAATGTTATTATCAAACCATTACAAATGGTCAATATGCATACTACAGCATAAGAGAACAGGGATGAAACACGTTCACACCAAACAAGGAACCGTTTCTGGTACATAGATGTTCATAAAAACTAAGCAAGTGCATGCACACACACACACATTCTGTCATCTGGACTGGCACAGACATACACACTGAAACAGATATATCCATACACATATTCAGACATCTGGACAAACACAGGCATCCCTAGACATACACACTAACATAGATATATCCATATCCTAACACACTGTAAACTTTACAGAATCAGTATTTTATTATAATACATCCACAGCTTATAATATATATATATATTAATATATACACAAATGCATATATACAGTTCCACTGTGCACAAGTACATATATTTGATGTAAATTTTTAAATATGTAAAAGTGTAGGTATAATTTTACATACCTGTGTTTGGGATCCCTATAAAACCTTTTTGATACTGATTTCCTTAGTTACTTTTTTTCTTTTAGAACTCCATTGTGTATGTATTTTTTTTTTCCATTTTATTTTTTTTTTCTCAGAAGTACCCTCTGCAATTTTGAGGAAGCGCAAAGTGCTGAATTGTATACGTAAAAGTTTGAAACCCGGCATTCTCCATTGACGTTCAGAAGAGTGCATTCAGTGGATAACAAGTTGTGAAAAAAGAAAGAAAAAAAAAAAAAAAACAAATTCACAGAGTTACTCCTTTATGTACAGGAATAACTTTACTCGGAGTTGAAGAAGAGAAACAGGTCGGTGATGCTCAATGCAAAGGTGTCCTTTTTTTTAACTTTTTTTTTTTTTTTTAAATTTTTTTCTTTTTAATTTTCTTTTTTTCAAAACAAATTAAATGGAAAGAAATTTTATAACAACTGGAGAAAAAGAAAACAGAAAATTCAATTTTCTAAAATCATCAACTCGTTTACATATGCACACACACACACACACACACACACACACACACATATATATATATATATATATATATATGTATATATATATATATATGTAAAATTTCCTACCGGAATGGGTAAAGGAAATCAGCCAAGTTCAGGAAGGAAAAATAAAACAAAATTTCTATATAATTGTTTTATAATCATTTGGTCCATCAACACTGGCATGGGTCAAATATTATAGAATATCATCATTTTTTTTTTTTTTTTTACAGAAAGTTTCTTTTCCTTTTGCATTCAAAATATCATAAAATAAAAACGCAAACAAAGAAATAAAAAAAGAATCAGGATTAAAATTAAACTTTTGCAAATCGGGATTTGGCAGTGTTAGAAGGTTTTCTGTTGATTTGCGCATTCATAATACAAATAATTGTATCTATTTATTTTTTTTTTGTCGCTACAGATTTAGGAACAAGCCAAAAGTGTGCAATTTTGAAAACAAACATATTTTCTGACACATCTATTGTCAGTTGAGCCATGATTGTAAGATGAATTGAAAAAAATAAAATCATAAAAAAAAGACAGTAGAATAAAATATAACAGAAAAGAGAAAAAAAAGCAACACTTGGGAAACAAGATGATGCAGGAGGGGCGGGGGTGGATGCATAAAGAAAACTATTTGAAATGATGTTTCTAATCATGTTTTGACACTTGACGAAAAAGAAGCAGGCGAAAAGTACAAGATCTTTGAAACTAATTTTCAAAGAGAAAAAAAAAGATGCAGCAACACTTAAAAAGCTTGACGCCTCTTCTGAGAATTTATACATCTGAAAAGTCACATTTATAACAAATATATATATATATATATATATATATATATATATTGGTATTCCTATAGCAATCACTGGCCCAAACAAAAAGAAAAGAAAAAGATAATAAAAAGAAAGAAAGAACAAAAAAGAAAGATAATAAAAAGAACAAAAAAGAGAGAGAGATAGAATAAAAAGAAAGAGCGAAAAAGAAAAAGAAGGAAATAAAAAGAAAGAAAGAAAGAAAACAAAAAAAAAGAAAGAAAGTGAATGCTTGAGAAAGTAAAAAAAGAAGCAAATACTCTGAAGAATTTCAAGTTGAAAAAGTCGACACCAACTAACCTGCGATATTGAAAAATCTCCGAAGGCAGCAGCGTGGTGAGTTGTGCGTCCTGATGAAGTACTCTAATACTACTGCCACGGCTGCTGTTGATACTGCTGCCAATACCGCTGCTGCTACTGCTGCGGCTTCTGCTATTGTGTGACAAAAGTGTTAGGTGTTGGTGGGGAAGGTGCAAGGGAAGGAGAGATCTCCGTGAAGGTGGAAGACAAAGAAAGAAGCTTCAAGAGGGTGGAAAGAAAAAGGAAGGCTACAGTCCTGTAAAGGTGTGTGGTATGCTTAATGAATGCTCAATGCTAGAAATACACAGAGAAGAAGAAGAAGAAGAAGAAGAAGAAGAAGAAGAAGAGGAGGAAGAAGAAGAAGTAGAGAGCAAATGAAAGAAAGTAAAAAAGAAGGAGAAAAGTGGTAAATGAACTTGAGATAAAAGAGGAAGGATAATTGAAGAAAAGTTGCTAATAGATATAAGGGAAATAAAGAAAAAATAACTGAAGGAAATGAATAAAGGAAAAGAGATGATGAAGAAGGGGAATTCAAAGTTGAATGAAAGAAGAAGATGAGGATGTGAGGAGACAAAAATCAAGGAGGATAGGATAAAATAAGGAGAACGTGAGCAAGTGAAGAGAACAGAAGGAGATAAAAAAATAAAAAAAAATAATGACAATTGGATAAAAGAAAGAAAGAAAGAAAGAAAGAAAGAAAGAAAGAAAGAAAGAAAGTATGGAGAGTGGGAAATGAAAGAAAGAATAGAGAATAAGAAAGAAAGAAAGAAAGAAAGAAAGAAAGAAAGAAAGAAAGAAAGAAAGAAAGTATGGAGAGTGGGAAATGAAAGAAAGAATAGAGAATAAGAAAGAAAGAAAGAAAGAAAGAAAGTATGGAGAGTGGGAAATGAAAGAAAAAATAAAGAATAAGAAAAAAGGAAGAAAGAAAGTATGGAGAGTGGGAGATAAAAGAAAGAAAGAAAGAAAAAGAAAGAAAGAAAGAAAAAGAAAGAAAGAAAGAAAGAAAGAATAGAGAATGGGAAAGAAAGAATAGAGAGAAAGAATAGGAAGTTGAAAAGAAAGAAAGAAAACATGGAGAGTGGGAAAGAAAGAATAGACAGTGGGAAAGAAAGAAAGAAAGAAAGAAAGAAAGAAAGAAAGAATAGAGAGAAAGGATAAAAAGTGGAAAAGAAAGAAACTGAGAAAGAAAGAACAAGAAAGAATAGTGGAAAAGAAAGAAAGAATGGAAAGAAAGAAAGAAAGAAAGAAAGAAAGAAAGAAAGAAAAAAGAATAGAGACTGGGAAAGAAAGAAAGAAAGAAAGAAAGAAAGAAAGAAAGAAAGAAAGAAAGAAAGAATAAAAAGTGGGGAAGAAAAGAAAGAATAGAAGATTGAAAAAAAAAAAAGAATCAAAAAGAAAACGAAATGAGCAATGAAAAAATAAAGAAAATAACAAATAAAATAAAAAAGAAATAAAGATGAAGAAAAATAAAAAAAATATTAAAAGGAAAAGAGAAGGAATAAAAAGAGAAAAGGAAAGATGGGAAAAGAAGTAAAAAGAAAAGAAAAATAATAAGGAAAACTATGAAATTATTCCTTTTTTCTTATTTGTCTATATCTCTGAGATGAGGTATTATGATTAATTACATTATTCAAAATGTTATCCTCATCTTCATTGTCATATCCACAACGTTTCGGACATTTTACACTCCATCATTCTTCAAGTGATTGCAATTTCGAACCAAACCCTTTATTTTGTCCACCAGAGTAGGTTGTTCTAGTTCCACGTGCCATGGCTCTTTTGGATGTCTCAGTTATTTCCATTTAACTCATTTTTCCAAGTTTTGGTTCACCACTGGTATTGAACTCACAACTCTTTGGGTCTAGTCACTGGGTCTAACCAACACGTTTATCCACAGGGCCATGTGTCCTTGAGGACACTTTTATTATTATTATTATTATTATTATTAGGGTCAGTCAGTTATGTGCCATATGTGATACATACATAGGCAATCATGTATCTTTCGATACATAACTGAAGAGACACATTTTTTCCCGCAGTAGGTTGCCATTTCTTTGTGCAGTAGAGCAGTTGCCATCCAAGGCTATAGAACCCAGTCTGTCCTACTATTTACCCAAAGTGGGGAGAGGAAGAGGATTCATACCTTTTCCAAGGGTATTAGCACGTAAGTGAATGTAATGGATTCGACCGTAATTTGAACTCGGCTCTCCGATTCCTCAATCCAAGCTGCTATCCATTACTCCACCATATAAGAAGTTAAAAAATTAATTAAAAAGCATATAGTGAATGAAAAAAAAAACATTTTCTACACTTTCATTCTTTTCATATTTTCTTATATTCTTATCTGATTTTCTAAAAGATTTGTTTTAAACGTTTAATGGTGTCAATACCAATCCTTTTTATAAGACGTATCACAAACAACATCGACGATCTTTTCTTTTTTGAGTTGCACGCATCTTCATACTTACCCTTTTGTTTTTAAGGTTCCCAATAACAAAATAAATAGATTTTAAAATCTTGTGAGTTTATCTGTGAAAATATATTTTTAATCTTAACAAAAAAAAAAAAATAGAAATATGAAAACGTTTTGCTGATGTGGGAGGGGAATACAAAAAGGATAAATAACCTTTTTGTTTTTCTCCATACAAAATCAATATAGCTAATATAAGAATCATTGATTTTGACAACGCTGTCATAGCAGGCAAATGTAAAATCTCTTTTAGACCTTTTACCCTGCAATCAACACTGCTTTCTCCACCTGCTTAAAAAATCCGAATTCTATCCACTATGGACCGCAACATCCCAATGGTATTGGCCAGCAGTCCGGAAATCATCACTAGTGTAGTCAATAGTTAAATCAAAATATTATCTTCAAGAATGAATAGAAGTTGAAGAAAATAAATGAAAGAAACCTATTTGATCAGCAAGAAGAAATTTAAACGTTTTTTTTTTTTTTTTATTTTATTCATTTATTTGTTAGGTTATATCATTTTGTCTTGTTCTGGTTATTTTCTTTCTTGCTTTCTCTTTTGGTCCTTTTTGTTTCATTTTATTTATTTATTTATTTTTATTGCCAGTCAGAAAAGATAAGATTGGAAGATTATGTTTGTTCTTCTTCTTCGTTTCTTTTTTTTTCTCCTTGCCACAAGTTCAAAGATAGTCTCTTTAATAAATCTCAAGGCTTGTTGGTCATTTTTGAAAAAAAAAAATGGCTGACAAAATGTTTGGTTTTCATTTCCCTTTTATCTTTCTCTCTTTTGTTCTTTATTTTTCCTTTAATCTTATCATTCTATCTTTCCTCTCTTTGGCTCTTCATCCTCCCCACCCCTCCCACTGTTTCTTTTCATACTTCAATCAAATTTCATCACCACTTTGATCACAGCTTTGTACAGTATATTTTTTAATTTATTTTCTCTTTTTGTTTTTGTTTACTTTGCTGCTTTTTTTATTTATTTATTTTAAATTCACACACACACACACACACATACATACATATATATATATATATATATATATATATATATATATATATATATATATATATATATACCTTTTTCCAAATTCAAAATGCTGGCTAATATTCTTTCTTTAATCAATAATTTATAATCTTCAAAAACATAAACCCTTTTCTCCTTTTAATTGATAGTGTAGCATTTAAAGACAAACTTAATAAATGTTACTTGTTAATCATTTTCAGACAATCACAGTAATATATAAAATATCATTACCATTATAATTATTTTCTTCTTCCTTTGTTGAAAACAATTAAATCAGTAAGGTCTGTAGGGATATTAATTGGACAAAAGGATTTATTATCAGTGGGCAAAATCTTTACAACACAAGACAGGATTATGACATTGCGCTAATGGCTGACATAGAAAAAAAAATGAAAGAACTAGACAAAGTAGTAAAGGAAAGCAGGAAGAAAGGACTAACCATCAATTGTAAAAAAAAAACAGAATGCATGGTAACCAGCAAGCGGGACAGCCCATGATGTGAGCTACAAATCATCAGAATAAAGCAAATTCAGAAATTAAAATATCTGGTAAGTGTTTTAACAGAAAACAAAAAATGACATTGCAATCTGAAGCTACATTTGAATAGTGAAAGATGCCTTCCAAAACCTAAAAAAAGTATTAAGAAACAGGAAAATTTTGTTAGAAACAAAAAAACATTACATTATTTACATTATTCAGACTATTGTCCTCATCTTTGTCGCCATATTTATTACAACATTTGGCGTTGTCCTCAGGACACATGTCACAGTGGATAAAGGCGTTGATTAGATTCAGTGACATGACCCAAAAAGGTTGAGTTCAATACCCGGTTAAGGCAGTGGAGAACTTGGAGAGGGAAATTAACAGGAGATAACTGACAGCTGACATCCATTAAACATGGCAAGTGGAACTAGAACAGTCTACCCCATTGAGCAAAATAAAGGGTTCAGTTCGACATTCCAACCATTTGGAGAAGATTGGAAGGTACAACGACCGAAACGTTGTAATAAATATGGTGACAAAGATGAGGACAATAGTCCAAATAATGTAAATAGTGTAGTTTTAACTACATTGAAAAATAATTTAGTGATTTTATGGTAAAAAATATTACAATTCATTAATATTTATATTTTCAGTTCAGTATATCAATTTCTCTTAGTCCATAGCATTATCATACTTTCCACCTGAAGAAGGCTGAAGCATACAACAGCCGAAATGTTGTAATAAATATGATGACAAAGATGAGGACAATAGTCCGAATAATGTAAATAGTATACATAATACCTCATCTCAGAAATATAGACAGATACTGAAGGATCGGATAAATATGGCGACAAAGATAAGGACAATAGTCCGAACAATGTAAATAGTGTACATAATACCTCATCTCAGAAATATAGACAGTTACTGAAAGAAAAGAGTGCTGAACTGCTATGTAATATCAATCCTCCTATATTGCAGTGAATGCTGGACAATTTCCATATAGATGAGGAGACTTGAGACAACAGAGATGTGATTCTACAGGAGGGTGCTGAGAATAACATGGACTAAGCATGTGAGTAACAAGTAAGTTTTAAGGAAAATGGTAATAAAAAGGGTGCTTATACTTAGAATTATAGAGAATTGGCTTTTTTGGGACATAATGAGGAAATAGGGCTTGGGAAATTTGACACTCACAAGTCATACTGAAGATGGACAGAGCAAGTAAGCTATCTTATGAGCTTGTGTAAATGGATGGCAGAACAGGAAGTGTGCGTTATAGTAAAAAAGACAAACATTGTTAGGCGCTAGAAAGGATAGGAAGTTGCGGAGAGCCACAATCAACCATGACCTAAAGGGACATGATGTATTTTCTCCTGCCTCTAATTCATTAATGTTATAAAACTATTATTGTTACAAAAATTATTTGTATTATTATTATGCATCTTCCTTATGTATTATTATATATTATTTTATTATAATTATCTATTATTGTATTATTATTGTTATGTATTATTATTAGGCATTATTATCTGCATTATTAATTCATTAATGCATTATTAACTATTATTACAAATATGTATTAATTATTTTTCATTATTAATTATGTATTATTATTATTATTATTATTATGTATTATTATTATAAATATTATTATTATGCATTATTATTATGTATTATCATTATGTATTATTATGTATTATTATTTATTATTATTATTATTATTATTATTATTATCATTATTATTATGTATTATTATTATGCATTATTGTTATGTATTATTATGTATTATTATTATGTATTATAGGCATTATTATTATGCATTATTATCATTATTATTATGTATTATTATTATGCATTATTATTGTATATTATTATTAGGCATTATTATTATGCATTATTATTTATTATTATGCATTATTATTATGTATTATTATTATGCATTATTATTATATTATTATTAGGCATTATTATTATGCATTATTATTATATATTATTATTATGCATTATTATTATATATTATCATTATTATTATGTATTATGCATTATTATTATGTATTATTATTATGTATTATTATATTATGTATTATTATTATGCATTATTATTATGTATTATTATTATGTATTATTATTGGCGCTATGTATTATTATTATGCATTATTATTATGTATTATTATTATGCATTATTATTATGTATTATTATTATTATTATGCATTATGCATTATTATTATGTATTATTATGTTATTATTATGCATTATTATTATGTATTATTATTATGCATTATTATTATTATTATTATGTATTATTATTATCATTATTATTATGTATTATTATTATGTATTATTATTATGCATTATTATTATTATTATTATTATGTATGTATTATTATAGTATGTATTATTATTATGCATTATTATTATGTATTATTATTATGCATTATTATTATGTATGTATTTATGCATTATTATTATGTATTATTATTATGCATTATTATTATGTATTATCATTATGTATTAGTATGTATTATTATTATGCATTATTATTATGTATTATTATTATGCATTATTATTATGTATTATCATCATTATGTATTTATGTATTATTATTATGTATTATTATTATGTATTATTATGCATTATTATTATGCATTATTATTATGCATTATTTATGTATTATTATGCATTATTATTATCATATTATTATTATGCATTATTATTATTATTATTAGGCATTATTATTTATGTATTATTATTATGCATTATTATTATCTATTATATATTATTATGTATTATTATTATTATTGTATTATTATTATGCATTATTATTATGTATTATCATTATGTATTAGTATGTATTATTATTATGCATTATTATTATGCATTATTATTATGCATTATTATTATTATATTATTATTATTATGCATTATTATTATGTATTATTATTATGCATTAGTATGTATTATCATTATGCATTAGTATGTATTATTATTATGTATTATTGTATTATTATTATTATTATTATCATTATGTATGTATTATTATTATTATTATTATTATTATTATTTATTATTATTATGCATTATTATTATGTATTATTATTATGCATTATTATTATGTATTATTATTATTATGCATTATTATTATATCATTATGTATTATGTATTATTATATGCATTATTATTATTATGCATTATTATTATGTATTATTATTATGCATTATTATTATGTATTATTATTATGCATTATTATTATTATTATTATGCATTATTATTATTATGTATTATGTATTATATTATTATTATTATTATTATGCATTATTATTATATATTATTATTAGGCATTATTATTGTATTATTATTATGTATTATTATTATGCATTATTATTTATGTATTATTATTATTATATTATATGCATTATTATTATGTATTATTATTATGTATTATTATTATTATTATTATATTATTATTATGTATTATCATTATGTATTAGTATTATTATTATGTATTATTATTAGGCATTATTATTATGCATTATTATTATGTATTATTATTTATTATTGCATTATTATTATATTATTATGCATTATTATTATGTATTATTATTATGTATTATTATTATGCATTATTATTATGTATTATCATTATGTATTAGTATGTATTATTATTATGCATTATTATTATGTATTATTATTATGCATTATTATGTATTATTATTATGCATTATTATTATGTATTATTATTATGTATTATTATGTATTATTATTATGTATTATTATTATGCATTATTATTATGTATTATCATTATGTATTAGTATGTATGCATTATTATTATGTATTATTATTAATTATTATTATGTATTATTATTATTATTATTATTATTATTTTTTATTATGTATTATTATTATGCATTATTATTTGTATTATCATTATGTATCTAGTATGTTGAATGTATTATTATACATGTTATTATTATTTTATTTTGTTTATTTCAGCAAATTATTTTAAACTTTAATAATCTAAAATAATATTGTTACATTATTTGCATTATTTCAGGCTTTATCTAGTTGTTGTTCCTCATTTTATTTTTTGTTGACTTTAAATATTTAAAATAATTTCATTATTTGCATTGTTCAGGCTGTTGTCCTCACATTTCAATGTTTTCAGCCGTTGTACATTCCGGTCTTCTTCAGGTGATTGGAACCTCAGAAATATAGGCAGATATCTAAAATTAAGTCAAGCAAATCAAGGTGAAGAACTCAGTAAATTAATCTGAAAGATAATTTACAGATCCATAGATGAAAAGCCATAAATATTTTTTTTTTTTGAAATATTGCATTTCATGTCGCACAAGGCCAAAAGGAGGGGGCGGAGAAAGTTTGAACGTCACCAAACTATCCTACACCTAGTTAATCTAGTCCATGATCCATTTCATTCATTACAATTTACCAATACATCAGTCAGTTTTCTTTTTGTTTGTTTTTTTAAGCATTTCACCCCAAGCAAGACAGGAAGCCACTAGCACACAAGGGGTTACAGAGAGTTGGGGCGAGAGCAAAGAGGAATGATAGAGGAAAGGATGACGTGAAGGATAAGGGATAGATCTGGGCATCTGGAGACGTCGATTGACGTTACATTTGAATAGTTGGAGATTGTAGCTCTCAGGGAAACAAGAAATGGGGAGGGAGTTCCACAGGCGAGAAGTGCGAGCCATGAAGCTTTATGTGCCATGTGTGATACACGCTTAGGCAATCATGCATCTTTTGATACATTTGACAAGACAGATTTTTTTCCCGCAGTACTTTTGCAGTAGACCAGTTGCCATCCAAAGCTATAGAACCCGGTCTCTCCTGCTATTTACCCATAGCTGGGGGGGGGAGAAGAAGAGGATTCATACCTTTCCCAAGGGTATTAGCATGTAAGTGAATGTAATGGATTCGACGAGAATTCAAACTCGGCTCTCTGATTCCTCAATCCAAACCGCTATACATTACTTCACCATACACCACAAGAACTTATTCATCGCCATTAAATCCAACATATACCATAATACCACATATTCACAGGGATTGTGCTAAAACACCATTGACATGAAAATATATATAATTGTTTTTTGTTTTTTTAAATATGTAAAATTATGACTTGAAATGAGGGGGAGAGGGATGTACCCAATAACAAAAATAAAATACGACAAAACATTCAAACTAAAATTAGAAAGTGCTAGTAGGTCCCGTCCATCCTACAGAAGAAAAAGTTAAGCTATAAATATTTTCTTTCTTAAATATTAATTGGTTAGATTGAAATGTGAAGCACTCGGCAAGTTAGAAATTCCATAGATAAAAATATAGGAAATATCGCTTATTACACTGAGGGAAGTTTTGTGCATCTCAAAATAATTCTGTTTAAAGGAATGTAGACATTTTTATGTCTAGATATTTTTAGTCAATTTTTAAATTTTTGATAGCTTAGGTGGTTGCCTAGACTTTTATAATCAAGATGTAGACATTCCATACGACTTCAAATAAAAGGTTAGTAAGGAAACTCCCATCAGTACTGGAAAGAGCAATAACAGCTACTGGACTTGAGAAACCTATTTTTCTGAAAAATTGTTTTAAGAGAAAGATTTTATAAATTTCAACTGACAAAAATACTAGCTGCTTGGTCAATGAATGCCAAATATTTCCTTAATAAGAAATGGCTAATATTAAAATATTAAACAAGATATAGATATACTATTATAATGATATAATGAGAATAATGACATAATCAAGATGTAGACATTCCACACTACTTCAAATAAAAAGTTAGTAAGGAAACCCCCATCACTACTGGAAAGAGCTATAACAGCTACTGGAATTGAGAAATGTATTTTCATCTCCTGGTCATGACGATATACCACATCCAGCAACAAGTCCTCTGATGGGGTGGTTTGGAGAAACATGGAACCACCTCTTAATTGCTACTATTCCCTGAACCTGGATGGTAGCACATGTTAGGGTCCCAGCTATGCACAAATAGCGAACCCTAAAACTGGGTTCAAATCACTATGAAAGTATAAAAATATATTTCTGTAGTAAAAATACCAACAATACATTTTCATAGTAAAAAAATAAGTACCAGCAATACATTTTTGTAACGAAAAAGAATATTAAACCTCCCAAGAAAATTAAATTTCAGCATGAAATGACCCATAAAGAGTTGATATGCCATTAAACATACAAACAGAAAGTAGTATTCTGACTTGGCATCTCGACTTCTGTCACTTTCTCACTGACGTGACATGGCTTCTCACTGTCTTTTCTATAAAATATTTTCATGGCAACTGCTCTGACGAGCTATTTTCCCTGGCACCCTGACTATACAAATTTAAACGTGCCACTAGATTGGCATCTAGGTCACACCCCTTTTTACTGTTGAAATAGTTAAATGCAACTGCCACTTTTACTCCAATTGTTTCTTTTTTTGAACTTCCTTCCATTTACTTGCTTCCCTGATAAAATACAATCTTCAAAAATTTAAATGTAATGTCAATCGCCATCTTTCCTCACCCCCACCCCCCATACTCAGTCACACTTTCACTCCCTGTAACCTTCTGTATACTAGTGGCATTACAGAGTTGCATGGGGTGAAATGATTATAAAATATTTATATTTTCCTGAAAAATTGTTTTAAAAGAAAGATTTTATAAATTTCAACCAACAACAGTAGTGGCTGTCTATATTTCTGAGATGAGGTATTATTGTAAACTATTTACATTATTTGGACTATTGTCCTCATCTTTCTCGCCATATTTATTACAATGTTTCGGCCGTTGTATGCTCCAGCCTTCTTCAGGTGGTTGGAATGTCAAACTGAACCCTTTATTTCACTCACTGGGGTAGACTGTTCTAGTTCCACTGTGACATTTTTAATGGATGTCAGTTGTCAGTTATCTCCTGTTAATTCCCCTCTTCAACATTTTGGCCATTGTCCTCAAGGACACATGGCACAGTGGATAAAGGCGTTAGTTAGATCCAGTGACAGGACCCAAAGGGTGTGAGTTCAATACCTGATTAAGGCAGTGGAGAACTTGGAGAGGGGAATTAACAGGAGATAACTGATAACTGACATCCATCAAACATGGCACGTGGAACTAGAACAGTCTACCCCAGTGAGCGAAATAAAGGGTTCAGTTCGACATTCCAATCACCTGAAGTAGGCCGGAGCGTACAACGGCCGAAACGTTGTAATAAATATGGCGACATAGTTGAGGACAATAGTTCGAATCATGTAAATAGTGAACAGTAGTGGCTGTTAGTCAATGAATGTCAAATATTTCCTTATAAGGAAATGGTTAATATTACCATTACTAATGCCATATTTTTCAACCATGGCCTCGTGAGTCACTGAGGGATGCATCCCTTGGTAAACCACGTGACAAATGGTGTGATATACAATTAAATTATTACACATTGCCAATTAGATCAAAATAGTTAGTTTCTTTCTCCTAGATACATGACCATTAATATGGCTAATGAGCTCTATCTAGCCAGTTTACTTCCTTTTAGATCAGGGTTTTTCAAACTCTACGTCTTGTCTCTTCAGTGACAAGACGTAGAGTAAATAGAATGGGATACAACAAAAAGGAAAGAAAATAAAAATTGCAAGTGAGAGCAAAGTGCAGAATATAAACAATTTGTATGAATGGACTCTATTCACCCAAATATCTCTCCATTAAATCACTCATTGCTGTTTTTTTCAACTTGAAGTGACTACACCAGAGTCTACCTGTGTGTCAGACCACTTGCAAGTTAACCTATATTCTACAATATATGCATTTTACCCCTTTGTGACTGGAAAGGATAATTCTGAGGAGGATATAAATCCAGGGAGAGCTCAATGTAAACTACAGAGCATTATAATGTTAATAAGAAGACGGAGACTTTCTGAATGAAATGGATAATTAAAGTCTCCATCTTCTTCTTCTTCAAATGACCTCTTTTTTATAATGTATATATATATATATATATATATATATATATATATATATATATATATATTAGTCTGTTCTCATTGAATTTAACTATCTTGTTTGTCAATCTCGTTGCAGACTGAGTGACAGAATTTTCTATAAATTTGTTTTTCTAAAAGTAATAATTCCACAAATAGGTAATACAAATAGATAAATGCAATTCAATTATGTGTGGATCATAAGAAATATACATATAAATTGTCGACACTAAATAATTGAACTTAGCGAACAAAATTTGTCTTTGATTTATTACATGTATATATAATGGCTCACGATTCAAAATGTGGTTCTTGCAGTGGGTAGCAGTAAAAAAAAAAATTCAAAAAACACTGATCTAGAGAGTACTTCCAGTGGCAATTCTACAGGGAGGCTAGAAGGGGCCAATGCTCCCTCTTACCGAATTCTGGCTGGCCCCTCGGTTGCCCACTCTCCTTTTCTAAAGGGAAGTAAATAAAAATTCAAGAAACTTTTTGAAACTTCATGAAATATGAAATAATAAAAAAAAATCATTGTGTAATGGAGTTTTGAAATGAAAACTATAATCTAAAGCAGGGTTTTTCAAACTGTGGATCCTGACTTTTCAGTGGGTCATGAGATAAATAAAATGGGTTGTGACAAAAAAAGAAAGGAAGAAAAAAATGGGCAAGTGAGAGCAAAGTGCAGAATATAAACAATTCTAAATGTTGCATGGCACTCATAAACCATCGCTAGTTTTGCACCGAGGCAAGCTTATATTATATTTTATTTTTTTAAATATAATTATATATTTATATATAGTCTATTTTCATTGAGTTTATGTATCTTGTTCTTCAAACATGTTGCGGACTGAGTGACGTCAGTTCTCTCTCACAAAGACTTCATGTCAAAATTCTGATATGAAAGTATACAGTGTATTTATCTTCGTTGCTAGTGAAAGCCGTTAAGATTGTTGAATAATTCAGTTGCATCTGAAGTCAGGGCTAAAAGTGAATTTCCTGACTCAATGTCAAAGTCAAGTACTGGTGCATTTTTTCTGTGTTCGTAAGATGTGTTGAATCCATTTGAAATCTCGAAATTTTCAGTAAGTTGGCTGTTTTTTGGCAAAATTTTAGAGCAGGCTAGTTTTTTTTAAAGTAATAATTTTATATTCATACAAATAGATAATACAAATAGATAATGCAATTCTAATATTTGTGGATCATAAGAAATATACATATAAAGTGTCAATGCTAAATAAATAAACCTAGTGAACAGAGTTTGTCTTTGATTTATTACACATAGATATAATGAGTCGCAAAGCAATATGTGGTTGCTGCTGTGTGCAAGAACCACATATAGACACAGCAGCAATGGGTTTGTCTACCTGACGGTGCCCATCCTTCTTCAGGCTGGTTTTGGTGACCCTTGTTGCCACCCAAATTTAGCAGTCCAATTATATCCTGAGATATAAATGGATTACTAGGCAAAGGGAGAGTTGGTTTCATCTCTTTCTATATTCACTAACATGCAGGTACTCTTTTGAAAGGTATGAATCCATCTCTGTCCCACAGTTATGGATCAAACGGAAGGAATTTCATCTGGAAAAGTCATTGTTATTTTTAATTCAATATTCACTTAAAAAAAAAAACAAAACAATTATGAAATGGACAAATCCAACAATTATTTTAAGACATTTTTTATGTTTATACGTTCTTTAATATTTAATAAAGAATATAAATATAAATAAATATTTAAGTAAATGCTCTGTTTATAATAAACAGTATTAACAACATTAACCGTCCTGAATGTCAGAGAAATTGCCAAAGAAATTATGCGTCCTTCGACAGGAATTGAACCTGTATCCTATACAGAACCATCATATAGCCTGATGTGCTTTTACTGATCGAGCCACAGAGGAGCATTTCAGTTAGAAAGCTCAATTTTACTGTTTTTAAACTACAATTCTCCATGATTTTCTCTCATACATTCATATCTGCTTGATGCATATCCAAATGTAAACAAACGACATTACATATTGTGAAATGGACAAAGTCCGACAATTATTTTAAGACAATCGGTAAAAGCACGTCAGGCTATATGACAGTTTCGTATAGGATACAAGTTCAATTCCTGTCAGAGGACGCATATTTCCTATGACAATTTCTTGGACATTCAGGCTGTTAAATGTTGTGAATACTGTTTATTATAAACAGAGCATTTACTTAAATATTTGTATCTATAAAGAATGTACAAACATAAAAAAATGTCTTAAAACAATTATTCTTACAATCCAAAATATGTTTTGGCTTTAAATAACCCACAAAGGGTTGAGAAACTGTAAAAATACAAATCAATCAATCAATTAGTCAATCAATTCATACTTTTATAAGCATATTTGTGTGAAAGTGAATGCAACAGACATGGCTGGAATTCAAACTTGACATGTCAATCTCACTTTCTGTACCAATAACTACAATGCTATGCACACATCCTCATTAATATCCTGGTATATTAAAAACGATCACTTCTTCAGAAACATACCTTATATACTGATATATAAGTCGACTTGATGATAGTACAACCTTCAAATTTTTTTTGCATGATTTATAATTCCTCTAGATAAAGAATTATCTGTGTATATTGCAACCAGCCACAGAAAAATCTTGGTTTTTATACTCTTCAAAATAATTATCTGTGTATAGTATAACCCCCTATTTTTTGTATAAAAAAAACTGATTGTAAAAACTCGCACTATACTCAAGTATATGTGATATATTTTAAGATTCCCATTTTGACAAGATTCATCAATTTTTTACTAGAAACTTTCAAGCAAAATTTAACTCCATATCTAAATGAATATGCAATTATAATAATAACCTGCATTCATTTTATTCAATAAAATATTGGCACTTGGGAAAATATAGACCTTCGGACTCAAGCATATGTACCAATGAATTGTTAAGAATTGATTTCCAGTGTTTTGTTTTAAGATATCAATTTATAAATTTCAAGCAATCAATAGGCATGTTTGTATGAATGCCTATGTTTGGGTTTCTTCATCTTAAAGAAAATCAGGCTGTGATTTTAACGATTATGTCTGCTATGATCATAACGAAACTATGTTCTTGATATATACATTACCAAAATCTTCAAGATAAGGCATTTTCAAAATAGGAATACTTTTAGAACTAAATGTAGCAACAAAAGTATTAGAACTATGGAACCAGAATCTTATATATCACTATAGGTATACAAAAAGTGATTATCTCCCTTTGGTTGAGATGAGTCACATGACGGCTGAGTAGTGACATCACTTCATATAGTGATGAGAGTAGACAGTCATTCACTTAGTTTACAGCAACCAAACTGAGCAGTTGCTTTTTTAAACTGGGCCAAACAGCTCAGGCTGAGTCTAAATCTGCCTTCCCTAGGGGCCTATAAGGACACAGTGCCATTTCCTTTTGGGAATATATATTCCCCAGATATAGAAAGAAACTCCAGCTGACTGTCCTCAATTTGGGAAAACCCAAGACTCACCGTTTCCCCTTCATGGAATATGTGCTCACCTGAGACATAGATAAATCCAGCCCATTTGAATCTGGAGTCCTAAACATGGCTTCTCCAGAACAGAAGAATCTCCATATTATAGACCTTTCCTTGTAAGACGCTCCCTTTTTGTTTCTCTTTATGCTCTGCTCCCTGTGTGGATATTGAATATAATTTCTCTGCATGGGACACATGTATATATAGTTTTGTGTATATATTTCAGTGGTAAACGTCTCACTGAGGACCAAGCATGCTTATCATTCCTTTTCCTATCATCCATTCTGTGAAGTATGGTGTTTTTTATATTATGAATATAATAATGGCCATAATGGGGGAAATGTAAATGAAAGAATAAATCTTTCTAATCAATAATCATTATTTCCTAAATCAGTATTTATGCTGATGACACAACTATTTACTCCTGCCTTAATATTAAGCCTGATATGTCCAAATAAAATTAGCAGCTAATCTCAAAAATGATGCTAATCAGTGGCTAACTTGGTTGGTACTTTTTTAGGTTCACATATTAACCCTGATATAAAATGAATTTGTTATATTGAATCAATTGGTAGGTCTAATGCTAGGAAAGTTGGTTTGCTATGTTGTGCCAACAATTTATCTTGCCAGAATCCATCTTGCACATTTATAAATCTACCATTCATCCATGCATATATATATATATATATATATATATGTGTGTGTGTGTGTGTGTATATATATATGTATGTATATACATATATATATGCATATGTATGTATATAAATATATATATGCATATATATATATATGTATATATATATGCATATATATGTATATATATATGCAAATATATATATATATGCATATAGATATACAGTGTAACCCGGATATAAGAGACCCGGATATAAGAGACCAGGATATAAGAGAAACCCGGGTATAAGAGAGATTTTCTCTGGTCCCAAATTAGAGCCTGTGTTAATGTATATAAATTAGACCAAACCTGGATATAAGAGACTTCTTCTCCGGTCCCGACAACTCTCTTATATCCGGGTTACACTGTATATATATATATAGATATACATATACATATATATAGATATACATATTTATATATATGCATATATATATATATATATATATATGTACATATATATGTATGTATATATGCATATACAGATATATATATATATATATATATGCATGCATGTTTTGTTAAAATCGACAGACAAGGTACTATGGTTAAGCTTTTTATTTAATTTTTCTTGTATTCTAACAAGAGTTTTCTTTTCTAACTGTTGTTACACACCCTATGTCCAGAAAATAAAGCTCTTGTTAGAATACAAGACAAATTAAATAAAAAAACTTAACTGTAGTAACTTGTCTGTCATTTTTAACGAAACATGCATAAAGGAAGGATTGCTGCCTACATATACAACTATATATATGCATATATATATATATATATATATATATATATATATTTATATATATATTTTAAGACATTTTTTATGTTTATACATTCTTTTTATAGATACAAATATTTAAGTAAATGCTCTGTTTATAATAAACAGTATTAACAACATTTAACAGCCTGAATATCCAAGAAATTTTCATAGAAAATATGCATCCTCTGACAGAAATCGAACCTGTATCCTATACAGAACCATCATATTGCCTGACATGCCTTTACCTATTGGACCACAGAGGAGCGTTTGGTTAGCAATATCTATTTTACTGTATTTAAACACAATTCTCCATGATTTTCTCTCATGCATTCATATCTGCTCAATGCATATCCAAATGTAAACAAATGATGTCACACATTATGAAATGGACAAAGTCCAACAATTATTTTTTTTAAGACATTTTCATGTTTATACATTCTTTTTATAGATACAAATATTTAAGTAAATGCTCTATGTATAATAAACAAGTATTAACAACATTTTCAGTAAATGTATTATATATATATATATATATATATATATATATATATATATATATATATATATATATATAAAGAAATATGGTTTTAAAGTGTGCTATATTTATGGGAGAGATAGAGTGTATGTAAATATATATAAAGTGAACATTGAAGTCAACACACTCAGAATGAAACAGCCTGTTACCTCTGAGTGTTGTCTTCAATGTTCACTTTATATATATATATATATATATATATATATTTACACACACAAACATCTGTATATATATATATACACATATATACATATGTATATATATATATACATATGTACACACACTCATATATATATATATATATATATATATATATATATATATATGTGTGTGTGTGTGTGTGTGTGTGCTAATAAAGAGAAAGAACATTTAGATTAACAATCCACAATTCTTTAGCATTTATTTTTAAAAACTGTGCTTGATACAAAGTAGAGCATAATGTTATAATATTATTTAAAATATATTTAAAATATTTTAAATAAAATATATATATATATATATATATATATATATATATATATATGTATATATATGTATGGGAAAAATGTATGACAAATTGGAATGTTTTCTTGTGATGTGTTTCATCCTTTAGGACTTCATCGGACTAAATTTCTTATGTTAGTGCAATTACATCTGTGTGTGAATGAGGGATGATAGGAATTTTAAATTTAAATTTTATTTTTTTTAATAAGCCAATTTCATTTAAATTCTTTTTCTCTTTTTTTCAATCACTTTTTTTATTTGATATCCCACACTGTGTTAATAGAAGATATGCCAGGAATGGTGAAATGTTGTAAGACACAGGGTGCATATTTATTGTAGATGACCTTGCAATCAAGAAACTCTTTAGACATTTTCATCATAGTTAATTGTTTTCTTTGGCCTTGATTGGCCAAAGCATGATACTCCTTCTTTAGTTTGTCATACATACAGTCTAGCTGCTGGTGATACAGTTTAGTGTTGACAGTGTGACCATGTGGATCAAGCTTGAAATGTAGTACTCCTTAGAAATTACACCATGCAGGGATCAACATTTATTCTGTTCTTTCTGTTGCCTCAGTGTCTTTCTGGCCAAACTGTATATATATATATATATATATATATATATATATATATATATATATATATATAATTGTTCAAGCTATAAAGAATAGGTGACTCAAATCTAGTTACATTTTACTACTGTACCTGAATTGAAAGATAACTTAATTTCTGTCAGTTCAGTTCCAAATCATAATTAATTAGCATCATTTTCTTGTTTCAAATTCATTGTCATCATCAAAATGTTACATATTTTCATCATTTTCTGCTTACACATTCATTATCATCACTTTCTTGTTACACATTCATTAGCATTATTGCCTTGTTACACATATCCTTTTCTTGTTACACATTAATTAGCATCATTTTCTTGTTTCAAATTCATTGGCATTATCACCTTGTTACACATAATCACTTTCTTGTTACATCTCATTAGCATTAATTCCTTCTTAAACAATATCATTTTCTTGTTACACACTTATTAGCATCGTTTTCTTGTTACACATTGATTAGCATTATTGCCTTGTTACAAATTTATTGGCATTACCATATTGTTATCCATTATTATCATTTTCTAGTTATACATTCATCAAACTCATCTAATTTTATTCCCAAACTGATACTAATTTTATCCACCTTTATAAATTAGTATAACATAAGATTATTATCTGAAATACTTCACAGAACTAACTGGATACAAGGAAACACATTTTATTTTTAGTTCTTTACTAAGTTTCAGCAAACAGTGCTTGATTACTGTGTTGCAGTCGTTTGGTACTCATAGCTGATCAAACTCACTGCAATACTAAATTAATCTTCAGAATGACTTACTAACCATCAAGCTACAATCAGTATGTTATTTATTTCTTTGAATGGTCACACTACAAACTTCTTTGTAACAATCATAAAATCAATATAAATAATTAACAATAGATAATGGAATGAAGAAAGTATTTCAAACAAACCACAAAGTCATATTCTGATTCTTATATTCTTAATATCTTCAGTGCCATAGTTTGAACACCTCAGTCAATAATATCTGAAGATGGACAATAATTTTTAAAAGTGAAAAAAAAAGGAAAAAATCCCTTTATTGTAAAACTTTATTACAACTATAACATTATTTAGAAAGTCGTGTATTTGAATGGAAAAGTTGGTGACTAGTTAATTTATACAATGTCTTTGAATATTCCATCTGCTGAGAGTAGTCTGCATGGGAGAGTTGTGGTACTGTAGCCAAGGGTTGAGGGAGAGAATCCAGTTCTCTGCCTTCTGATAGATTGGAAGAGCCTAGTGATTCTGTATCAGTGGTGGATGCTTTCATGCCAGACATTTCCCTGTAGTTTGGCATGGAGGTAACATTTGGTTTACACAATGACTGTATAATGTTTTTTGGGCTTCCACTTGGTGAAAATGTTTGTAAAATGGGTTTGTTGTCTAAATTTTGAAGTCGGCTGATCAGAGATGATGACAATTCCACGTTTTCTGCTGCTGGTGGCGGAGCTGGTAAAAGAGAAAAAGAAAAATGCAGATATATTAGACAAGTGATAGAATGAAATAGATTATACGGGAAAATAAAAAAATTGTCTTTTCTTTTGTAAGAATAAAAGATAATCCCCATTGAATAATCAGATTAATCCCCAGTTTTTTCTGGATTATGACCAGGGATAATCACCCCTTGCATGCTCTATGGGAAACATTTTTTTTTTTGGGATTAAAAAAAGATCTTTTGACATTTTCTCTTAATTTAAATTCAAAAGAACTTTTTATATTTTCAATTTTCAAAGTAAACAAGAACTTTTATATATTCCGACTTTCAGAATAAAAAAATAACTTTTTGACATTTTTTGACTTTCAGAATAAAAAAGACCTTTTGACATTTTCTTTACGAAATTCAAAGAACTTTTTATATTTTCCAATTTTCAAAGTAAATAAGAACTTTTATATATTCCGACTTTCAGAATAGAAAAATAACAATTTTTTCACATTTTTTGACTTTTCAGAATAAAAGACCTTTTGACATTTTCTGACTTATGAAATTCAAAAGAACTTTTTTATATTTTCAATTTTCAAAAAGTAAACAAGAACTTTTTATATATTCCGACTTTCAGAATAGAAAAATAACTTTTTCACATTTTTTGACTTTCAGAATAAAAAAGACCTTTTTGACATTTTCTGACTTACGAAATTCAAAAGAACTTTTTTATATTTTCCAATTTTCAAAGTAAATAAGAACTTTTTATATATTCCGACTTTCAGAATAGAAAAATAACTTTTTCACATTTTTTGACTTTCAGAATAAAAAAGACCTTTTTGACATTTTCTGACTTTCAAAATAAAAAAGAACGTTTTTATATTTTCCAACTTTCAGAATAAAAAAGAACTTTTTTTTTACATTTTCTGAGCTTCAGAATAAAAAAGAACTTTTTTATATTTTCCAACTTCCAGAATAAAAAAAGAACTTCCAATTTTGAAACTTTATGAAATGACATTGAATACCACATCATGGTGTAAAGATTAGTTAAACCGATCTAGTTGTGAGTTTCATCCTTACTGAGTGTTCGATGACTGTGTCAAAATAAAGTCATACTTAGTAAATAACTTTCTTAGGACAGTGGGTTATAAATAGAAACCTGATAAAATGATTGATATGAAATATCAAAACAAAGTATGTAAGAAATGATTGATATGAAATGATTGATATGAAATGATATGAAATGATTGATATAAAATGATTGATATGAAATATCAAAACAAAGTATGTAAGAAATGATTGATATGAAATGATTGATATGAAATGATATGAAATGATTGATATAAAATGATTGATATGAAATATCAAAACAAAGTATGTAAGAAATGATTGATATGAAATGATTGATATGAAATGATATGAAATGATTGATATAAAATGATTGATATAAAATGATTGATATGAAATATCAAAACAAAGTATGTAAGAAATGATTGATATGAAATGATTGATATGAAATGATATGAAATGATTGATATAAAATGATTGATATGAAATATCAAAACAAAGTATGTAAGTTGAAATATGTAAAAACCATTTGGAGCTTTAAATGTTTTATTTCACTCAACAAGAACATCACAACATCTAAAAAAATTAAGGAAAAACTGTTACCATGGCAACATTGCTACTTAGAAATATTGTGGTTTTAATTTTTAAATTAACCACAGTGTTTCTAAGTAGCAATGTTACATGGGTAATAATTTCTCTGTAATTGTTTCAGTTGTTCTTATTGACAACAATAGAAAGTTTAAACATCCAAATGGTTTTCACATATTCCATCTTAGATAGGAACTTATAATTAAAGATGATATTTTCTTAGAAACCTATAAGTAATACCAGATTTTAATTTTAACTTTTATAATTAATACCAGATTTTAATGTGGGCATAAATGAGTTACTATAATCTTTACCTTGAACATAAATATGGGTGTATCTGAAAAACCTAAGGTGAAAAGATGACTGAGAACAGATGTAGAATCGAAGTATGCAATACGACGTCCCAAGTGAAAAACAAAAAGTGCAATCTGACAGGTAACTCATTTTTTTTCTTTGACTAAAATTCACCCAATAAAATGGTTTAAGAGCTAATCAAGGTAGAGCATTATTGAGTGTGATATGAACTAAAAGGTGGAAGTGGGAAATGAAAGTTATGGTTTGTTTGTTTTGTTTTATGGCATATCAACCTCAATGGGTCATTTAATGCTGACAACTTTTTTTCCTGGTAATATTTTTGTTTTGTGAAAAATCTATTTCTGTTAATATTTTTTCCTCAAAAACGTATAGCTGGTAATATTATTTTTAAAAAACGTATAGCTGGTAATATTATTTTTTCAAAATCGTATAGCTGGTAATATTATTTTTCCAAAAACGTATAGCTGGTAATATTATTTTTCCAAAAACGTATAGCTGGTAATATTATTTTTCCAAAAACGTATAGCTGGTAATATTATTTTTTCAAAAACGTATAGCTGGTAATATTATTTTCCAAAATCGTATAGCTGGTAATATTATTTTTCAAAAATGTATAGCTGGTAATATTATTTTTCAAAATCGTATAGCTGGTAATATTATTTTTCCAAAAACGTATAGCTGGTAATATTATTTTTCAAAATCGTATAGCTGATAATATTTCTTTCAAAAACGTATTGCTGGTAATATTTTTTTTCAAAAACATATTGCTGGTAATATTTTTTTTCTTCAAAAATTTATTTCTGGTAATAATCTTTTACAAAGTATCTCTGGTATTAAAACCTATTTTTACACTTTTATAATGCCTTTTACCTCAGTTTCTGGGTTAACTATTTGCCCATAGCTGGGACCCTAACAGGTGCTACCACCCCAGATCAAGGTGGACCTGGGAACACCAGCAATTAAGAGAAGGTTCCACACTCCTCAAAGCCTCCTGATCAGAGGCCTTGCTGTTGGATGTAGTTTATCGTCTTACTCAGGACGCAGATGAGGTTTATCATCATACCCAGGACGCATGAAAATTATGAAGATATGGTAGACAGATAATGATAAATATGTTATGAATGTAATGTTTGAGAAACATCAATGTTAGAATATGTTCCACAAAGTAACGACACTTAGGAAGACACTTTCAGAGTAGAACACCCTTCTTATGAAAGTGATACATAGGGAATGATGTGCAGTTCATTCCTGTGGATATAGCAAAGCAGGTCTTGGTTATATAGGCCTGAATTGGCGACAACAAAGAATGAAGCTTTTCTGAACAAGTAGCAATAGGCTATTATAGTCGCATTTTCTACGAGTATGTTTTGGACAGAGTTTGGTAGGTTTCTGTATGTGTTTAAATGGATCCTAATTGAGATATGGTCAGAGAGATGTAATGTGAGTCTTCTTGATAGGCATGTAGTTGTATGTCCAATATAATTATTCATAAATTTAGTTTGATCAAGAATGTTGTTCCCGAAGGGGCATGTAAATTCATAAACAATATTGGTCCTCTGTGACGTCCTCATCCACATGTAAAAAAGAAGGCTAAAATTAATGGGAGCATTAATAATAAAAAAGAAAAAGCCAACACGCAATAATATCAATTATGATCATGGCCACAATGTGATGAGTGTATTTGGAAAAAAAAAAAAAATTTCCATCAATATAGATACATATATAAAAAGCTACATAATCAGTTAAAAATAAATAAATAAAAATCCCTGATAATGACTAATAGAATAATATAGTTGAAAGTGCTCAGATCAATAGAATATTTGGGCAGTTTTTACACACTTGATGTCCAGAAAAAAAAAACACTTATATGCACAGAAGAAAAACTGAATAAAAAGCTTAGTTAAAGTACCTTGTCAGTCGTCTTTAATGAAACTCTCTCTCTCTCTCTCTCTCTCTCTCTCTATATATATATATATATATATATATATATAATGATATCCAAACAATTTACCTCATACAGATGATCATTTCATCCATGGGAAATTTATTTTTTCCTTGGACTTATCAATGCAAATACATTTTTTTTAGTAAATGTATTTGCATTGATAAAAGGAAAACTAACCCCATGGACAATATGATCATCTGTGTGAGGTAAATCATTGGATCTCATTACTTGTAATTCCTTTATATGCTCTATAATAAAAATCTTATTGAGCTCTCTTTTGTGGATCAGTTTTAATATGTTATTAATAGGATCTACTTGGATTACTTACCCACAGATTTTTTTACACACTCACACACACACACACACACACACACACACACACACACACACACACATATATATATATATATATATATATATATATATATATATATTTGAACTCTGCTCTCTGGTTCCTCAATCCAAGCTGCTATCCATTACTCCCCACTGCTTCCTAGTTCAAATTCTATTCAAATCCATTACATTCACATATGTGCTAATATCCTCAGGAAAGGTATGAATCCTCTTCTTCCCCCTCCAGCTATGGGTAAATAGCAGGACAGACTGGGTTCTATAGCCTTGGATGGCAACTGCTCTAGGAGAAGTACAACTCTGAATTTAAAACCTGCGAAGTGTTGTTTGGGGACCTTGTGGCACATAGTGCACCAGGTCTCTGTAAGCGGCCCTTCAAAAAATGTGGATGGTTCTGCACAAAGACTTCACCACTATAATCAAATCTCATGCTGATATCAGGCTGACGGTTCCTAGGAACTGATCTGCTTGACCCTCATATGTTTAATTCAACGGGAGAGTCGAGTGTATATATATATATATATATATATATATATATATATATATGTGTGTGTGTAAAATATATAAGGCTCAAACACAAATATTCCATAGTTATAATTTATTACTTTGGAATCATAATCATGATCCAATTCCTATCTATTGTAGCTCCTAGCAGTGTTTGTTTATTTAATATTCCTCCCTTTTCTGTCTTCCATTTACACAAACTATGTAATTCTCTACCTTGAGTGCCTCCAGGCCTTATAAAGGGTGAACCTTGTGGTAAAAAAAAAGAAGGTAGGAACCTCTGCCTTCAATATGTCCTGTAACTGTCAAATTCTCCAAGACTGCTTTCCTCATTTATATCCCAGAAATTTCAACTATCACTTTCTGATTCTAAGTATAACTGCCATTTTTGCTTCCATTTTCTTTAAAAGCTTCCTTGTTCCTCACATATTCCATTTAAGTTATTCTCAATATCCTTCTGTAGAACCACAAATCTCCTCTTCAGCTGTGAGAAAAGTATCCAGTATTCACATATGAGGATTGACATTACATAGCATTTCAATGCTTTTTTTCTTTTTTTAATTAAATTTTCTTATTTCTTAATACTTTGTTTAATCTCTGGAAGGCATTTTCCACTATTCCAATGCACCTTCAGGTTCTTGTGGCATATTTCCCATTCTGTTACAAACACTTTCCAAAAAGTTGAATTTCTTTACTTGGTCGATTTCGACATCTCCAATTTGCAGCTTACATCTTGCTGACACCCAAACATTCTGTCTCCTGATAAATATTTGGGATTATTCTAATATCATTCTCAAATAAATCAAGTTTTCCTAGCAATTCAAATATATCATTACCTTATCAAAAAGTCAGTTTTTTTTTTTTTTTAATAATGACAAAGTTCTAGATCATTTCAAGAAAATTCTTAGCCAGATAAGGTGCCACAGCTGTGAAAGAAAATCCAAAACAAAAAGAAAATAAAAACATAAAAGCTGATACAAAAATGGATTGAAAGAAAAATCCATTTATTGATAAAGTGATTTTCATAAGGAATAATTAGTCGAGATATTGAGCAAATGTATGTGTGAAATAAAAAAAAAACTATGAATGAGTGGGTGCTGAAAATTTCTCAAGAAGTGATTCAAAATATTTGGGCATTTGATTAGATTTTGGGAAGTGTTGTGAGCTGAGGAGGTACAGCAGAGTAATGGATAATGGCTCAGATTGAAAAATCGGAGAGCCGAGTTCAAATTCCACTCAAATTCATTTCATTCACTTACATGCTAATACCTTTCGAAAAGGTATGAATCCTCTTTTTCTTCCCCCAACTATGGATAAATAGCAGGACAGACTGGGTTCTATAGCCTTGGATGTCAACTGGTCTACCGCAGAAAGAAATGACAAACTATTGCGGGAAAAAAATCTACCTTGTCAGTCATGTATTGAAAAATACATGATCGCATAAGTGCATATCACACATGGCACATAACCGACTGACTATGAGTAAATAGCAGGACAGACTGGGTTCTTTAGCCTTGGATAGCAACTGGTCTACCGCAGAAAGAAATGGCAACCTCTTGCGGGAAAAAAATCTACCTTGTCAGTCATGTATTGAAAAATACACGATCGCATAAGTGCATATCACACATGGCACCTAACTGACTGACTATGATTAAATAGCAGGACAGACTGGGTTCTATAGCCTTGGATGGCAACTGGTCTACCGCAGAAAGAAATGGCAACCTACTGCAGGAAAAGAAATTTAAATTACCTCTTTCTGATTCTAAATATAAGTGTCTTTTCTATTTCCATTTTTCCTTAAAATGTCCTTGTTGTTCACATGCTGTGACTATGTTTTTTTTAATCATTTCACCCCAAGCAAGGCAATAAAGCCACTAAGATGCATGATGCTACTGAGAGCGAAAGAGTATGAGAAAAAGAAAAGCATTATTAAGGAGAGAGAACAATAAAAGAACAGGAATTAAACTAACAAGAGATAATGATTGACATTGCATTTAAGTTTTTGAAAATCAAAGTTGGCTGGAAAGCAAGAAGCCGAAAGAGAGTTCTACAAGCAAGAAGAACCTGTTAGCATAAAATTTATGGTAGTATTGAGCAATTTCAACTGTAAAATTATGAGACCTTGTTACCAATCTAGTACTCACTTAAATTCATGAAGTAAAGGTACTAAAGAACAAAGCTTCAAATATAAAGTGCAAAATATATATATATATATATATATATATATATATATATATATATATATATATACATGTATTTATCTCACATTGTTCATTATTCATCTATATTACTCACTTTATTCACTATCTATCTCACTTTGTTCATTTTCTCCCTCTCTCTTTCACACACTCTCTCTCTCTCTCTCTCTCTCTATATATATATATATATATATATATATATATATATATATATAAAGAAATATAGTCTTAAGGTATGCTATATTTATGGAATAAAGTGCTCAATATTAGAGATAGAGCGTGTAAATATAAATATAAAAGTGAACATAGAAGTCAACCGGCCTGCCGATTGCATATAGCATGAAACAGACTGTCGCCTCTAAGTGTTGACTTCTATGTTCACTTTTATATTATATATATATATATATATATATATATATATATATATACTCTTGGCTCTCCCATTGAATTCAATGTATGAGGGTCAATCAGATCATTTCCCTGGAATTGAAAGCCCAACACCAGCACATGGGATCTGATTATAGTGGTGAAGGTTTTTGTACAGAACCATCCATACTTTTTGAAGGGCCAAATACAGAGACATAGTGCAGGATATGTTGAAGGCAAGAGAGTCGTAAAGAGATGCAGCACATAGAAGAAGAAGAACAATGAAACATATAAGAATGAAATTTGTTTTGACTCAGCCCCAAAAATCAGGATAGCAATGATAATGATGTCAACGTGCTTTACCAATTTCGCCACAGATGAGCATTTCGGTTAGCAAGGTCGATTTTACTGTTTTTAAACTATAATTTTCCATGATCAGGCTATATGACAGTTCCGTATAGGACACAGGTTTGATTCCTGTCGGAGGACATATATTTTCTATAAAAATTTCTCAGTCATTCAGGCCAGTAAATTTCGCTAATACTGTTTATTATAAACAGAGCATTTACTTAAATATTTGTATCAATAAAAAGAACGAATAAATATAAAAAAATGTCTTAAAATAATTGTCGGACTTTGTCCATTTCATAATATATATATATATATATATATATATATATATATATATATATATATATATATACACACACACACACACACACACACACACACACACACACAGAGGTGTGATGGATAAATTGTCACCTAATTATGAAGAAATGAAAATAACACTGACATCTCATTTTAACAGATATATTTACCAAAATTACATAAAGAATAAACTTATTCAATAAAATTCCATTGGCTTCAACTATGGCCTCCAGAAAACTTCGGAATCTCCTGCAATATTCTGGATGGGCTCCTTGTTTAAGTTGGTGAATTCTGCCATAATCCTTGCTTTCAGTTCATCTTTGGTATTTAAGGAGATTTATTGGTCCCTCACTTAACTGCACCCCACACATAATAACCAAGAGGGTTGCAGTCTGGGGAGTTAATTGGCCAAATGTAAGGGGTGATGTGGTCACAGAAATTGTCTGACAACCATGACAGGGTTCTCCTGCTTGTGTGGCATGGTGCAGAGTCCTGTTGCCAGACACAGGGTATTCCATCAGCCATCCTCTTGATCTAGGGCAGCACCATCTCCTCAAGGCACTTGATGTAGGCCTCCGGGTAGATTCTGAGGCCCTATGGAAAGATGGATGGATGAATAATGTCGCCATCACTAGTGATCACTCCAAACACCATGATGACTTGCTATATCATCCAACTCTTTCTGAATCTTCTGCACTGTCCAAAGTTTGACACCCAAACACTCTGAAATATTCACATTGGATCTTCTGATGCAAATGCCAAGCAGTATAGCCTGATGGTTCCAAATTTCTGGGGGTTTGAAATGCAATATGGTGCTCATTTTCTCACAGAAAGTGCCCAACTGACACCATTATACTGTGCAGTTGACAAAATAAAAAACAGTGTGTATGCACAAAATCAGAAATATAAACTGGTGACAATTTATGCATCACACTCTGTATATATATATATATATATATATATATGACTTTGTTCCTTATTTATCTATCTATGGTTTGGTTTGGTTTATTTTGTTTTACAGCATATAAACCTCAATGAGTTATTTAATGCCGACAACATTTTTAGGATAGATTCGTATGAATAGAATATGTATTCTTTGGTTTAAATTGGTTTGGTTTATTTTGTTTTTACGGCATATCAACCTCAATGGGTTATTTAATGTAAAACAACATTTTAGGATAGATTCGTATGAATAAAATATGTATTCTTTGGTTTCGATTGGTTTGGTTTATTTTGTTTTACGGCATATCAATCTCAATGGGTTATTTAATGCCGACAACATTTTTAGGATAGATTCGTATGAATAGAATATGTATTCTTTGGTTTAGATTGGTTTGGTTTATTTTGTTTTACGGCATATCAACCTCAATGGGTTATTTAATGCCAACAACATTTTTAGGATAGATTCGTATGAATAGAATATGTATTCTTTGGTTTAGATTGGTTTGGTTTATTTTGTTTTATGGCATATCAACCTCAATGGGTTATTTAATGCCGACAACATTTTTTATTGCTGGTAATATTTTGTTTTGTCAAAAATTTGTTTCTGATGATATTTTTCCTTCAAAACTGTACTGCTGCTAATAATTTTTTCAAAAAAGTATTGCTGGTAATAGTTAACTATTTGCCCATAGCTGGGACCCTAACAGGTGCTACCACCCTGGGTTAGGGTGGACCTGGGAACACTCTTCAAAACCTCCTGATCAGAGGCCTTGCTGCTGGATGTAGTTTATCGTCTTACCCAGGATGCAGATGTAGTTTACCCAGGACAATCTATCTATCTATCTATCTATCTATCTATCTATCTATCTGAGTTTGAATTCATGTCAATAATCTAACAAACTGAGTTTTCATGGGAAATAGATGGATGTCATTAATATTCATTACTGAATTAAGTGCATTAACAACAAAAGAGATTATATTGAAAAATAAATATCTTTACATAAAATAAATGCTTTTTCATCATTTGTCTACAAGCTTAACAATATATTTACATTTCTCTCCTCAACGTGTGTGTGTGTGTCCAAATTAGATTACATTGGCACAAATACAAGAAATTCAAAGCAATACAATTT
Source organism: Acanthosepion pharaonis (assembly GCA_903632075.3). Classification (NCBI taxonomy): domain Eukaryota; kingdom Metazoa; phylum Mollusca; class Cephalopoda; order Sepiida; family Sepiidae; genus Acanthosepion; species Acanthosepion pharaonis. The sequence continues at coordinate 640,241 of CAHIKZ030003713.1, forward strand.
TAATTCATTACAATAGATTGAAAAAGATATTCTTTGTCTTTGAAATGAGACCATGACATTCTCTAGATCCATCTGCCATCAGAACCAAGAGGCCTATCGTTAAATTTAATTAATAAAATCTATGCATTTCTAATTACATTTCAAAGTAGTGTGCTTTTTGTATCATAGCATAAGCAAGTGTCAGAATCATATCCCATCAAATCTCGAAGGCATGTATCATGGTTGACACAGTTCTTTTATGAATTTCATGAAGAAAAATCTATAATGACTTAATTGCATCTCCAGAAAGAAATTTTTAGTCAAATAAAAATCCTGGTAGTAATTACCAAATTTGGAAGGCCTTCGTCTGGTGAAGAACAACATCTTAATTTTATTTTTATTTCAGCCATAAAAAAACATCTGTGGCAAGTTAATTAAAGTCAAGAAAGATTACTTTTGATGTTATAGCATAACTCAAATTACTTCTCACTGTTTATCAATTTTTTTTTCCTTCATTCTTTTTTTTTAATCCTTTTGCTTCTTTTAATTTCCCCGTGTAACTTGTTATTATCTGCGCCCCCTACTGGCCATAATTATCGACTGGTGTTTATAAGTTGTTCTTTTTTTCCTTCTTAATAAGAATTGAAACATTATGCATACAGACTTGGTAACAGTCATGACATAGATTATCACTATTATTTTGTTTCCTTTCTTTTGTGGAAATTCTCCCATTAAAACAGATTATCAGATTTTTTTTTTTCACTTTTCTAGCAGCCATTTTGGAATTACAGATTTATTTGTCTGTATTTAAATACTTACCTTTCTTCACATTCTTCACAGAGCCCAGATTTTTTAGAATTAATATCGCTAAATACAAGTTCTTCTCTTATTTATTTACCATCAGGAAGGGGTAGCTTTCCAGTGGATATTTTGGAATTATAGATTTATTTGTCTGTATTTAACTACATAACTTTCCCAACATTCAAGTTCATATAGTTTAAATATCACTAAATGCAAATTCTTTTTTATTTTTATTTTTTTTTTGCCAGAAAGAAGCATATGAAAGTTGATGGAAATTAAAATAACCAGTTAATTAATTTCATTTTGCTTACTTTTAATTTTAATATACAGTAATAAATAACTTGATAAACTCCAAAAAAGGATCTGTAATATAATCAATCCTGACTGGACATATCAACTTCAGTCATTTTCACACCGATGTAACATGGCTTCCCTCTGTCTTTTCTACAAATATTTTTATGGCGACTGCTCTAACAAAAATTTAATTCCCCGGTGGCCTGAATACATGAATTTAAGTCTGCTACTAGATTGGCATCTAGGTTCCAAACGTTTTCTGTTGAAATGGCTAAATGCAACTGCCACTTTTCTTACACTTGTGGAACTCTCTTCCATTTACTTGCTTCCCTGATAACTACAATCTTCAAGAATTTAAATACAACATCAATCGCCATCTTCTATCTTCTTGAATCTTGTTTGTCTTTTGTCCTTTCCTTAATCCCCGCTCTAATTCATTTTTTTTATCTCTCATTTTCACTCCCTGTAAAACCCTTCCATATTAGTAGCATTTCCTCCTTGCTTGAAGTGGAATGATTAAAAAAAAAAACAGTTGTAGTGTATGTGACAGTCTTATTTCTGTCCAGAGTTAAATTTTTTATGCTATAGCCATGATCCTTACAGAAATTGTCTGTAAAAACAAATAATGTTACATCGTGTCAGACTTTCTTCTTGTTGGATAGTGTTGTTTTAATAAGTGATCAGTCATCAAATTCCTGTCGTCTGTCTCTTTATTCTGTATATTATTTATCCTGTAACCAACACATGCAAATAGCTAAAATCCTATTTACAAATCCCACTACACTTCTTTTGAAGCATTTACTCCTGTCTCATAGTAAATCCTGCCTCCTATCAGCATGTTTGATGCTCTGCTTCAGGAGAGCATCTCTCTGCGCCTTCTTGGTCTCATGTTTTCCACTGACCCAAGGTGGAATAACTACATTGAATCAATAGCTGCATCTACCGCAAGGATAGTTGGTTCCCTGTGTCATGCCAGAAGGTTTTTCTCATCTGAGTCCATCCTTCAAATCTACAAATCTACCATTAACCCTTGCATTGAATACTCTTGCCATATATGGTCTGGTTCCCCCACTGTTCATCTCGAGGTTCTCAACAAAATCCAAAGAAGAATATGCAATGTGATAGGTCCTGACCTGACATCTCAACACCAGTCACTTTCTCACAGACATGATATGGCTTCCCTCTGTCTTTTCTACAAATATTTTCAGGGTAACTGCTCTGACGAGCTATTTTCCCTGGTTCTCCAACTGCATGAATTTAAATGTGCAACTAGGTTGGCATCTCAGTCCCACCCTTTCACTGTCAAAACAGTTAAATGTAAGTGACTCTTCTACTCCAACAGCTTCTTCTCTCACACTTCCCAGCAGTGAAACTCCCTTCCTCTTACTTGCTTCCCTATAACTATAATCTTCAAAATTTCAAATGTAATGTCAATCAACATCTTCTCATGCTTTTGATCCTGATCCCTGTCCTTCTCTTTATCTTTTCCCCAAACACCCATCTTTAGTCTTACTTTCTCTCTCTCTAACCCCTTGCATGCTAGTGGCACTCTTGACTTGATTAGGGCGAAATAATTAAAATATATATATATATATATATATCTCAATATATTTTTATCCTTATTGGTTACAGGATAAATAATACATGGAGTAAAGAGACAGATGACGACTACTGATCACTTGTCATTAAAACAACACTATTATCAATATATTTTTATCTTTGATAGCCAAGTAGCATAGTAATAAATATTGCTAACTATTGGTTTGTAATGTCTATTGTTTAACACCACAGATTTTGATTTTCAAATCATTAACATATTTCAGATAAATTGCTTTTGATTTGCTTTGTAATCCCTGTAAAGATCAAACACTGTTTTTTATTATTTTCTGAGGCATTAATTGATTTTTTAATAAATTCTGTGTTTATCAACTTGTATTGATCAGTTAAAAAAGCATTTTCTTTGTTTTCTTTTATTATAAAATAAATATCTTCTTATTTAATGAGATATACATCTTTTATATATATATATATATATATATATATATATATATATATATGTATATATATATATATATATATATATATATATATATATATATATATATATATATAAATACCAATAATTGTTTTATTCTGGGATTAAAATCCTTTCAAACTTATTTGATCTCTTTTTCCTTATATTAAATAAATATGACGCTATCTATATCTATAATTCTCAAAGTGTGTGTGTGCGTATGATCGGATGTTGTTTATGCATTTTCACAGTTTTCATTCGATTTTGATGAAGTTTTTTATTTGAGAGATAATTCTTCAATGTCTTTTTTGAGTCCAGTTGGCAACAATGGCTCTCCACTACTTCCTGTCCATTATAACTCTCAACAACATTTTACTATTCACTATCTTTTCTTTGATATATATCTTTCCTAAAAACCTTAAGTAAAAATAAATAGTTTAAATTATTATAATAATATTATTTATTATTATACAGTTCCCTTTTCCGCTCCCCCCCCATTTAAATCGTTACCCCCCTCCACTACCACCACCACCATCACCATTTGGGGATGCACCTCAGTTACATCCAGTTGTTGTTACTAATATTGATTTTCGGGTGGGCTGAGTTTAAACTTAAACTGCTCCGATTGAACAGCTGAAATTCCCATTAATGAAAGACCCAGTCAAAGACGGGTTACACTGCTAGTATATATAATATAACAACAACTCAAGTTGAAGCTTATGACACTTTATTTGATTAATTCGACTTTACCACTGAAAACGTTTATTTAATTATAATGGATGGTTACAAGTGAGAGGAGAGATGAGATATCTTTAGTTTTATTAGCACAATATATATATATATATATATATATATATATATGAAGAAATATAGTCTTAAGGTATGCTATATTTATGGGATAAAGTGCTCGATATCAGAGATAGAGCGTGTGTAAATATAAAAGTGAACATAGAAGTCAACACTTAGCGGCAACAGTCTGTTTCATGCTATATGCAATCGTCATATATATATATATATATATATATATATATATATATATATATATATATTAGGAAGATTAATAACAAAGTGGAAAAATTTTTTGTGCAACATGTTTCATCCTTTAGGTCTTCATCAGACTAAAGTTTACTTGTCTACATTAACGAAACTACGCAAGGATAAAAGAGGAGTGGATGCTGAAATTTTAAACATTTGAATTAATTTTTTTTTTAATTTCATTAATTTTCCTAATATTTTTTCTGACATATAATAATTTTTATATCATTTTCTCCTATATATGCACATATGAATAGGAGGGAAAGATAAAGGTTAACTCTAGACTTGAACAAGTTAAGATTGTAGTGATTGGGGAAACATCCTCTTGGAAGTCTGTTCTATAAAGCAGTGTTTCATGGGAAGAAGCCGTTTGAGTGGAACTTACTTCTCGCCGATGGAATACGCAAGGAATGTGGGTAGTTTGCTACTATGTAAGTGGCATGGTAGGTCCTCGCCTTGAAGGTCAGACCTGGTGGAACCAGGGAATGTAATTCGTCCGAGCACTTTCCATGGTAGTAGTGATAGAACAGTGAAAGGTTTGCCAAATCCCACGTGTGTGAGAGAGAGGCTGTAGTGTGGAAATTAATTTTTCCCCAACAAGGACTCAGAGACGCTTTTGAGTTCTATCAAGACTGGAAAGTGAGGTTTGGACAGCTCCTGCCCAAATATAGCAACAGTACTCCAGTTTCAGCCTGATCTGGCTCTTATAAAGGTAGAGTATAGCATGAAGAGTCAGGTACTTACTGGAGTGGTACATATAGCCGATCATTTTATCTGGATCTTTAGTGATGGATTGTATATAGAAATTCCACTTGAGGTCAGGTGTGAGTTTAAGATGCAACATCCTCTCAAGGCATGGAGTGTCCTCGAGGGGGCATCTGTTCATCATGACTGGCAGTAGTTTGGGATCTGATTGGTGGTATGTAACCAGTTTGATTTTAGAAGCATTGGATGTAACCAGCCATTTTTTCCCCACTGGAAAGTTAGTGTTAGATCAAAAAAGAGGTCAATTGGACCCACTTACTGTTTGATGTCGCTTTATTCATTAGCACTGGAGTTCAAAGTAACCCAGAGCAATGTGACAATTTACAGGTAATAATAAATGCTAAAATATCATTGATTTAAAATTCCGAGAAAGGGACCATTAACTTGTTCCTGTCAAGGTTAATAGATGCAAATGCTTCCTGTGACCATAACTGCTGAGTTACTCCATGGAATTCTTTTTCTTTTTATGTGCTGTAACCATTCAGAGTATGGAAGATCATGGCCCTTCACAACTTCCTATCCTTTGTGGCTCTAAGTTACATTTGTCTTTTTACTATCCTTCTCACTCCCTGTTCTGCAATCTATTTACACAAGCTGATAAGGTAGGTTACTTAGAGTTTCCCTCTGCCTCTCTTGCATTCAGAATGTGCTGTGAGTGTCAAATTTTTCAAGCCCTATTTCCTCATTAGGTGTCCCATAAATTTCAACTGTCTCTTTATCATTCTAAGCACAAGTGTCTTTTTTGTTCCCATTTTCTTTAAAACTTCCTTGTTACTCACATGTTCTCTCCATGATATTCTCAGCAACCTACCACATTCTTTTTTGCATCAAGTTTCTTCTTCATCTGTGAAGGAATGGTTCAGTAATCACTGCCATAAAGAAAGTTTGATATTACATAGCAGTTGAGCACACGTTTCTTTGTTTCTAAGGGAGTTGGTCTCCCACACTCTTCTTTGTTGGGATTTGGCAGAGAAAAGATATTTTTGTCAAGATATTTGGTGATGAAACAAAGAAAAGGGAAGTGGATTCATGCATTTCCCCCAAAATATCACGTAAACGCATGCAGCCTTAGTTGAAATTAGAACATAGTTTGGAACTTCATAGAATAGAATTTGTGCTCAGTATGACACCAAACCATTGTGGGAGCCAGGTGCAGTGCAGGGCTGACACAGTGACCCCCTGGTATAAAAAATTTAAGCTGCTTAAGAATGCATCAGGCTTTCAGAGAGAAAGACAGTGTTAGGTTCTTGCTTAATTTTAAAAATTGGAAAATATTTTTGGTACATTTACATTTGTGTAACTATAAGATAGTTTCCCTCTAAATTACAAGAAGTGTATTTGGAGCCTACCTGTAGGCTATTTAGGAGGGGGCCTTGGATTTGATTTTCAGAGCCAACGGACATCTGTTACAGGAATCTAGGTCACCCCTATCCAGAAAGAAAACTATGCAGAAGAAATTTGACAACCACCAGATGAGAATTGAAAGAAAAAACAAGGTCTCTCCCATATCAAGAAAAAGTCTTCGGCTAGTATGCTTGATCTATTCTTTGCTGTTGCCAAGAACTTTGCTTTGAAAATTGTACCAAATTATTCTTTGAAAATTATTCAGAGAAGTTTTTTTCATCAGAATCACCCCATGCAAGGCAGTAAAGCCACAAGGGGTTTACAGAGTGTGGAAGAATAAGGAACAGAAACATTAGTAATGAGTGGAAAGAGAAAAGAGTAATCAGAGGGGCAGTAGAGAGTGATTGACATTGCATTTAAATTTTTGCAGATTAAAGTTGGCTGGAAAACAAAGAGCCGGAAGGGAGTTCCACAGGCAAGAAGTGTGAGAAAACAAACTGTTAGCAAAGAATTTATGTTTACATCTAACCAGCTCAACTGTAAATTGATGAGATCTTGACACCAGCCTAGTTACTGCACTTAAATTCAAGTCTAGGTACCATAGTGAAGTGCAATATTTATTTCCGCTACAAATACAGAAAATGTGCCACAAGGCCAAAAAAGAGGAATGAGAAAAAGGACAGTCTTCTTCTGTCTTAAATTTAAACTTAGCTAGCCACAAACACTGACCCAAACATATCACAATATTCCTAACACCAAAACAACACGTTCTTACTTACCTTTCTTACTACATCCACCATAATACCACAATGTCTCCATTAAAGTCCTAACTAGTCCCCATACGTACAATTCATTGTCTGTGGGAGGAGGGGAATAAAATAACACAATGTCCACTTGATTACTCTTTTCTCTTTCTACTCATCATTATTGTTTCTATTTCAAATTCTTCCAGACTCTGTAACCCCCTTGTGTTCTAGTGGCATTACTGACTTACTTGGGGTGATACCAATTAAAATATATATATATATATATATATATATATATATATATATATATATATTAAGCTGATTTATTTGTCTAGCTGTACAAAATGAAGGAGGGTTTATCTTGACTGTGTTTTTTTGTCTGTTATATATTGTCCATAAGTGTAAGAAAGATTATTTTCAGTTCAGCTTTGCCCAGAATTCTAAATAAGTAATTTGTTCATGTAAATAGAAAATATAGATAAATCGAAGTATGAAAATTTCATCTTTTCAATTCTGCACAGGCCCAAATAGTTGCTTTAAATATTTACAACAGAAGTTCCAAATTTGTTTGAAGCAATTTCGCCTCTATAATGAGTCTGCATCATTTTCTTAATTTTCATTTTTGAATAGCTCCATTTTACTTTTCCTATCATGAATATTAGAAAAGAAAAAAATAACAACTTTTGCAGACAGGAACCATTTTAAACAATAACCATTTTTACATTCATCGCAGCTAAAACAATCTCTTTAAAAATACTTTTTTTACATTCAGATTTTTTTTTTTACTTTAAAATATACCATAAAAGTCAAAGTTAATTATGTGCCATGCATGATACACACTTAGACAATCATGTATCTTTCAATACATGACTGACGAGGCAGATTTTTTTCCTGTGGTAGGTTGCCATTTCTTTCTGTGGTAGACTAGTTACCATCTAAGGCTATAGAACCCGGTCTGTACTGTTATTTAGCCACAGCTGGAGGGAGGAGAAGAGTCTTCAGGCTTTTCCCAAGGGTATTGGCATGTAAGTGAATGTAATGGATTCAAGTGGAATTCAGACTCGGCTATCTTTTTTAACTCTTATATTTCAATAATCTCTAGTCATTACTTCCAATTGAAAACATTTTATATAAAATTTAGTTTAAATGACCAAGTTAAATCATATACAAGTCTTGAGGTTGTAAAAACAATTCTACAGAATTATAACAACATTATGTTATGCAAACCCCTCCTCTTTTGTTGTTTTTTGTATTCTAGAGTTTTGAAGTACTGAATTATCTTCTCTTTCTAAAAATACTGAAATATTGTCCCTTAAAATTCTGTATTGTACCTTTGCACTCAAACTTGAGAATTAACTCAATATAAATCTTTAGCTGATGAAGATAAAAGGAGTTACCAACGTTCAATGAAATATATGAATAAATACAGAGTGTGGTAGAAATACCTGGATTAGGTTGCTTTTTAAGCTAAATATATAATAAAAATTTGCCAAATAATATATATGTGTAAATTTACATGCTTAATTTGAAAATAACAAAGAAAATTTGATAAAATCTACCGTTCAGGAGTTATCAACAATAAAAGTTTGGACTCATTCGCATTACAGAACGGCAGCCATTACTTGTGTTGTTTGCATACATTCGCTGCTGAGCAGATTTGCATGGAAGATTACATTGTTAATGACCTTTTTATGGTTCTTACTTGACTGAATTACTGCGCAACTAAGGATTCATTGTGTGTGCAATAAAAAAAGGTTATTCTGAAGCAAATATCTGTGGCACGAATGAGTTTGAACTTTTATTGTCGTAGCAAATATATACAAACAACACCAGTAATGGCTGCTGTGCCATAACGCGAATGAGCCTGAGCTTTTATTGTCAATAACTCCTAAACAGTAGATTTTCTCAAAATTTCTTTTTTATTTTTCAATTAAGCATGTAAATTCACACCTAAATATAACTATTCAGCAAATTTTTATTACATATTTAGTGTGGGGATTAAAAAGAAAATTACCCAAATACCTCCCCTATAACCATATACATAATCTTTCTTTCTATGTGCCATGTCCTTTCAGGATGTAGGCAATCATGGCTCTCCATCTCTCTCTATCCCTTACAGCTCTCAACAAGTTCCTTCCCTCTGCGACCTCTCCCAGACCACATTCTGTCATCCACTTGCATAAAGTCGCTAGGTATGTCATGCGTTGTTTTGCCTTGTCTCTCTTTCCCTCTATTCGACCCATGAGTATCAAATACTCCAGGCCCTCCTTCCTCATTATATGTCCCAGATAATTCAGCTGCCTCTTCCTGATATTAAGTATAAGCCTCCTCTTTGTTTGCAACCTCTCTAAGATCTCATCATTGCTCACATGCTCAGTCCATGATATCCTTAGTATCCTTCTGTAGAATCACATCTCTGTTGCATCAAGTCTTTTCTTCATCTTTGAGGAAATCGTCCAATATTCGCTACCCTAAAGAAGGACAGATGTCCTGTAACAGCTCAGTATTTTTTCTTTGCTACCAAAAAAAAAAAAAACATCCTATCTTGCAATCCTCATCCTAGCTTTTGGAATGCATCCTTGACTAATCCAATATGTCTATGGATCTTAATGTCACATTTACTGTCATCTGTCAGAACACTTCCCAGATATTTAAACTTCCGCGTCTGCTTGATTCTAGTGTTCCCAACCTGCAAATCACATTTTGTGCTTATCCTTTTACTGATGACAATGCATTCTATTTTTTTGTAGTTTATACTTAGTCCCTTTTTCACACTCTCCTTCACTACCTTCTGTAGAAGATTTTGTAATTTCTTCTCTGTGTCTGCTATCAGTACTGTGTCATCTGCATACCTTATGTTATTAAGATTGTGGCTGCCAATGCTAAATCTCGATAGGGTTTTTAATTCTCTCAGAATTACCTTGCTGTATAGGTTGAACAGGTCTGATGTGAAGACACATCCTTGCCTTACGTCCCTTTCTGTTTTTATAGTAAGACATTAGCTTGATGAAGACATCATTGCTAATAATGACTTACCATTATGTTCGTGGTATTTTTGGCAGGAATATTTGGGAGGTATTTCTGCCACACTCTGTATAATCATTTTTGCCTACAATTCTATTATGTTAATCATGTGATTTGGTAACATTTGATTTCAAATATAAATACAAAGACATTAATATTTTCATCTTTCAACAACTTGCAAAAGAAAAATTAGTATGGAAATCAAGAAAGATGGGATTGGATATAGAATTTTTTAAAAATTGTCAACATGTTATATGTTGGAGTATAAACAAGAACCATTAATTTATTTGATGACTTAATCTAAAGCAAAAAATGTCTGAGGTGTAAAAGCATCTGAGATAAAAAAATCAGTCAAAATTCTGCAAAAACTGCCTTTCTATTCGATTTTCTCTTCAATTTTGATTCTAAACAAATAAATTTAAAATCATGTTAACTTCGTCAGTAATTATATTTATTAAAACACTTTTCAGCAAAAGAGAAGAAATACATTAGATTTTTTTTTCGCTGAAAAGAACAACACATCATCTGAATTCAGTTATGATATCGTATCAGAAAGTATTAGAGACCATAGTCAGCTATGTATTTGTCGGGTGATGAATCTTAAACAGATCTGTTTACTGTAATGTTTTCATAGAAATAGATGAACAGTAAGGCAGTCTGATATTTATACTTAAAGTAAAGAAATAAGTTCTGTCCGAATTTTGAATAAAGAAAACAAGTGACCAAATGTTACATTTAATTACAGATTCAATCAACAATGTATTTTCCCTGATTATCTATGACTTCCTTCCATCTATTAACAAGCTTACTAATTACTGTAAAATTCTTTTGGCTTTGATTCGAAGAACTCACCAATGTCAGTTTTAACCTCTTCCTGTGTTACAAAAGCTGTTTCTTCCAAATGATTCTGTAAGCTACGAAACAAATGGTAGTCTGAAGGAGCATCTCAGGAGAATAAGGTGGATGAGGAATTTTCTCCCAACCAAGTTCTTCGATCTTTTATGACATGATTCTTGCAGTGTGGGTTTGCGCATTGTCCTGATGAAACATTACCTCTTTTTTGCCTCAAAGCTTGGTTCAAACGCTCTAATTGCTGACACTATATTTGAGCATTAATTGTTGCATTAGGTGGTAAGAATTCAAAGTGGATTATTCCTTGGCGATCCCACCAAATTGAAAGAAGAACCTTTTGCCCATGAAGTTCCCTTCTCGGCTGTGGCTGGGGTCCTTCCCCTTTATCAAGCCACTGTCTACGATGCTTAACATTTCGATAAAAGATCCATTTTTCATTGCCAGTCACAAGTCTATCCAAAAAAGGTGAAACAAGTTGGTGAGAATGGAGAGAAGAGCAGATGTCAACTCGGGATTTGAGGTTGTTTTCAGACAATTCATGAGGCACCCATTTTCCAAGGTTAGAAACTTTTCCAAGTTGTTGAAGATGACGATGAACAGTTGTATAGTTTGAACTGAGAACCACTGCCAATTCCTCAACTGATAAAACAGGATTTTCTTCAAGAGCTGCTTCAAGAAGCTTTTCATCAAACTCAACTGGACGTCCAGTTCGATCTTCATCTTCAAGTGTGAAATCTCCACCTCTGAATTTTGCAAACCATCTTCTGCAAGTTCTTTCATTCACACATTCCTCTCCATAAACTGAGTGAATGTTTCTAGCCGCTTCGGCTGCTGAGTTTTCTTTCTTGAACTCATAAAGCATTATGTGCCTCAAATGATTCTTAGGTACTTCCATGTTAGCAGGGTTTTAATGAAACAAAATTTAATTTTATTGTTCTCTGAAATAAAATTTGATCAGTTTAAATGCATCTAAACATAAAAATAAAGTTCAACTCCATTAGACATTATAAAATACTCTTTGAATTTTGTTCACTTCAACAAAAAGTTAAAATTCGGGCAGAACTTATGGGATGATCTGATATATGTATATATATACATATATATTGTATATGTATATATATACATTCATATATATATATATATATATGCAGGTATATACATATATGTATAAACATATATATATATAAATCTTTTTGATATTGTTTGCGAAGATGTATTCTCGCCATAAATCATTAACCTCTCTATTTGTTTTATTGTATGAATGATTCATGAATTTGTAAATTATAATTGCACCTATATTGAAATTAACATAACTGATCCAACGTGCAACTTTCAGACAATAAGTGTGTCATTCCTGTAATTATTGAACAATATAGTTCATGCCACATTGACGGAAAACTTACCAGTAAAAAAGAATTCTCTTATTCCTATATTTGTACAAAAACGCACAACCTTAACATTTAAAATTCAAACTCAGCGTTGCAACCGTACGTTCCAAAACAATAACACATTTCTCATGGCATTTTTTCAGATTACATCTCTATTTTCATTGTCCTCTTATTACCGAGAAGTAAAAAACAAGAACAAATCTATTTCCATGCCTGATGATGTTTGTAGGAACAGACGAAAGCTTGTAAAAATTAAAAAGACCTTATGCAACTGGAATTTATAAACAGGGATCATATCATTCATATACAGGTTCGGGGTTGATGTATCTTTTTGATATTGTTTGTGAAGATGTATTCTCGCCATTTAAATCATTAACCTCTCTATTTGTTTTATTGTATGAATGATTCATGAATTTGTAAATATATAAATATATATACTTATAAATATATATATACATATATATACATAATATATATATATATATATATATATATATATATGTAGAAATTTTGAAAAACAAACAAAAATCCATAAATGTAGTTAAAATGAAAGAATTGTCGACGTCAGACGTTTCGGTTTTAATAAACCATTTTCAAGACAAATTCATTAAAATACAAATTCAGTTCAATATGACGAAAACGATGGACATAAAAACACAAGTCTTATCCAAGAGTAAAACAGATAACTGAAAATTTTTAAAAAGATCAGCTTTCCGTTTAACGTGGTCACGCCGTAGTCACATGGGCGACGCTTTCATAACGTATTCCTAAAAGTTCGTGATTATTTTAAAATTCCTGTATTTCCGGATAAGCCTGCAATCTTCCATGTTGTAAAAAACGAATTTTTATGTCCATCGTTTTCGTCATATTGATGATGCTTCTGGCAATCTTTCTTGGACACTGTTGGTGAAAACGTTCTAACATCTTCAGGTGTCCCCTATATGTTACTCATGACTCACAAGCATAGAGAAGGGTGAATAGTACGCTGCTCCTATATACCATAAATTATTGTTTAGCAATATACGACATCATGACCACAAATGATCACTCAGTTTCCTGAAGAAAGCACTAGCTCTGCCAATTCACAAGGGTACTTCATCGTCAAGAAGACATGGGTTGTTCAAAGAGCTACCTAAGTACACAAACTTATCTGCAATCTTCAACGTCTGCCCATAAACATATGCAGAAAGCTCAATGTATTCTTTACCAAGGGCAGGTTGATACATGACAATGGTCTTATCCAAACTTATTATCAGTCCCGAGGTCATGCAAACATTAAAAAACAAATCAATCAAATGCTGCTTGTCACTCACAGAATGAGTGAAGTCACAGTTGTCAGCAAACATGAATTCTTGGATAAGGGCATTTTGTACTTTGTGTTGGCAAGTGTATGCCACAGATTAAACAATTTTCCTGACGTGCGATACCTAACGTAGACAGCATGAGGGCAATCCTTGACAGTGATCGTAAGCACCATTGAAATGTATATGGCAAAAATTATAGTAGCAGGAATGTCACCCTGCTTGACTCCATACTCTACGACATATATATATATATATATATATATATATATATATATATATATATATATATATATATATATATATATAATGTATTATATATATATATATATATATATATATATATATATATATATACATGTATGCATATATATACATGCATATACATATATATATATATATATATATATATATATATAGAGAGAGAGAGAGAGAGAGAGCGAGAGAGAGAGAGGTTGTGTCAAAAATACTTTTACAAACTTTAGGGTGAGTTCTTCAAATCAAAACAAGGATAAATATCCATATAAATATATGTCCACAAATCCTTCATTTTTGAGTCACTAAGTTTAAAGAAAGTTTATGGTAGAATATGGAACACGCCCCTAAAGTTTATAAAAAGTATTTTTTGGATAGTATTTTGAATTGTACACTTAACAGCATGAATTGTATAAACATTAGACTAGTAACTGTAACTATATATATATATATATATATATATATATATATATATATATATATATATATATATATATATGTATGTATATGTGTATATATATATATATATATATATATATATATATATATGTATGTATATATGTATGTATTTGTACATGTATATGCATATATATATATATATATGTATACATATATATGTATGTATATATACATAGATATAAATGTACATATATATATACATATATATATATATATATATATATATATATATATATATATATATATATATATATATATATATTAGGTTGGGCAAAAATAATGACGTAATAATGTCATTTTTGGACGTATTTTTAATGTCAAAAACGACATCATTACGTCATTATTTTTGCACCAATAATACATATAGATGTATGTAAATATAGATGTATGTATGTATATATATATGTGTTTTATATATATGTGTATGTTTATATATATGTGTATGTTTATATATATATATATCTATATATATGCATATGCATATATGCGTGTATATTTTTTATATATATATATATATATATATATATATATATATATATATATATATATATATGTGTAGAAGTCACTTGTGCATGCATATATATATATATATATATATATATATATATGCATGCACAAGTGGCTTCTACACAGTGGGACTCTATACCAATGTCAGAAACCTGCAACTTCCCAACTTCTCATTGGTGGAGGATTTCAAGATTGGGTAGTTGTGCCATCACATGATGCCGAGGGACTTAGCCGATGAGTTCATCCACAGGTTATCAAAGCTGGCACCAAATGGTCAGTAGTAGAAGCCACCCAAGGAACAGAATCCAGCCTGTGAACTAAGGAGATTATGGGGGTTACTCAAATCAGTCGAGCTGGCCTGGGCAACATGAGCAACCAGTTTTTCTCCAAATAGGGTCCAAAAGAAAAACAAAATATGGTGATCGAAAAAAAAAATCTGGAATTTCGAAGAAGGGCAATGAACAGCTACTGCTGTTTCTCAGTCCAAACAATGTGCCTGGATGACATGGAGTAATATTGTACCAATGAAGTTATCACAGAATACCCTGACTGCAATGGATTCATTCGCAATATCATTCTTCCTGACATCTATTTATGATCTCCTACCAAATGTGAGCAACTTTAAGCTGTAGGGGTACACTGACGCTGATGTATGTGCATTATGTCAAAGAGGCATTTTATGTCACATTCTCTCTGTATGCCCACAATCACTGCAGATGTACACATGATGTTATAACAAAGTCCTGGAAACGGTCATGGACTTAGTACACAATGTGAAGCAGCCAACAAACAGCTTGTAATGGCCAGAGAACCTAAGATCTGTTTTCACAAGAAAGGTCAATGCCCTGTGCAAAAGATCCAAATAATTACCAAAGTAACATTACTGTGTGGCGCCTGTTATTAGAGGGTGTTAGTTGGTATTAGAACACCTCTGCAATTTCCAGTACACATCATTAAGACAGATGCACACCCTGACATTGTAGTGTGGTCTGATTCAAAGAAGTGTGTCCTCCTAGTAGAATTAGTGGTTCTGTTGTAGCATACCTAATGAATGATAATGGGTATGTCACCATTCACATAAATACAGTAGTAAATACTGTATGTTGGTCTGCAGTTGGAGATTCATCTCCAGCTGTGCTGGTCAAGCTCTCTGTCTCCTAGCAGAGAGGGTCCCTAGATGAGGCTATGTCAAAGGGCAGAGTCTCATCTTGGGAAACAGCTACCCAACCCCGTTTTATACAGGGTCTACAGGTAATTTTTGGCTGAGCCTACGGGTTTGGATACCCCACATCAATGATCGCCAAACTGTGGCACATGCGCCATAAGTGGCGTATTGGATGCTTACAAGTGGCGCATTGCATCCTTCTACTCATTCATTTCAGTGATTTTATATTTATTGCACGTCCTTTGCGAAAGTGCTAAAAGTATACGCCCCAGGTCATAAGCATATATTTTTCAAATAAATAGATTTTATTATAACTTTAAAATATGTCCATATTACAACACGTACTGAAAGGAAGTGAATGTTTGTGTGGCGCATTTAGATTAATCGTACAAAATATTGGCGCATGGAACCAAAAGGTTGGCTACCCTTGCCCTACATTATATTCAGTCTTGTGCCACATCTGACTGTGGGGTGGTTGGTAGATATCCTGCAGTTGGAGATTTATTGTGGAATTCACTTCACTCACTTCCAGCACTTGACTGCTTCTTCTACGTGCTGCTGGCGAATCTTATATGCATTGTTCTTGTCTTAAGTTTTGCCGTCCATTACTAACCTTCATATGATTATTTTATTCAGTAACCTTACCTAGGTTACAAAAGGTACGATGGGAGGAGAACAGGAAGCACGCACACAAGTAAAAGAAAAACCACTACAAATCACTGCAATACGACTGCATGGAAAAGGGATGGACATGTCATGTGCGACCTATTAAGGTAGATTGCCAGGGTTTATTGGAAGGTCAGTTTTTTCTCTTTCTTTTGAAAGTGGGCATCACTGGCCACAACCTGAAACATGCTTCACATCATCTCCGGACCACAGCTCAACAGGCATCAAGTTGGATCTGGTCAAGATGCAAAATAAAATAGCAGAAGCACCAGTCCAGATATGGCAGCAATATAAATTCTTCTATAAAAAATACAAAATAAGTATAATGTTATACACAACATTTCTTCCATTATAGGGAAAACATCGAATCAATAGCTGCATCTACTGCAAAGAAAGTTGGCTCACCGTGTCATGCCAGAGGGTTTTTCTCATCGTCAGAGTCCATCTTGTACATTTACAAATCTATCATTTGCCCGTGCATTGAATACTGCTGCCATATCTGGTCTGGTGCTCCTGCAGTACATCTCGAAATTCTTGACAAAATCCAAAGAAGAATTTGTAATGTAATAGATCTTGACTGGGAATATCGAGAGTCATTTTCTCCCCAGCATGAGATAGCTTCTCTCTGTCTTTTCTGTAAATATTTTCATAGCAACAGCTCTGATGAGCTTTTTTCCCTGGAGCCCCAACCACATGGATTTAAGTGTACTACTAGATTGGCATTTAGGCCTCACCCTTTTACTGTTGAACTAGTTAAATGCAACTGCCATTTCTACTCCAACAGATTTTTTTTTAATCATTCCACCCCAAGCAAGATAGTAGTGCCACTAGTATACATGTAACTGCGATTCTCAGTCTTCTCTTTCATTTTCGTTCCCTATAGCTCCATGCATACTAGTGGCATTTTTGCCTTGCTTGGGGTGAAATGATTAACAAAAACAAAAACAATGTTTATTGATTTAGAAAGTGAAATCAATGTTCAATTTCCAGCCAAGCCTGTTGCGTTCCTTGGTAAAAGCACGAATCCATCTCTTTTTTTCCCTAGTTATGAGTTAAATAGCAGGGTAGACTTGCTCTCTAGCTTTGAGTGACAGTCAGTCTAGAAGAAAGAAAACTCTGAATTCAAAACTGTAGTGAAGACAATGGGAAACCACTTCACTATCTTTCCTAAGAAGTCTTTTTTTCGTTTATTCTTAGAAAATATTCGTTCTTTGACAGGATTAACCTGCATCCTATACGGAACCGTCATTTACACTGACGTGCCTTGACCACTCGGAAGATTGAAGTTTATAAGCAGTAAATTCAATTAAATTTTCAGGCATTCAAGCCGGTAAGAAAGAAACGGGGCAAACTTAAATACTTGTATCTATAAAAGACGTTTAAACAAAAAATGTCATATATATATATATATATATTGTCGCGGTCGCCGATTATAATACAAAAGGACAACTCTCGATCTCGCAGATCTAGGTGCAACACAGAAACCGGACGGCTAGTCCAATATCGTTGATGTCAAACCGACTATTGAGCCATTCTAAACATCGGCAACCATAGACTTATCGGCCTTCTACTCCTCTAGCCGGGAGTACTTGAACAAATCTTTGCAAATATCCTTGGACACTTTTTTCGCCCAAACTAAGGCAGCTCGGCGGAGGCCTGGATCAAAGTTAGTACACTACCTTTTGAACTTCCATTGTCGTCGAGTTTACTCTTCGGCGCGATCCCGTCTCCACGGTCGATCCGCCCTGGAAAAATACCTCTCTGTTCTTTGACTCGGATTGAACTCTGGCGCGATCCCGTTTCCGCGGTTGATCCGGAACTCCGTCTTTTACACTTTGGCGCGCCGTTCCGCGGTGATCCGCCCGGAACTGGTCTGCCTTGGCCCTGTTTCCGTCTTCGCCTGGTGATACACTTTGGCGCGATCCCGTTTCCGCCCCGTGAAGTAGCATTGGTCTGCCTTGGCCCTGTTTAGGGACTCCATCTTCGCCTGGTGATACACTTTGGCGCGTTATTAAAGCATCACTGGTCTGCCTTGGCCCAGGGACTCCATCTTCGCCTGGTGATTCACTTTGGCGCGATCCCGTTCCGCGGTCGAATAGCATCACTAGTCTGCCTTGGCCTGTTTAGGGACTCCGTCTTAAACTACGTTCGCCGACCAATCCTAACCTACCGGGCCATTTACTTTAAATAGCTACGCTCACCTACCAATCCTAAACTCTACATTAAAACCGAAACGTTCGTTAAACCAACTACCGGACCAGACCAAAATCGACCGGAACCAGCTACGTTCGTCGATTTTCGGACCACACCGATGTAAATGTGTGAATATATATTGTCTTGGCTGTTATTTATACTTAAAAAAATATATATATATATATATATATATATATATATATATTGGTGTGTTATCAAAAGATAGAACAAAGCTTAAAATAGGAGATAAAACAATCATTAATACTTCAAAACAAGGTTGTTATTGTTTCATGCAATACAAAGGCTAAAAAGAAAGCCTAAAACCCAAAAATAATATATATACTTATTATCCTGCAAAATATGGGTAAATATGCAGTTATATATAAGAAATGAGAAATACCGTATCATCAAAACACTCTGCTGTTGTAGCTGGGGAAAGTTGTAAACAACTTGTGATGGTCTCCTCAAAGCTACACAATAAACTAATGGTGGCTGATTCAAAAAAAAAAATGTGAGTTACCTGACTGCAGAGGTGCAGATTAAATAAGTCAGACCCTACCAAGATTTTATTTGGTGTTTGCTGTACTTATTTTCTGGGGTAAGACCTATAGACTTTTCCACATACAAAAACTTATATAAAAATTTTAGAAATTAATATTTCAGAAAAAAAAACAAGATAAAGTTTTCTGATTTATTTAGAATATTAATGGCAGCAATAAATTTAGACGAATGATACAACTTGGCTCAATAGCATTCAACATACTGTTTGCAGTCTTCAGTATGACAATAAACTACATTCAGCAGCAAGAGATTGAAGGTTTTGAGGACCGTAGAACCACCTCTTAATTGCTGTTGTTACCAGGTCTACCCTGACTCCGGGGTGGTACCACCTTTTAGGGTTCCACATATGGGCAAATAGGGAACTTCAGATGAAAACAAAACACTATGAAAGTATAAAAATACATTCTTATAGTAAAAATACAAGCATTACATTTTATAAAAAAAATTACCAACAATACCTATTTATAATAAAATTACCAACAATACATTTTATAGCAAAATGACCAACAATAAATGTTATCTGTAGTTGAAAGCATACAATTGCATTCAAAATGCATTAAATACCTCATAAGGGTTGATATGCAACTAAACAAAATCAACAAATCAAATCACATACTGTGTGCAGTATATATATTTACCCATTATTCATTTTATCATAAAATAAAAAGTTTTAGGTTTTGGTTAATGAAAATTTACAGGTTGATTCTGATATATATTAATAATATTTTACATATATTTACAATTCAAAATGGCCACACTTTGCTTTCACTATAGCTCTTAATCCAGTGTTTCTTAACATTTTTTTTTTACTTCAGAGCACACTTATAGAATAATTAAAACTCTGGAGTGCACTCTAGGGTACACATAAATAGTGTTTATTATCATTGTCGTCAATTCCCAAGAACAAAGAGAATGTATATATTCACTTTTATATGTTTAGGTTTTCTTACAATTCTAATCATCGCATTTTAAAACAATAAACTTTGCCGAGGAGTAAAGGTAGTTAAAATAACTGCAGTGTCAAGGAAAAAACTGTCCTTTTGACACTCCATTTTTTTTTGTGGACATGAAGGTTAAACAATTAATTTTACAGGTTATTTTGCTTGTGATCCTACTTACTGAAGAAAATGCAGTTCATTTTTGGGCAGAATTCTTTGTTTAGGAAAAATTATCGCTAAGGGTGGCTTTAAATTTGAAACTTGTCTTTAGAAAACCTTGGGCAGGTCTGATTGTATCACTTTCTCCCCATACAAGAGATTATGGCCCCTGTGGCTTATAATAAAATACATATAACAAGTACAGAGTACACCATAAAGTTTTATGTCTTCTCTTGTGAACGCCAAGGCACAGTGTGAAGAAGCAGACATTTGGCAAAAGAAATGATAAACAAGTTAAGAAAATGGACTGCACACATTCACTTTGCTGCTGTCAGGCTGACCAACTTATACTTACATAGATACATATAGGCAAAAGTTAACAGAAAGTATTATATATATATATATATATATATATATATATATATATATATATATACCTAATACTCATATATATATATATATATATATATATATACCTAATACTCATTATATATATATATATATATATATATATATATATATATAGCTGGCTACTCGTATTCAAGGATATCCATCTATTAGGGTGCTTAGCCAATCCCTATTGTAGATACTCTCTCAGGCACATGTGTTTGTTCAACACCCACAGAGCCCACTTGTGGTTTATACTGCAACTCTGCAGAGCAGACCTTAGTTGCAGTTTCTTGGAGAGAGCGTGTTATCTAGAATAATCAACAATCTGAACAGTACCAGAACACTCAAACCCTCGGTCACGATGACTTGTAACTTCGTGCTAGCACAGCTATCGACGGCCTCATAAGACTTGGGTCAACCCATGGTACGTTTTTCAAGTAAATTCCAAAAGTGAGGTGATCTTCTACCCTCCAGACCAATAACATATATAACATCAGACATCCTGATATATATATATATATATATAATAGCTGGCCACTTGTATTCGAGGATACCTGTTTATCAGGGCAGCTAGCCAATCCCTATTGCAGATACTTGCACATTTGTGTTTGCTCTACACCCACAGAGCCAACCTGTGGTTTATACTGCAACTATGCTGAGCAACCTTAGTTACATTTACTGGGAGAGAACATCATATCTTGTGTAATCTACAATTTGAACATGACCAGCACGCCCAAGATGATTAGTGGCTTTGTGCTAGTACAGCTATCAATGGCCTTCAAGAGTTCTGTCTAATTTGCTCTTTTTTTTAAATAACCCTGTATATATATATATATATATATATATATATATATCCCTATTGCAGACTCTCGCTCAGGCACATTTGTGTTTGTTCAACACCCACAGAGCCAACCTTTGGTTTATACTGCAACTATGCAGAGCAGACCTTAGTTACAGTTTCTGGGAAAGAGCGTGTTATATAGCGTGATCAAGAATCTGAACAGCACCAACACACTCAAAGCTTTGGTCACCATGTGTTCTGTCTACCCAGTTACATTCACAAGGCTCGGGTCAACCCGTGTTATGGTTTTCAGGCACTTTCCAAAGGTGCCACATGCTGTGATCGTCCCCCTCCAGACCGATAACATCAGGAAGTCTTTTTACTGACAAATCAACCGTGGTGAGATTCAAACCTGGGTCTCATGCCCAGAAAGAGAACCTTCTAACCACTGCATCCATATATATATATATATATATATATATATATATATATATATATATATATATATATATATATATATGATATAACATATATGGTATAAGAGTAAAACAGTCAATCTTATACACATTCAAAAATTTGCAGAAGTTAATAGTTAAAATAGTATGCACACACTCACACACATGTATATATATATATATATATATATATATATATATATATAGAGGTAACAAATCCATTGGTATATAATCCAAGTGAATTCTAGTAATATAAAACATTAAAACTGATCCACAAAAAGAGCTAAATGTATTTATTAATACAGAGCATTATAATTAATAAACAATAAAATCCAAAATTACCTCATATGGGGAATAGCGTATTTTGGCAGACGAAGATATCGGTTGTCTGCCTTATCAACACTGGCGTGAACTTAGTTTGTGTCTATACAGTGAAGGAGAGGCAGGAAATAGAATTTACTTGTGAAAGCTAAGAAAATCAACCAGTTGATAAACTAATACAGAATTTATTCATTTCAATGTTTCAGTTAGGCAAAATGCATGAGGGAGGGGTCAGGAGAGGGTGGAAGGTATTTGTCTTAAAGGGAAAGAGTTTTATAAAATTAAACCCGAATATTAACCTTATGACATTAATTGGGGCAATATGAGGAATGAAATAATAATTCAAAACTAAAAGAGGAAGAAAAAGAGGTCTAAAAGTAAGTTTAAAATATGTAGATAAAAATATGTATGGGATTAATGGAAAAAGAGTTGGAGAGATATTAAAATAGAGCAAGTTCATAGTTTATAATTAATATAGTGTAAAGAGGTTATAGAGTGGGGAAATAAAATATAGAAAGTTATAATTTGTTATAATGTCGGTATTAGGTGAGTTAGAGTGGGAGTGAATATTATGGAAATATGGTAGCTAATTAAGTTAAACCTGTATTATGGAATTTTGAATTTGTTTTTATGTCAACATTTTAACACTGATTCATTCCTCTGATTTAATAGTTGGCTTTTATTATTGTATTTTATTATCCTAATTTTTCCTTCTAAAAATGTCACACCTATCTCTAAGACTATTAAGAGTACGTGCGGAACCTATAATCTTCCAAACTATCTGTGAACTCAAACCTTTCTCCTTCAATTCCTAAAATTTCTTTGAAAGAGCTGTCTGGTGTTTTAGCTTAGAGTTAGTGTTGTGCTAATTTGCATAGTGGAGTACTGACCATATAAATATGGTTGGTACCGGGAAGACGAGGGAAGGAATCAAGAGATTCAATCTAGAGACTCTGCCCGACTGCGACAAAGTCAACACATTCTCCAGGAACGGTCTTCCCAAGAATATACCAAAAGACTATATGTAAATATTGTGTACACTTTCTTGTTTCAATACATTTTGTTCTAAGTACATTTTGTGTTGCATTATTATTCCATGCATTAGTCAAGTTTCAACAGTTACAAAATCAGTGCCAATGGGTATAAAATCTCTGTTTCCATTCCCCCCTGGAAATTCCAATGTAAACATTATAATTTTTCATATTTTCTTTAGGGGAAATGATTGCTTGAAATATAACCTTGGTAGATTTGCATTTGTCTTCTACTGGACAATTTTCTTTATATCTACAAGTACAGGAGGGTTCATTACAAGGTTTGTTGTTTGTCCCATAGAAATTTCTTAAAATATGGTTATTGTGTGAGATTTTGTTGTTGCACGATTTGGAGAAGCAACCAAAACTCAAATTTATTACAAATATAGAAACAACATAGTAAAGTGCATATAACACTTATATACTAATGACATTTTACATTCCTACCAATTCCAGGTCAGCTCTTTTATATTGAAATACTTTGTTTTGTAAAAAAATTCTATAACTACAATGTATAGATTTTAAAATTCTAAAATAATTATATCAAAGCACATTGACACGTGTTTTTAAATATCACTATGACAATGGAATACAGATTTTATCACAGTTACAATAATGTGTTTGTCATTGTAATTTACCACTGACAACGACCTTTGAAAAGGTCACAAATACTTGCCTTAAAAAAAATCTATGGCACCTTCATTGATGAATTTCATTTTAGCATCAAGAAACTGATTAGACAACTGGAAAGGATCAGTAGAAAAATAAATAGACACAATATGTCTATGTTATTCAATGAAACATGTTTGAATGAAGATATGCTGCTTAAATATATATATATATATATATATATATATATATATATATATATATATATATATTGCTGATATCCCTTGACAAGTGGACAGAGTGGTTACTGGAGGATCCATCTATGAAACTTTAGAGTCAGGATGCTGAAGGTAACACAAATCAGCTAAGTGACAAATTTTGTATTCGTATTAATTACACACACACACACACATGTATATATATATATATATATATATATATATATATATAGATAGATAGATAGATATAGATATATATATAATACTATATTAATATTATATATATATATAATATTAATAATAATATACGTATTAATATCATATATATATATATAATTAATAGAAATAGATATATGTATATATACATATATATATATACATATATATATATATAGTTGTTCTATTTATGGTATTTTTGTTCTTATTTGCATTTATGGAATTCAGCCAATAAGTAAGATGCATCCTAATATTATATACAGTTGCTAATTAACTAATTACTAGGCATTACTAACAAGTTCCTCGCTAAAAATCTTCTCAGTATTTGCTAGTTAGTAGTAATTTAGGTCTCAACATGTCCGCCCCCAGTCATGGACCCTAGTTGCTTGGTTGCCTGGCTTGGTATAAGGATCACCTTGATATATATGAATTAGATTCAAATATAAATTTGAATCTGGGACAAGGAACAAATATGAAATGTTTATTCATTTAAGATGTTTTGCTTTTATTTAAGCTTCATCTGAAAATGATTTTCATTTTTTAACGAAGGTTAAATAAAACCAAACATGTTAAATTTATAAAAGTTTCCTATTTGCTCCTTATCCTATCACACACACACAGACACACACGCATACAAATACACACACATAAACACACACACACATATATATATTGGAGGGGTATAGAAATACTTAGCAAGAAAAAAAGCTAACTTTGAAAAATATGGCAATAAATATTTGATTCATAAAAATTGTATTTGATTTGTTAATATTTTGTTCTTTATTACCATTCTCCTGTCTAAAGAGATCAATATTTTATCTGATTTTCATTCATCTTTTATGCTGAAACTTTTGGTAAAGTTTACATAAGCCTGCACAGATGAACTTGTTGTGAATTCACAGAATGTTGGTATAGTCTGACGTTGTTAATCTGGCACCTCGAGGTCCAGCAACTGGACCCATTCAATTAGTCACTATTAGCTCATTGATTAACTATAATGACTGGATGTTCTCGTAGATGCAAATGTTGATTTTTTTTCAGTTTAATATATATAAAAAAAAAAACCCACAACTATAAATATATATACTAGATTGACCAGAAAGTCTTGACTCACTTAGGAAATGGAAAGAAACAACAAAACTTGATCTCTGTCTGGTGGAATTTCCAAGGAGTGCTGCATTAGAGCATTTCAAGCTTTTTCCACATGGTCACGCCATCAACACTAAAAATGTATCCTATTTTGGTCAATCGAGGTTGGGCTTTGTTTCAGCAAGACAATGTGAAGCCGCACACTGCCAGTTTGACTAAGAAGTTCAAACAGATGGACAGTGTTGAGATTCCTCCACATCATTCAGTCTCAATGCTGCTCTGAGTGGATATGGCCTATTCTGCTAAATGGCACACTTCTTCTGCGACCAGCAATTACACATTTCTGATGAAGTGAAGGAAACTTGTTTACAGTTTTTTTTTTATTCAAAGCCAGCAGACTGATATCTGAAACAGATTCAGACGCTGGCTGATTGCTAACAGAAGATCGTCGAGAATGATGGACTTTATTTTGAAGAATAAATGTTGGTGTTGCTCCATAAAATTTTGTTATTTTCTTTCCGCTTTCTAATTGAGTCAGGATTTTCTGGCCAACCTAATATATATGAATATATATTTTCTGTGTAGTAATTTTCTACATCACCAAAATGAAGTTAACGTTGGAAAAATGACACATATTCGTACAAAAAACACTGTGTTAAAGGAACTCTTTAATTGTAAATAAGCTTTTAATGTAGGATATGCTTAACGTTATTTGCAGTAGTTTTTATGAAAAACAGTTTTAAAACAAAGATGGCTTCAAGGAAAGATCTTTGTTTCAATATTGTTTTTCATTCTCATCTCCATCTTTTTTAATGATGGACCACAAGTTTTCTGAGGGATTGATAATTTGGAGAAGTTTAGCACTGTTCTATTATTTTGTTATCTTTGGCAAGATGGGCAATAGTCAGATTTACAGAATGAACATTGTGTTGCATGAATATACTCTTTAGTTTATAGCTTCTTAGTTGTGACCTGTACCATTTGAGGCATGGTGGAGTAATGGATAGTGGCTCAGATTGAGGAATCGGAGAGCCAAGTTCAAATACCAATTGAATCCATTACGTGCTAATACCCTTGGGAAAGGTATGAATTCTCTTCTTCTTCATTCAGCTATGGGTAAATAGCAGGAGAGACTGGGTTCTATAGCCTTGGATGGCATCTGGTCTAAAGAAATGACAACCTACTGCTGGAAAAAAATCTGCCTCATCAGTCATGTATTGAAAGATACATGATCGCCTAAAGCGTATATCACGCATGGCACATAACTGGCTGACTATGGGTAAATAGCAGGACAGAACGGGTTCTATAGCCTTGGATGGCAACAGGTCTAACACAGCAAGAAATGGC
Source organism: Acanthosepion pharaonis (assembly GCA_903632075.3). Taxonomy (NCBI): domain Eukaryota; kingdom Metazoa; phylum Mollusca; class Cephalopoda; order Sepiida; family Sepiidae; genus Acanthosepion; species Acanthosepion pharaonis. The sequence continues at coordinate 667,144 of CAHIKZ030003713.1, forward strand.
AACCTACTGCAGGAAAAAATCTGCCTTGTCAGTCATGTATTGAAAGATACATGATTGCCTAAGTGTGTATCATGCATGGCACATAACTGTCTGACTATGGGTAAATCTCACCAGAACAGGTTCTATAGCTTTGGATGGCAACTGGTCTGCTGCAGAAAAAAATGGCAACATACTGCTGGAAAAAATTTGCCTCGTCAGTCATGTATTGAAAGATACATGATCGCCTAAAACATGTATCATGCATGGCACATGACTGACTGACCATTTGAAAAACTTTACTGTCCAAGAATCTTCTGCATTTATCTTGATACGATCATTGACTTTGTAGGGTCATATAATTTTTTTATGTATAATATTTCCGCCTATGATATAGACCTGTGCACTTTGATGTGGTATGATGGTTAGTAAGTTTGTCTCACTAGATCAATTACAACTGAGTAGTAAGTTTGATGCTCACTAGGTGTTCTACATTTTCAGCTTTGTCCCACATCTAAGCTACTGTTAGTAAATCACTATAATACTGTTATAACCTGGGGAAGGTTACTGAATAGAATTATCACACAAAGGTTGGTAAAGAATGATAATACTCAGGACAAGAACAACATATATAAGATTTGCCAGGGACGTGTAGAAGAAGTAGTCAACTGCTTGAAGTGAGTCAAGTGAATTCCACAATGAATCTCCTACTGCAGACCTATATACAGTATTTACTGCTGTATTTATGTGCTTTTTAAGGGCTCACTTCTTTGAATCAGACCACACAACAATGTCAGGGCATGCATCTGACTGAATGATGTGCACTGAAAATTGCAGAGGTGTTCTAATACCAACTAACACTCTCCAATCATGGGCCCCACAACTGCAGACCAACATACAGTATTTACTACTGTATTTATGTGAATGGGGACATACCCATTATTGTCTGTAGGCATACTGCATCAAATACTAATTGCTGTTATATCTGGTCTGCAGCTTCCCAATCCTCACTTTCCAGCCTTGATACAGTTCAGAAACATCTATGTGACCTTGTGGGTGATGAATTATTTTCCACTCAACAACCCCTTTCTCAAAGATGAAATTTTGCAAGTCTATCACTATTTCCATGGCAAATGTTCAGGCATTCACGGCTAAGAATTGCTATAACATGCACACTAGGACAAATCATCCCAATTCCCTTCATGTTCCATTCGTAAGAAAGGAAGTTCCATTTGGCCAGCTTCTTCCCATCAGCCACGACTTTGTGGAACAAACTCCCAAGAGGGTGCTTCCCCAATCATTTTGCTCTTAACCTTCTAAGTGTAGAGTCAAGCATTATCTTTCCTACATATCCCCATAATATGCACTTCTCACTTCCCCCTCCTCCTATGTTCACACAACAATTTCATTCAGTAACCCTCTAACTTGAGTGACTCTTAGGCATGTTAGTTGACTTTCAGCCCAGCCATCAGTTCCAACCAATGTAGCACTACATTCATCATGAAAACTGTTGAGAAAATCAGTTTGCCTGTTTCTAGTTTGTCTAACTTATATGTTTCTCTTTGTGATGTTTACTTAAAGGTGATAGTTTGGTGTATGTGTATGTATTTTTATTTGTTGTGTGTGTACGTGCTTGTTTGTGTGTGTGCAGGTACTTGTTTTTTGTGTGCTTGTCTTGTGCATGAGCATATGAGTGTGTGTGTTTGTGTGTATGTGTATGAGTGTGTGTTGGTGTACAGTTTCTGGCACAAACATAGACCTTTTTTCTTGTTTGCATCTACATTCAAAAATATATTAAAAAGGCAAATATTCCAATACATGCCATTTTGAAGCTCAAAAACATGATGGATTCTTATAACTTATACTAATGCTGTTTAATAAGTCAAGTGCATGTGAAGCCTGCTTAATCAATGAAAGTCAAACATCACAAAAATACCAGAATTTAATTCTTTCTCCATATCTCATTCTCTGATTGTATAATAAATACCTCACTTCCTCCTGCTTTACTTTCTCCTCGTTTTGTAATTTACAGTCAGTTTCTTTATTTAGTAAGAAGGTGTGCAACTGTGATGAAACCACATTCAGCCATATAGTAAATCAGAAAAGGAAATGAAAAAAGTTTAATAGCGTCTCACAGTTTTAGAAATTTCCTTTTGTAGCCAATATGGAATAATTTTTGAAAACTTGAAAAAGATGGATAAATGCCTACCACCCCACAAATGAAATAAAAACTCCCAGTACCCCTTTTAAACATAACGGAGTCCACAAGTCTCCATGTTGGGAAATACTGCCTTAATGTAAACCTCTACCTGTCATTTAATGTAAATGTTTCTCTTCTGAAAGCTCCACAAGTCTTTAAGTACAAGCCACTTTATCCAATGAGTTTCTTTGAAACACATTTAGGGATACAGAAGGTGCTTATCTCTCTTTGGTGGAGATAAGTCATAGTTTATATGAAGGTTGCTTAGTTATGTCACTTTATACAGTGAACAAAGTGGCAGTCAAAATCAGTTTTGTTTTCAGCAGCTAAACCATAAGGTTGCTTTCTTTAGCCTGCCCCCCCCCTATGGACCAAACAAAGGCTAAATCTGGCTCCCTAGCAGCTTACAAGTCCATGGTGTTGTTTTCCCATGAGAATAAATTTTTCCCAGATATAGAATGAAACTCTAACTCATAGTTATCAATTTGGGAATACCCCAAACTTGCTGTTTCCTGTTCATGGAATATATCCTCGTCTGGGACATTTCATTTCTGTTATAAAATGCCAGTGATTAAATCCAGTCTGTCTGTATCTGTAATCCTAAACATGTCTCCTCCAGACACAGGAGTATCTCCATATTATATGTAAGATCCTTCCTTTTTGCTTCTCCTTAGACTCTTTTTTGCTTTATATTGTTTTTCATGTGGGACATATGTGTATATATGTAAATATAGTTTTGTGTATGTCTTAATAATATAAAAGTCTCCCTGAGAACAAAGCACATTTGTCATTCCTTTTCCTTTCAGTCATTCCATTCTCTGAATTACAGTTATTATACCATAGATATAATAATGTCCATAATGGGGGAAATACAATAAATCTTTCTTCCATAGCTCTCTCCCATTACATACATTTCATTCTGATATTTATTAGCTTTCTTTGCCAAATGTGATGGTACATTCTTATGCAAAAGAATCATTCTAGACATGTTTGAATTCATCTTGAGCCATGATTTTCTCTCAGAGAATATTATTTTATAATATTCTGGTCCTGTATATGTGCCAATCAATTTGTGTGGACAGTTCTCATAACAAACATTTTGTAACAAATTATTCTCTCTCTATGTAAATAGCTGTTTCGTTCATGTGTAACCAAACCATCTTTCCTTTGTTCTGGTATGTAGACAATGTTTGCTTCTAGGCAGATGCTTTGCATGGTTGATCATAAATTTTAAATTATACCCAAACCCAATACAAGTTTATAATTAAATGTTTACCATAACTCAACGCATAAAAACAACCTCATACATTTCCTGTCGTATCATAAGAATCTGGAATTTGTAGGGATGTTATAATTCTGTGTAAATAATTATAATTCCCTCTAACATTTATATATACAAAAATAGCCATAAAAATGATAAACGGCAAAATGTGGAAACAACAAAACGAATACTATTTATTATTTGGTTGTTATGTAGGGTTATGGTAATACTGAATAGATTAGGAGTTTTGGATCAAATCTATTGGAATCTGACAGAAGATTAAGATAAAGAATAATTAAAGTACACTATTTACATTATTCGGACTATTGTTCTCACCTTTGTTGCCATATGTATGACAATGTTTTGGCCGTTGTACAATTTGATCTTCTTCAGTTGGTTGTAATGTCAAACTGAACCTTTTATTTCACTTGCTGGGGTAGACTGTTCTAGTTCTAATGGATGTCATTTATCCTATTAATTCACATCTCCAAGTTCTCCACTGCCTTAACCAGGTATTGAACTCACAACTCTTTGGGTCCTGTCACTGGATCTAACCAACACATTTATCCACTGTGCTATGTGTCCTAAAAGTATGACAGTTTTCCTATTGTCTTTTACATTTATTTATTTATATATATATATATATAGATATATATACATATATATATATATTATATATATACATATATATATATATATATATATATATATATATATATACATATATATATATATATATATTATTTTATTAAAAAATGACAGACAAGGTACTAAGGTTAAACTTTTTATTCAATTTTTCTTGTGTTCAAACAAGAGCTTTCTTTTCTGGACAAAGGGTGTGTAAGAACTGTCCAAATGTTTTATATTTCCAAGCGCTTTCGGCTATACTGTTAGCTATTATCAAGGATGATTCAATTTTCAGCTTAATTGAGTGTGTGTGTTTTATATATATATATATATATATATATATATATATATATTATTTATATTATATTATATATATATATATATATATATATATTTATACATATATATATATATATATATATATATGCATATGTTAAATAGATCTACTTATGCCAAATCACCTAGAAGCTAATAGTTATGTAGAAATAAAGACACACCTATATAAAGCAGTACAAACATTTTATATGCTCACACACTGAAACACAATGATGTATGGAAATGCTACTTACACCTTAACATAACCCTATATATATATATATATATATATATATATGTGTGTGTGTGTGTGTGTGTGTGTGTGTGTGTTCAAATTCTTCCTGACCAAAACACGAATGTACATTTTGTTTCCCTCCTTCATCTCCAAGTTGTTTGCCAGCCAAGACAACATCCATCCATCTATCAGAAAGACATCTCTGAAACATTAAGTCTTTCTTAATGTAACGTCTCCCAGAATGTGCCAAATAACTCTCTCATCTTAGGAAATTTATTTCCCTTGTACTTTCTTCCTTGAGTGCTGAATTAGCTTCCGCCGTTGGAGAAAACAGTTAATAAAACAAGTTTGTGGCCACATCACTGCCCTTTTCAATGCTGCTACTGCGACCATGGCTTATGTTCTAAGTAGCACTCTGTCTAAAAGAGTTCCAGAAATTTGTCTTTGTTTCAGCTCTCTGTTAATACTCAAGTTATGTTCGAACTGACTTTCTTTTCTATTTTGAACACACACACACACACACACACACGCTAATATTTTCAGCTGCTCTTGCAAACATGGCTCATATTTGGAAGGACTTTCTCTTTTATTAAATGTCTTTGTGTACTCAATGTTCCTTCTCAATTAGTGCCACTTCCATTACTGGGATTCAAAGGTGTTTTCTTTGAATCTTTCTGTCTTTAGATTTAGAGGTTAGAACAAACAACTATGAAATGTTTGCCTTATAAATAGTCACGATAAATTATTTCTGTTCTCAGGCTTTCTTTCCTATATTCTTTTACATTCATGGCTCTCCACAACTTCCTGTCCCTTGTAGCTCTTAATAAACTTTGTCTTTCTGTTATTTCTCCTAAGCCCTGTTCTGCCATCCATTTACTCAAGTTCACTATGTATATTCTACATTGTTTTCCTCTGTCCTTCTTACCCTCTGTCTGTCCTGTGAGTATCAGATTTTCCAAGCCCTCCTTCCTCATTATATGCCTCAACTGTCTCTTTCTGATGTTAAGTATTATTTTTTTTTGTTTTCATTTTCCCCAAAACTTTGTTGTTGCTTACATGTTTGGTCCATGGTATCCTCAGATACCTTCTGTAGAACCATGTTTCTCTTCATCTTTCAGTACATTGGCCAGCACTCACTGCCATACAGGAGGACAGATATCACACAACAGTTGAGTACTCTTTTCCTTGTTTCTAGCAAAATTTTTGTATTTCTTAAAACTTAGCTTTTGGAATGATTCCTTGCCTATCCCAATACGCCTTCAGAATTCAGTGTTCTTCTGTGTCATTGTTGTACATCTTGTTCATTTTTAATGGTCTATGAATGGCATCTTCGGATGACCTTTGCTCTCAAATTTATCAAGTATTGGCAAGCCTGTCACAAATTATTAAAGGCTTAAAATTATTTGTACCCTCAAAAATTTGTGAAAATGTAGTTGTAACAATTCAAAACTTCACATCTACAAATCTACCATCCGTCCTTGCATAGAATACTATACATTATTATATATTTTATTATATATATATATATATATATATATATATATATATATATATATATATATATAGGGTGGCCTGATGATTGCATATAGCATGAAACAGCCTGTTGCCTCTGAGTCTTGACTTCAATGCTCACTTTTATATTTATATTTACATATTTGAGTTCAAGCGCCCTACAAGACTGGCGTCCCACTCTCACCCTTTCACTGTCGAAACTCCTAAATGTAGCCGTCTCTTCTACTTCATGTCTCACACCTCTCGCCTGTGGAACTCCCTTCCCTATTGCTGTTTTCCCTGAGAGCTATAATCTCCAGCTATTCAAATGTAATGTCAATCGACATCTCCAGTTGCCTTGATCTATCCACTACCCTTCTCCTCATCCTTTCTTCTATCACTCCTATCGGATCTTGCTACAAATTTTCTGTAACCCCTTGCGTCCTAGTGGCTTCTTGCCTTGCTTGGGGTGAAATGCTAAAAAAAAACCATATGCTCTATCTCTGATATTGAGCACTTTAGCCCATAAATATAGCACACCTTAAAACTATATTTCTTCATATATATATATATATATATATATATAATCATTTCACTCCAAGCAAGGTAATGGAGCCACTAAGATACAAGGGGTTACAGAGAGTAAGAAAATATGCAAAAAATATTATTAAGGAGAGAGAACAATAAAAGAACAAAAATTAAGAAGACAGAAGATAATGATTGACATTGCCTTAAAATTTTTGAAGATCAAAGTTGGCTGGAATGAAAGAAGCCAGAAGAGATTTCCACAGGCAAGAAGTGCAGGAAAAGAAACTGTTAGCACAGAACATATGGTAACATCTAGCCATTTCAATTGTAAAATGATGTGACCTTGCTGCCAAGCTAGTAGAATGTTTAAAGTCATAAAGTCTAGGTACTGTAGAGCAAAGTTCATCAGAAACATAGAGAAAGGAAGCTACATTGTAGCGACTGTGTTACCAATATTTAACTTAGCTAGGAAAGGTGGGATTAAGGACAATGAGTGGACACAATGCAATTTATATTTGATGTAAATAGCACATAGTATAAAATACAAAACAGTATGTAATTATTTCAAAACATAACAATTGAATTTATTAAGTATTTGATGTACAAGCATATAAGCTGAAGGTGTGATAGAGTTTTGTCTCTTAGATTTGGAAATATTTGTATTTGAGCTCATAAAGTGAAAGTAATTATTAAACTGTAGAAGAATGAGTTGTTGCATGTTTGGAATTGTGTATTGTACAAGTTGGTACAAGTTCAGAAGAGATATCAGAGTTTGTACTTGCGTGAATGTTGGTAATTGTCTTTAACGTCTGACTACATTAGTCAAGACGGGAGTTCTTGAAGATTACATCTTGGCAGCAAGGAGAAAGATGAATGAAAAGAAACAACGAGGGAGCTTACACTAGATTGCATTTATAAGATCGTGTATCATGTGGGAGGCTCAGAACGAAAACGCAGGAAATTTCATTCCTAGCGTGCAGGATATCTGATTGGTCAAAACTGACTAATCAGCGAGCTAGTTTTGAGTAGATTAGCCAATGAATGCTTGTCTATGTACTGTGTTTATGTAATGTGGTGGTGGTTAGCACAACATTATGTTGGTGAGAGAGTGACTGAAGCCGAGATGATAGGTCAGGACCAATAACAATGCAGATTCTTCTTTGTATTTTATCAATCTCATCAGTCTTTGGGTAAGCATTCTTTATCACACACAGAATGTTTGAACGGCATGTGGATTTCAAGTTCGGTCGAGGGTCAAGTCAAAATGATGAACATTCGGAATGACTAATCACTAACAGAAAGTGAGATCTGTCACCAAAGAGTCTATTACCTCTCTCACATGGTTGGAATCAAGACTGTAGATGAAATTCAAACAAAATAGCCTCCAAGGCACCTGTGAGGCATAGAAGAGATTCTGGGATAATTGTATATGTTCCCAGGATTAGATCAAAATATATGATGTCTAAATTAATCTAAATATGAAATATATTATTTACTGAAATAATCGTGTACTTTTTATGTCTAGGCCAAGAATGTCATACACGCACCAAACACAGCAGGAAGGTTTCAGTTAAAGAAGTTTTGTTAAATTCAATGGCAGGAAGGATTCATTTAATGAAGTTTTGTTAAATTCAATGGCAGGAAGGATTCATTTAAAGAAGTTTTGTTAAATTCAATGGCAGGAAGGATTCATTTAAAGAAGTTTTGTTAAATTCACTCAACAAGGTCGATGACAAATGATAACTCCTCATTGCGGAAATTCTGACAGAAAAGGTCAATCTGTTTAATTTTTTTATTTTAATTTTGTACTTTCAAATAAATTGTAATATATCGAAATCAAAATTCTGGTAAACGGTCCAAAGTTCATATTTTCGTTCTGTTTTTGTCCAAATACATTCAATCATCTCAGTCACTGTCAGGAACTAAATATATATATATATATATATATATATATATATATATATATATGTGTGTGTGTGTGTGTGTGTGTGTGTGTGTGTGTGTGTGTGTGTGTGTGTGTATATAAATATAAATATATATATATATATATATATATAATTTTTTATATATTATATGCGTGGAGCTTATTGGACTGAAGTTTGTGACCCTGGGTTATCAGAGATAGAGACAAACATATTTGTGTTGGACTGATGTGAGTATTTATAAAATATATATATATATATATTTAATTTTTATATATTTTGCGATCAATATCAGAGACAAATTTGGTTCCTGATGATGTGACCCTGGGCAAAGCATCGTCAGACAAATCCTGATGATCGAAAAAGCAAACAGAGTCACAAACATCAATCCAACAATATATATATATATATATATATATATATATATATATATATATCAATCTGGTAGATTTTGCCAGTTACATTATGACGTTTTTTTGAAAAACTACAATTCAAATTTAAATATACATATAATGAGGAAATTGTAAGACCAAATAGATAAAGTTTACTTCTGACACATTCCATCTGTTAGGACTTCATTGGACTGGGTTTGTTGACGTTGTTATGACTACACATGTGTATGAACGAGAGATGCTGGTAGTTTCAATATTTTTGGAAAAAATTTTATGAAATAATTTTTTTTCAATCTAGCCAAATTCATCAATACTCTTTTTGTTTTTGCTTCCATCATCTTTGTTTTTAAATATCCCACATTATGATGGCAGAAAATCTTCCAAGAATGGTAACATGCTGTAAGAATCGGGACATAAATTTATTGTGACCTAACTAGGGATTAAAGAACTTTCTAGACATTTTCGTCTTAGTGAATTATTTTCTCTTTTAATTAATTCACTAAGAATTAGTACCGGTCAACCACAACAGATCGGAGATAGGCAGCTTCTTGAATGTAGCATGGTCTAATGGAAGAACAGCAGATAGCTCTGCATGATTATATATATATATATATATTAGGTTGGTGCAAAAATAATGACGTGATAATGTCGTTTTTTGACGTATTTTTTAAGGTCAAAAAACGACATTATTACGTCATTATTTTTAATATATATATATATATATATATATATATATATATATATATATATATATATATGCAGACTCTCCTATCGTGAACAATAAATGAGGGTCAGTATTGGATGGTGCCTTTTATTTTACACTTATGCATGTTAGCAGGGGCTATTGTGGGGAAAATCAGGTAAGGGAAAGACCTTGCTGCAAGTGACAAAGCCACACTGAGATGAAATTTGTTAAAGCCGGATTTTGATGGTGTCTCAGAGCTTGATGAAGCTGATCATGGTGCTTCAGTCTACTGTCTTCAAAAACCTTTAACTTAATGAAACATGTCTTACGCTACTCCTTTTGGTTTGATGCTGGGGCTTCCCAGGTTTACAGATCAAAGTTGAGATGTTTCAAGTTGTCTTTCAATACATATATACTTAGAATTGCTATCTTTCAGTTACCCAGCAAGAATTGGTCAATACAGTGTTGCTTAACCTTGCTGATTGAGTAAGAAATCCATAATAAATAAGAATAGAACTTTATCCTTTTTAATTACTTACCAGGGGTAGCTTCAATGCAAGCTAATTCGTTTCGGTTCCTTCCCTCAATACTACTGTTTAGATGTGGCGGCATCATGTCCCCATGATAATTTGGGACAACAAATGCTCGACAGTCAAGACCCTTAACGCCAGAAGCACCAGCAATTTCCTGAAAAGAACAAAATGTGAAATGTAAAACACGTGAAAATTCGGGTTTTAAAAATAACGTTTAATATTAAAATGATTTGTTACATTCTGACACTTTTTTAAAATTCTCATTCTCTTTCCTTTGTAGTGAGTGCAAAATGATAATAACTACCTTCACCCATCCCTTCAAATTCAGAGGACCGAGCCTATGTGAAATTTTCTTTGGATCAATAAAAACCTTGCCTTCATAGAAATTGACTGGTGAGCTGAGAATAAGAAGGAAAGGAATTTGTGAGCCTATATGAAAATGTTATAAACCAATGAAAACCATGCCTTCACAGAAATTAGCTGAGAATAAGAAGGAAAGGAATTTGTGAGCCTATATGAAAGTGTTATAAACCAATGAAAACCATGCCTTCACAGAAATTAGCCAGTCAACCAAGAAAAAAAAGCGAGCTTATGTGAAATTCCTTTTGATATAAAACGAGAAGAAATATTAAATTAAAATCGGAAGAGTCTGAAGTCATGTGAAATGTATTATTTCTGTTCATCGTGGACAGTGTTGCGATTCTTGCCAGTGCAAAATTATTTACCATTTATATTATCGGCCTCTAACAAAGCATGTGGTCCTTTGAAGAATTTTCTTTCAACAAGTCAAGAAAGCTAAGTATTTCAAACTGTCTTTCTTAAAATACTTTTGAATGTATGCAACCGTATATCTCTTCTGTGAGTGACAAATTCTTTTACCTTCGTTTTAAACATTTTTTTAATAATATTTTGTGTCAGATCATTTAATCTGTTCTATATACATTTCCCCTTCATGGCAATACATTTAAACTACAAAATTTCTGATTTATTTTCCTGAAATGAGCTACTGACACTACATCAAGCATGTAGATTTGTGAATAAATTCCTTATGTTTTTTTTGTTAAAATTACCCCTGTGTTTTCTTATCGTTATCATCCTTCATTAATTTTCTTGGTGTAGGGGAATCAACTGTTCATTTTAACCCCACACCAATATACTCTCTCTTTCTCTCCCCCCTCTTCATTCTTTATATCTCATCTTGGTCTAACCGTCTTTATACTTTTTATTACCAACTAGCAGTAGAGCCTGGCGTTGCCCGGGGATGTAACAGTAAGAGATAGATCAAGTATCGATCATCATAAAGACTGAAAAATAAAATTGACAAAGATTATCGTTTAAGGTTGATGGACATGCATGTCTTAATTATTTTTTTTTTACAAATTGGTTAAACCCAAACTCAAACAAAAACATTGTTTTCAATCGTTATGAGTCTACCGATTGAATAGAATTTTATTATAAACAATTGTCTTGTAAATGGAATTTTTAAAGCATTCTGAATGTAAAAATAAAGGAAAAAGTGTGCAAGACAATAAGAAACACTACCTGCCCCCCAAAAAGCGAAGTTTTGTTGAAATCGGTTGAAAAATGTAGGAAATCCGATCCCATATATAAACGAACACAGACACACATACACACATACACACACACACACACACACAATCAACCTGGTTTTATAATAAGTATAACTCGATATGAGTTGTCCCCCTTTCATTCTCGCGATGCCTCTTAATCGTGTTTTCAAATTGATTTCGTGCAAAAACACTTGTGTTTTTCCAAATTTTGGCGCTGTCAGAACCACCGCAAGGTAATTTTACGTAGTCCTGTGAAGTTTTGTTGAAATTGGTTGAAAAATATAGGAAATCCGATCCAATATATAAACGTACAGACACACACACACACACACACAACCTGGGTTTTATAATAAGTATATGATATATGTAGGAAGAAAAATCTTCTCGCTCTCCCAGGTTTTCGAAAGGTATCTTTTGCTATCCCATGCACTTGCATATTTTGATGTTTTATTTTCTGCCCTCCGTTAGAAAACACTTTCTAGATATTTTATTCTTGCTTAATTTTGATACCTCCGATTTGTAATTTGCATATTCGGCTATTCCTTTTGCTGGCAACCATACCTTATTTCTTCGTACATGTTTAGTCCTTTCTTGCTGCTTTTCTTTACTATCTTGTGTAGGAGTTTTTTTGTAGTTTCCTTTCTGCCTCTGCTGTTAACACTATTTCATCTGTATATCTAATGTTATTAAGATTGTAGCTATCTATAATGAATACTCATAAAACTTCTAAAAGAGATAGTTTGAAATACTTAGCTTTCTTGTATTGTCGAAAGAAAATTCTTTGAAGGGTCGCATATTTTGTTAAAAGACACTAATACAATTGGCAAGTAATTTTAAACTGGCAAGAACTTCAACACTGGACACAGTGAACAGAAGCAAAACCTTTCAAATAACTTCATTCTTCTCTTATTAGTTTAATTTTATCTCTTATTTCATATCAAAAGGAATTTTGTATAGGCTAATTTCTTTTCTTTCTTCTTCTTAGCGCAACTGCTAATTTATGTGAAGACAAGGTTTTCATTGGTCCAAATAAAATTTCACATAGGCTCACATATTTATTTCCATCTTCTTCTCAGCTCACAAGTCAATCTCTATGAAAGCAAAGTTTTCATTGGTCCAAATAAAATTTCACATAGGCTCACATATTTATTTTCATCTTTTTCTCAATTCTCCAAATCTGAAGAGAGTCGACAAAGGAAGTTATGATTATTTCACACTCACTACACCTTCGACATAATTTTCTTTGGGACTGGTTGAAACATGATCATATAGGCTCACATACTTATTTCCATCTTCTTCTCAGCTCACAAGTCAATCTCTATGAAAAAATTTTCTTTAACCTGATTGTCAGACGAAATTCATTTAAAAGCTGCAGCCATCTTGTTCATCAACATCTGCATATCCTCCTGAGAATGTGTGACCAGGTCACAGCCATCAGCATAAACGAGATCTTGAATTAATACATAAAATGATTTTCTTTTCGATTGAAGACAGTTAATATTGAAAGGTTTTCTTGTGGTGCAATATCGAATTTCCACACCAGCTGTTGTTCAGGAAGGACAGCGTTATCAACATATTCATTTAAGCATTGTAAAGAGTTTTAATATAATTTCAAAGATTTCCATCTTTTGCCAGTTGTCAATCTCTATGAAAGCAAAGTTTTCAAAAAAAACGATTTCTATCACATAGTTATCTTCATTCTCACAAGTAATCCCTTACCTTTGTAAAATTCACATAGGCAATAATGGCTATGAAAGCAAAGTTTTCATTGGTCCAAATAAAATTTCATTAGGCTCACATACTTATTTCCCCTCCCCCAAATATCATACATAACCTTACAGATAACAGAAATGCATTCTATAATATATAAAAAATTTTATAGGCTCACATACTTATAATCTATTATGAAAAATGTTTTCAGGTCCAGGGAAAATTTTAGGCTCACATATTTATTTCCTTCCTGTTCTTAGGCAAAGTTTCATTGGTCCAAATAAAATTTATTTTCCAATATTTATTTTTAAACAAGGATGTAAAGCAAAGTTTTCATTAAAATTTGACCAGGCTCTTTATTAGTCATGAAAGCAAAATTTTCATTGGTCCAAATAAAATTTCCCAGTCATATATACCAAAAAATGAAGTTTTCAGTCCATAAATCAGCATAATAGGCTCTTATATTTTTAATTGAATAACCAGGTTTTCATTTGTCCAAAATAAAAATTTTTATATCCATATATATATATATATATATATATATATATATATATATATATATATATATAAATATACATAACCTTTCTTTAATAACAAAAATCTTATAAGTATTAAAAAAAGAATATATTCTTGTCCAGAAAACCTTCAGTGTCTTGATTAATTTGATTTTCTTTTTCGTTTGAAGAATAATCAAACCAATACCAAATGGGAAAAAATATATATATTTAAAAAAGAAAGAATTCTTGCACAAAAAAAGAACATGTACGTGAGCTGAAAATAATCATCTACTATGCAAGTCCAAAGTCCGTTATCAATCTCATTTCCAAGATTTTTTGCCCCAAAAAAAAAAATCATACAAAAAAAAACCGATACAAGTAAGCAAAATAACTAAATAAAGTGCTCAAAATTTTCCAAATTTTTAGAGCAGACCTAGTTAAAAGCCAGACAAACCTGAAGGTAGGTTTGTCTGGCTCTTTATATATATATATAACTATATATATATATATATATATATATACTTATAATATAAGAATATATAGAAAATTGGTGTATATGGAATAAATTCCAATAACCAAAAAATACTATTCTTAAAAGTGCTCAATACAGATTAGAGCACATATAATCTATTTGAAAATGATAACATAAATATGTTATAAAATCACTACAAAAATAGCCATTTTGTTTCAAAACTTTTGGTGTTTTATCAAGTGAAGGTGTTGAATGTAGAATAAAGGATTTCCCCCTTTTAATACCATCACTTGACAAGATACCAGAAGTGTTGAAACAAAATGGCTTATTGACAAGATAGTGAATTTTATATATTTATTTTATAATTTTCGAATAAATTATATATATATATATATATATATATATATAACAAAAAACCAAAACTTTAACCTAACCAGACTCAGTTTATATATATATATATATATATATATATATATATATATATATATATATATATATATATATAAACTGAATCAAGTTAAAGTTATGGCTCTAAATCTGCATCCCTTGTTCAAATTTGAAATTTAAATTTTAAACATGCTTCAATTCCTTTTTTTTTTATTGACTCATACCTGCACCCCACTTCCTGTACCCCACTTCCTGTACCCCACTTCCTGTACTCCACTTCCTGTACCCCACTTCCTGTACTCCACTTCCTGCACCCCACTTCCTGCACTTAAACTCCAGTATTGCTTTAGTACTATTTTTGTACTATTTTCATTTTGAACTATGAGTCAGCATCCATCCCATGTGTATCTGTATATTTTTTAAAATAAACAATAAACTATATCTTGCACCTGATGAGTTGGGTAACCAGTGAAACTTAACTCGCACACCAAACATAGGTATATGTGTATTTATTAATATATATTTCTTAGCTCTGTCTAACCACATGAAGCACTATTGTGTCTACACCTCTTGGTTAAATTTGGTTATTATTTATTTGCTTAACAGTGTATGTATGCCAGCACGTGCGTATATGGTTGCTAATATCTAGTTATTTCATTTACCTAACTCTCTCTCTCTCTCTCTCTATATATATATATGTGTGTGTGTGTGTGTGTGTGTGTGTGTGTGTGTGTGTGTGTGTGTGTGTGTGTAATCATTTCACCCTAAGCAAGGTGATAATGTCAATAGGACTCAAGGGGATACTGGGAGTGAAAGAGAATAATGAGAAGGCTTAAGGAGAAGGAACCAGAAACCCAATCCTAAGCAGGAAACAAGGGATAAACCTCTACTCCTGTTCAAAAAACTTGGAAGGAGCGTATCAAGTAAAATATCTTAAAAGAAATTATTCAACAAAATTCAGCCAAAAACAATACTTGGATTTTTAGAAAAAGTTATACAGGTTTTCCCTAAACTCTGGACACACAGGCAAAAATGCATATTTTCAAGAAATGAAATTTTCAACAACATTTTATTGAATTGGAATATTAAAAAATAACATCTTCAGCATGATTTCCATCATTTGTGATACAAAGGTTGATGCACTTTGAAAGATTTGATGCAATAATTCCACATTGTCTTCAATTTTAGTACATTCACTCTTTACATATTCAATCAAGTGTGTTGCATCTGTGATTTTCATTGAGTACACCTTCTCCTTTAGATTAACCCCCCAAAAGAAGTCAATTCTTTTGACAAAACCATGTTTAATTTATGGAGGTAAAAAAGAAATATAGTTAATGAGATTTCCTATATATCCAGACTTTAAGGACACCCTGTATAACAAAATACAGTGAGCAACAGAAATACCTCCCACATATACCTCCCAGAAACATTTCCCACGTAATGGTAAGACATTAGTGGCAATGGTGTCTTCATGTAGCTAATGTTTTACCATTATCAGGGAAGTATTTCTGTCACACCCTGTGCAACTGCAAATAATCACATGTTTAAATATCTAATAAATCCATGTGTATAAAATCAATTTTCAAAAAAAAGTTAACAACTTTTGTGACACAATATAGAAGTCTAGAAGTGTTGTTAAGTAAAAAAAAAATTTAATCTTTCATGGGATCAGACATTTTAACTACCAACTTTTTAAAATTTTCCAACATTTTGATATTATGATAACAAACGTACTGCCAACTAGTTTTACTAGTCAAAAGAAGATATCTCTAGTTATTCTGCACAGGATAAACCTTACTGTAAAAAAATAAAATAAATCCTACTGTCGGTTGGTCAGTAACTAAACTAGCTACTGCTCTCCCAGTTCTTGTGAGTGAGGCAGATTGTTAGCCACCCTGTAGAATGACGTATAACGATAAAAGGAAAAGCATTTAACAAAAACAGACATAATAAAAAGTGCCTTGACAATACGCATAAACTATAAAGTGTATAATGAATGAACAAAACCAGGTCTGATGTATGAATGCAAAACATGGAAATTAATGTAGTAATGGCAACATACACAGTGGATTAAATGAAAAATGTCCTTTTCCTCCATGACAAAGCAAGAATAACACACAAAAATATTTGGGACTCGGTTGATCTCTTCTAAACAACCTGCCATATTCACTTGACCTTGCAACAGCTGAGGTAATTTACTTTCAATCATTGTGAAATGCTTTGACGAGGAAAAAATTTCTATAATGAAAGCCAGATTAAAAAAAAAAATCAAATATTCACTGAAAACGTCTCGAGATCAAAACCTGCAGAATTTTACTCAAGAGGTATCGAGGAACTACTTGATAAGTGGCAACAAGTCCTTGCAAATAATGGCGAAAATCTAATTGTACTTTATTTATTTGCAGAATAAAATATCATAAAACAAGAATGGAATTATTTATGGCTCAGCCTAATTGATATCACAGAAATGATTAAACAGCAAAACATAGATCTAGTGGAAGAAGAAAAAATAACAGATGGAGTAAAAGATTGCTAGATTCGTGTTGAATAAGTAGGAAACGAATGAGATAAATGATGAATAGATGAAATGGTTTTTGCTGGTAAAACAGAATAGCATTCACGGTAGTCACAGAAGGATTTTGGAAAGGCCTTTGTTATACAGAGGATGAGCAATGTCTAGTGACAATGACGTTGTATAAATTTCTTATCTATTTGAGTGTGAAAGGCCTTCTTGGGGTTACGTTTATATGGACAAGTATTTACTAATTAAATTCAAATTGATGGATCGTATTAAGAGACGTGGATTTTTATCAAAGAGCCGATGAAAACAACCACAAGTACAAAATGTTAATTTGGAATATAAAACTATGTAAAAACGTACATTAAGAATTACTGCTAAAGATGTCATCAGTGCATTTATCGATAGAGGTTGTTGCATGAATGTTTTATGATATGTTACAGGTGTATGCATAAAATGCATATTCATGTAAGTGCATTTAAACTCTCAAAGACTTAATGCTTTCCTCCGACTCACATAAGAAACATTTAAATGTAAAGACATGCATATCATGAATACAATTACGAATAGAGATTTTTATTATGTTGATGTTTTATACAAAATGTTTTACCAGCGCATGCGACTGTTTTGTAGTAACCCGGCAAGCTTGGGACCAGGCAGGTGTTGGATCAGCGGATTTTCCTCACCAATGAAACTTAAGCTAAAAACTGATAAAATAATGAATATGTTGTATTGTGTAACCTAACCATAGCCTGATATTACTTTATATAAGTAATTTTTTTTTTAAAACATTTCACCCCAAGCAATGCGGGATGCCACTAGCACACAAGGGGTTACAGAGAGTGGGAGCGATAGTAAAGAGGCATGAAAGAGGAAAAGATGAAGAGAAGGACAGGGAATAGATCAAGGCATCTGGAGATGTCGATTGACATGACATTTGAACAGCTGGAGCTTATAGTTATCAGGGAAACAAGTAATAGGAAGGGAATTCCACAGATGGGAGGTGCATGACATGAAGCTATTGGAGTAGAAGAGACGGCCATATTTAACTGCTTTGACAATGAAAGGGTGGGACCAAGATACCAGCCTAGTAGCACACTTAAATTCATGCAGTCTGGGAAAGTGGCTCATCAGAGCAGTTAGCATGAAACTATTTGCAGAAAAGACAGAGGGAGGTGACGGCACGTCTGTGAGAGAGAAACTGTAGACGAGATGCCAGATCAGGGCCAATCACATTGCATATCTGTCTCTGGATTTTGTTGAGGACCTTAAGATGAACAGCAGGAACACCAGACCATATATGGTAGCAGGATTTCATGCAAGGGGGAATGGTTGATTTATAGATTTTGAAGTAATATCATGAACGTAGCTCAAGGGCTTGTAATGTCAGAAATTTAGAACGAAAACGTCTTTAAAATTAGTTTTGATATCTATTAAATAAATACCAAAAATTGTATTAAAATTCAACAATTAGTTAATGTTCAGATCATTCAGTCACCCCAGAAAGTATCTGACATCTTCCACCATGTTTTATTCTTAAATGAGTCAGATTGGACAAAAAATAGCAGATTGTTCTGATATCTGGGTTTAATCTGCTTAATCTTTGGTTTCCATCCTTAATAGAGACTAAAAATCATTTGCACTATCTTGCAAGGCAAGAGTTATTCTGCAACCTTGTTTGTACTGACACAAAGTTGCAAGTTTATTGCTACTTCCACTGCAAACGTTCAGATGAGCTCCATTCATTAGTACCACCAATTCAATTAATATATATATATATATATATTAGAATTTTGCTTTATTTATGGGGAAAATGTGCTCAATATTTTAGTGTTTGTTAGACTAGACAATATGTACATAATAATCAAGATTGTATGGTGACTGTTGGTTTCATCCCTCAAGAGAGTTTCAAACCATTTGAAGATTGCTTAAGATGTAAAACTGACAGTCCCTAAGCAATGTTGATTCTTATGTCCACACTGTCAGATCTCTCACTCTCTCTAATAATAATTATATAGGATCATTAAATATAGACACAATTTTTCATTTAATATTTGGTCTGAGTTAATAATATAAATAATTAAATATAATAAAATATAAATATAATCAAATAAAAAAGTAATTCAAAATAGGGAGGCATGTTGGTGTAATGGATAGTTGCTCAGATTGAGGAATCGGAGAGCCGAGTTTGAATTCCAGTCGAATCCATTACATTCACTTACGTGCTAATACCCTTGGGAAAGATATGAATCCTCTTCTTCTCCCCCACCAGCTATGGGTAAATAGCAGAACAGATCAGGTTCTATAGCCTTGGATGGCATCTGGTCTACCGCAGAAAGAAATGGCAAACTACTGCGGGAAAAAATCTACCTTGTCAGCCATGTATCAATAGATACATGATCGCCTAAGCATGTATCACGCATGGCATATAACTGACTGATTGACTGACTGAATTTAAAATAAAGAAATAAGTAATTGGTAATTTTGAATATTATGATAGTTTAGACATATTTTCTGAATTATGTGATCATTGGTGAATTTGAAGATTTTGCTTAATTTTCTAACATTTTTGATAAAATTATATTTTATAACAGTGAATTTAAAAAGAAAAGAATTTTTAAATAAATCAAACATTTTGAACGGCTTCTGAATATTTAAATGTTCTCATGTTCTTAACAGACTTTAGCATAGTACAGATATGAAATAGCCATTTTCAATATTTCTGGTGTCATATCAAGTGATGGTGGATTCAACACCATCACTTGATAAGACACCAGAAGTGTTGAAACAAAATGACTATTTTTGTAGTGATTTTTATAACATTTTTAAGTCATAATTTTCAAATAAATGATTATATGTATATATAATGTATATATATATATATATATATATATATATATATATATATATATGTATATATATATATATATATATATATATATATATATATATATATATATATATATATATATATATATATATATATATACATATATATAAATATATATTTATATATATATATATATGTATATGTATATATATACATGTATATATATATATATTTTTATATATATTCATATATATATATGTATATATACATATATATGTATATATTTCTTAGATAAGGTATTGTAATATTTACAGTATTTACTGTTGCTCTCATCTTTGTTGCCACACTTATGAAATTTCACCTATTGTATGCTTCAGCCTTCTTCAGGTGATTGGAGTTTTGAACTGAATCCTTTATTTTGTCCACTGGGGTAGATATTTCTAGTTCCACGTGCCGTGCCTCTTCCGGATGTCTCAGTTTCAGTTATTATCCCTTTTAACTCAACTCTCCAAGTTTATGTTCACCTCTGCTGTGGTAATGAACTCACAACTCTTTTGGGTCTAGTCACTAGATTTACGCTTTTATCCACTCGGCCATTTTTAATCGGATTAGATAGCTTTACCAATCGCTCAGTTCATACTCCTTCCTAGTCTTTTCAACAGGAGTAGTGGTTTGTCCTGTGTTTCCTGTTTAGGATTATGTTTCAGAGTCTTTCTGTTAAAGTTTTCTCATTGTCTTTCACTCACAGTAAGCCCTTGCATCTTAGTGGCATTATTACCTTGCTTGGGGGGAAATGATTTAAAAAAGAAAATGTTGAAAGAATTTCTCAAATGCCTCTACCAAAATTCATTATTTCCAACATTTTTTTCTTTCTTCATTCGTTTTATTTTTATTCTCTGATTTTCTTTTCTTTTTCCTTTTTCAACATTTCATTTTCTTTCACGATTATTTTCTTTTTCTTTCATTTATTTCTTTATCTTCTTTGTCACTTTCTTCTTTCTTACCTCTTCTTTTCCCTCTTTTCTCTCTTTCCTCTTTTTCCTCTTTTCATTTTGTTTCCTCCTCTTCTTCTTGTATACTTATCTCTTCCTTCAATATCTTTCTTCTTTCACTCATCTTTTAACCCGTCTTCCTCACATTCTTGGTGTGTTTGCCTGTGTGTCTATTAAAATTGCATTTACTTAAATTGCCATATCTTTCTTGTCATTTATCTTCATTCCAGATTTCCCTCTGCCTTCTTCCATCAGTTCGTCTGACACATGAAGATTGAATAAGATGACCCTGGCCACTAAAAATACATTATCAGTGGCTGTCAGGAGAACTGACAGTTGTGGGGTTAGCATGATCATTTATAATGTTGTGTTAACAGATCTTCTATGACTGACGAAACAAAACTACCATAGGAATCCAGAAACCAAAAGAAGGAATAGATGAAGGAAAATAGGAAAAAGAATGAAAAGAGTAATGACAGAAAAATGACGGTAAAGAAGAAGGGATAATGAAAAGAATAAAGAAGATGAAGAAAAAAAAAAGAAAGCAAGAAAAAAATAGGAGGTAGGAAAGAAATGGCAGAAAGGAAATTTGAATGAAATGAAGAAAGAGCAAAAAAGAAAGAAAGATACAAAGAAAGAGAGGAAAAAAGAGAGAAGAGACAATAAGAAAGAGAAGTAAAAAGAGAGAAGAGATGCAAAGAAAGGGAAGTAAAAAGAGAGGAGAGATGCAAAGAAAGAGAAGTAAAAAGAGAGGAGAGATACAAAGAAAGAGTGGAAAAAAGAGAGAAGAGATGCAACGGAAGAGAGGAAAAAAGAGAGAAGAGACAATAAGAAAGAGAAGTAAAAAGAGAGAAGAGATGCAAAGAAAGAGAAGTAAAAAGAGAGGAGAGATGCAAAGAAAGAGAAGTAAAAAGAGAGGAGAGATACAAAGAAAGAGTGGAAAAAAGAGAGAAGAGATGCAACAGAAGAGAGGAAAAAAGAGAGAAGAGACAATAAGAAAGAGAAGTAAAAAGAGAGAAGAGATGCAAAGGAAGAGAAGTAAAAAGAGGAGAGATACAAAGAAAGAGTGGAAAAAGAGAGAAGAGATGCAACGGAAGAGAGGAAAAAGAGAGAAGAGACAATAAGAAAGAGAAGTAAAAGAGAGAAGAGATGCAAAGAAAGAGAAGTAAAAAGAGAGGAGAGATGCAAAGAAAGAGAAGTAAAAAGAGAGGAGAGATACAAAGAAAGAGTGGAAAAAAGAGAGAAGAGATGCAACAGAAGAGAGGAAAAAAGAGAGAAGAGACAATAAGAAAGAGAAGTAAAAAGAGAGAAGAGATGCAAAGGAAGAGAAGTAAAAAGAGAGAAGAGATGCAAAGAAAGAGAAGAAAAGAGAGAGATGCAAAGAAAGAGAAGTAAAAGAGAGAAGAGATGCAAAGAAAGAGAAGTAAAAAGAGGAGAGATGCAAAGAAAAAGAAGTAAAAGAGAGAAGAGATGCAAAGAAAGAAGTAAAAAAAGAGAGAAGAGATGCAAAGAAAGAGAAGTAAAAAAGAGAGAAGAGATGCAAAAGAAAGAGAAGTAAAAGAGAGAAGAGATGCAAAGAAAAGAAGTAAAAAGAGAGGAGAGATGCAAAGAAAGAGAAAGTAAAAAAGAGAAGAGATGCAAAGAAAGAGAAGTAAAAAAGAGAGAAGAGATGCAAAGAAAGAGAAGTAAAAGAGAGAAGAGATGCAAAGAAAGAGAAGTAAAAGAGAGGAGAGATGCAAAGAAAGAGGAAAAAGAGAGAAGAGATGCAACGGAAGAGAGGTGGAAAAAGAGAGAGAGAGACAAAAGAAAGAGAAGTAAAAAGAGAGAAGAGATGCAAAGAAAGAGAAGGCAAAAAGAGAGGAGAGATGCAAAGAAAGAGAAGTAAAAAGAGAGAAGAAATGCAAAGAAAGAGAAGTAAAAGAGAGAAGAATGAAAGAGAAGTAAAAGAGAGGAGAGATGCAAAGAAAGAGAAGTAAAAAGAGAGGAGAGATGCAAAGAAATAGAAGTAAAAAAGAGGAGAGATGCAAAGAAAGAGAAGTAAAAAAAGAGAGGAGAGATGCAAAGAAAGAGTGGAAAAAGAGAGAGATGCAAAGAAAGAGAAGGAAAAGAGAGAAGAGATGCAAAGAAAGAGAAGTAAAAAGAGAGAAGAGATGCAAAGAAAGAGAAGTAAAAAGAGAGGAGAGATGCAAAGAAAGAGAAGTAAAAAGAGAGAAGAGATGCAAAAAGAAAGAAAAAAAAAGAGAGGAGAGATGCAAAGAAAGAGAAGTAAAAAGAGAAGAGATGCAAAGAAAGAGAAGTAAAAAGAGAGGAGAGATGCAAAGAAATAGAAGTAAAAAGAGAGGAGAGATGCAAAGAAAGAGAAGTAAAAAGAGAGAAGAGATGCAAAGAAAGAGAAGTAAAAAGAGAGAAGAGACAATAAGAAAGAGAAGTAAAAAGAGAGGAGAGATGAAAGAAAGAGAAGTAAAAAGAGAGAAGAGATGCAAAGAAAGAGAAGTAAAAAGAGAGAAGAGATGCAAAGAAAGAGAAGTAAAAAGAGAGAAGAGATGCAAAGAAAGAGAAGTAAAAAGAGAGAAGAGATGCAAAGAAAGAGAAGTAAAAAGAGAGGAGAGATGCAAAGAAAGAGAAGTAAAAAGAGAGGAGAGATACAAAAGAAAGAAATCAAAAAAAGAAGAGAAAAAGAGAAGTAAAAAAGAGAGGAGAGATGCAAAGAAAGAGAAGTAAAAGAGAGAAGAGATGCAAAGAAAGAGAATCAAAAAGAGAGAAGAGATGCAAAGAAAGAGAAGTAAAAGAGAAGAGATGCAAAGAAAGAGAAGTAAAAAAGAGAGAAGAGATGCAAAGAAAAGAAGTAAAAGAGAGAAGAGATGCAAAGAAAGAGAAGTAAAAGAGAGAAGAGATGCAAAGAAAGAGAAGTAAAAAAGAGGAGAAGCAAAAGAAAGAGAAGTAAAAGAGAGAGATAAAGAAAGAGAAGTAAAAAGAGAGAAGAGATGCAAAAGAAAGAGAAGTAAAAAGAGAGAGGAGAGAAGAAAGAAAGAGAAGCAAAAAAGAGAGGAGAGATGGAAGAAAGAGAAGTAAAAAGAGAGGAGAGATGAAAAGAGAAGAAAAAGAGAGAAGAGATGCAAAGAAAGAGAAGTAAAAAGAGAGAAGAGACAAAAGAAAGAAGTAAAAGAGAGAAGAGATGCAAAAGAAAGAGAAGTAAAAAGAGGAGAGATGCAAAGAAAGAGAAGTAAAAAAGAGAAGAGATGCAAAGAAAGAGAAGTAAAAGAGAGAAGAGATGCAAAGAAAGAGAAGTAAAAAAAGAGAAGAGATGCAAAGAAAGAGAAGTAAAAAAGAGGAGAGATGCAAAGAAAAGAAGCAAAAAAGAGAGAAGAGATGCAAAGAAAGAGAAGTAAAAAGAGAGGAGAGATGCAAAGAAAGAGAAGTAAAAAGAGAGGAGAGATGCAAAGAAAGAGAAGTAAAAAGAGAGAAGAGATGCAAAGAAAGAGAAGTAAAAAGAGAGGAGAGATGCAAAGAAAGAGAAGTAAAAAGAGAGAAGAGATGCAAAGAAAGAGAAGTAAAAAGAGAGGAGAGATGCAAAGAAAGAGAAGTAAAAAGAGAGGAGAGATGAAAGAAAGAGAAGTAAAAAGAGAGAAGAGATGCAAAGAAAGAGAAGTAAAAAGAGAGAAGAGACAATAAGAAAGAGAAGTAAAAAGAGAGAAGAGATGCAAAGAAAGAGAAGTAAAAAGAGAGGAGAGATGCAAAGAAAGAGAAGTAAAAAGAGAGAAGAGATGCAAAGAAAGAGAAGTAAAAAGAGAGGAGAGATGCAAAGAAAGAGTGGAAAAATGGAGGAGAGATGCAAAGAAAATAAAAGATGGAATAAATGTATGAATCAGGTGAGATAGTAAGTATAAAATACTGAATCAGAAATGGAACAGAATACACGAAAGACATTATGAATGAAACGAAAGAACAAACTATTTTCTTCTTTGATTGCTGTCAAGAAAAAAAACCTCGCTCGCCTCTCACTTTCTTTCCAACAGAAGAAACCCATAAAATCCTAAACTTATCTTTGAATTCATGTGAATATTTTTGCTATGTTTTTGTATACTGAACTTCACACGGTAGAAGCCTCGAGAGCCACTCGAGTTATAGGGTTACTGTTAAATTGTTAATGATGAATGAGTAGTGTGATATGAACAAAGGCGGTAAGCCCCTCTTCCGATCTAACACTAACTTCCCAGTGAGGAAAAAACTGACTGCTTACAGTCAATGTCTCAAAAACCAAACTTGTTACATTCCATCACCACTGATCAGACCTTGAACAGCCACCAGTCATGATAAACAGATGTAACCTGGAGGAGTCACCATGCCCTGAGAGAATATTGGGCCTCAAACTCACATTTGACCTCAAGTGGAACTCTCATATACAACCCATCTATAAAGATGCAAGTAAAATGATCGGCACCCTGTACTGCTCCGGTAAGTACCTGACTTCTCATGCTATCCTCTAACTTTATAAGAGTCAGATCAAGTCAAAAATGGAGTAGTGTTGCCATATTTGGGCGGGAGTTGACCAGTCCTCACTTTCTAGTCTTGATAGAGTTCAAAAGCATCTTTGGATTCTTGTTGAGGAAGAATTATTTTCCACCCTTCTAATCTCTCTCTCACAGATGGGATGTGATGGGGCTCTCATTGCTCTGTCACTGCTTCCATGGAAAGTGCTCAAATGAACTACATTCCTTGGTTCTACTATGTCTAACTTTCAGAGCTAGGACCCTCCATGCCACTTATATAGATGCAAACATTCCCTCTTTATTCCATCAGTGAGAAGTAATTTCCACTCAAACAGCATCTTCCCACATACCACTGCCCTGTGGAACAGACACCCAAGAGAATGTTTCCCTGATCACTACAATCACTACCTGTTCAAACCTAGAGTTAACCATTATCTTCCTCTCCTATCCATATAAACTATCCCTTAAAGTAATCATCTACCTTGAGTGGCACCTGGACCTTGTACAAGGTTAACCTTACAGTAAAAAAAAAAAAAGAAAAAAAGAAGTGATGAGAGTAAGGAGGATAAGATAATGATTGATTTGATATTTGACTTAAAGAGGTTGTAGTATTCAAGAAAGAAACTCTGTGAGAGTCGGTTTCACAAAGTCGCCATTCTTGTGGAAAAAAACGTGTGGAATTTTCTACTTGCACTGGAATACAAAGTAAATGTGATTGATTCAACAGTGGAAATAGTATGACATGCCCTAGTTGTAAGGTCTGAACAGGTGGAACTAAATAATGGAGCTCATCTGAACATTTGCCATGGAAATAGCAAAAGAATAACAAAAGGCTTATAATATTGTATTTGTGGGAAAGAGGCTGCAATTTGGGAATATGGCTTCCTTCACAAGACTGTGTAAATGTCCTAACTATAAAGGTCTGAATTGGTGGAACTAAAGAATGGAGCTCATCTGAACATTTGCCATGGAAATAGTGGTAGAGTAGCAATAGGTTTGCAATATTGTGTCTATGGAAATGGAGTTTTGTCCTACAAGTCTTAGGACATTTCATTATCTTCAGACTATATTAAAGACTCGATTCTGTGTAAATTAAATTACAAAGAACCAAATTGTTAATTAGTTTACTTGTATGAAGATTTCACTACCATGGAATAGTCATTAGCAAGTTAGTTTCATAGTCTGTTATTGCTGTAGTAAATTCTTAATCAGCCTTATTGTGTACAAAATACTTCAAGCTTGTGCTTTCCTCAAGTGAAATTAGTGGACATCTAATGGAATAAATACAATGTAATATCAGCAAATTATGTATGGGAGAAATTAGTAATGGTGGAGGTCCATATCCAAAATGATAAAAATGAGGGTCGTAATTTTAAGGTCATAAATGGGTCAGACAAGTCCAAAATCGAAAGCTTGGGCCTTTTTCTCTTGTTAATGACCATACTTTCTGTCTTCTTGATTAGTCCATTTTTATTTACTTTCTTCTACCCCACTCCCTCTATGAGGTACTGTAGTTTTCTCTCCAAGTCGTATATTTACCAGGCCTCCCCACCAAGGTTGACACAAGGTTGTTTTAATGTGAGGAGCACTATACACATACTTATGCATATGAGCCAAGGACAAAAATTGATTTTTCTCAGTAGTTTTATCTGCCATTACAGAATCTGATAAAAAGCTACAACTGAACAGTATTGATGATAATATGATATACACAGTAATATGATATACATAATATGATATATAAAATATGATATACACAATAATATGATATACATAATATGATATACACAATAATATGATATACGTAACATGATATACATAATATTATATACATAATATTAATGATATACACAATAATATGATATACATAACATGATATATATATAATATGATATACACAATAATATGATATATATAACATTATATATATAATATGATATACATAATATTGATATGATATACACAATAATATGATATACATAACATGATATATATAACATAATATATATGATATGATATACATAACATGATACATATGATATACATAATATGATATATACAGTAATAATGATGGCTGTTCATATCTGAGTATGCCTACCTACTATGGCAGCTACCAACTCCCTGATTATACTGCAACTATTACTATTTCTAGGAGAGGACACATAATCTGGTGTGATCAACAGAATAGTACACTCAAATCTTTGGTCACGATGACTTGTGACTATGTGCTAGCAAGACCATCGACGGCTCCCAAATAGCTCCATCTACCCATTTTCATTTGCAAAGCTTGGGTCAACAAGTGGTATGGTTTTCGGGCACTTTCCAAAGTTGTTGCATGCTGGAAATCTCTAGGAGAGGACACATAATCTGGTGTGATCAACAGAATAGTACACTCAAATCTTCAGTCACGATGACTTGTGACTATGTGCTACCACAACAATTGATAGGTACCAAATAGTTCCATCTACCCAATTTCACTCACAAGACTTGGGTCAACCTTTCAGGCACTTTCCGAGGGTGCCACATGCTGAGATCCCCTCCCCAGGCCAATGATGTCAAGAAGTCACTTTCCTGACAGATTGTCTATGGTGAGATTTGAACCCAGGTCTCATGGTTCAAAAGCAAACATTCTCACCACTCAGACACAATAATAATATTAATAATACATTAGAGTCATAAATAGTCTTTAGATGTGGGTATGAGATGAGCGGTAAAAAGTAAAAGATAGATCAGTAGTTTTTAAGCTGGGTTGAGCCCTAGGGATTTGGTGAATCATTCTCAGGGTGTGTCAATGACGAATACCTCAACAAAATCATTGAACTTCAGTAGAGTCAGGTTCAACAGCAAGTCTTCAATACTCTCAACACTTTGGTGTCACCAAATCTTAGCATACCCTCTTATTGCTAAGAAAATCCTTGGGATACTGTTGTGGAGTTATTTCGCAGTGGACGCTTGTATTTGTACTAAGTCGGTCCTAAAATAGGTTCAACGTACAAAACGTTAGGAACTTGATATAATAGGTATAACGCAGAGTAATCTAGTTGTAGTCGCTGATACTTTAGTATTTGACTAACTGTCATCCGACATTGACTGACTAACCGACTCACTGACCAACTGCCTCGTTACTCTTACTACTCCTACTTATTATAGGTGTGAGAGTCTATTAACTATAGAATAGGTATGTTCCACTATAACAGATACTCATACCATTTGTTACAACATGACTTGGCGAGTAATCTTTTCAAGGATGGTGGACATGAAAATGAAGAAAAGGAACAGACTTTATTGTGAAAATGATACGAGAGTGATACTTGCCAAGATAAAGCTGCACATTTTTGAATTTGTCTCTGAAAGGCAACAGCAAAACTCACATTGGTTTGCAGTATATATTCACTGAGTTGGGCACCTCGGCATGGTGTAATAGTTAGCAAGCTTATCTTGCTAGAACAATTATGACTGAGTAGTGAGTTCGATCCTTACTGGGGGCTCCATACTTCCAGCCTTATGCCGCATCTAAGCAGCGCTTACAAAATGACTATATTCACTGAGTTATGTTTTGTTTTTGTCATGTTTTGTTGGTTTTGTTCTTTAAACATAGTGATTTTGTGTGCAACCGATTAATGGTTCATTTGTGTGCTAATAAAATATATACCTATGCTCTGAAGAAATCATATTTTATTTTTTCAACTATGAAGGGTTCAGTGAATGCACGGAAGAAATTTGTTGGGTTCAATCCACACAACAAGGTTAAGAACCACTGCTTTAGATGAAATATGTTTTAGGGCCTGTATTTTTAAACATACCATATCCCTTCTTGATGTTAGAAATCATGTCTCTCCACAGATTCCATTCCTTTTTCTATGAATTGCCATAACTTCTTAGTATAGTTTTGACTTCATATTTATTCTCTAAGACTGATTACCACCCAAGAACCCAGTCTACACTAAAGGCAAAAAGTTTGTGGTCACCTTTCATTTCTTTAAAGCAAACACCTTATAATGAGATATTTTTGTATATTAAAAAAATAAAAGATAAAAATTCAGTAATTGCAGTGCATTTGCTTTTATTTTTCAGTTCTCCAGGCTCCTCTTAATACCAATCCTGGTATGAAGCCTGGACAATTTCCTTACAGATGAAGAGGAAACTTGATGCAACAGGGATGTCATTCTATTGAAGAATGCTGAGGACACCAAAAACAGAACAGGTAAGCAACAAGGAAGTCTTAAGGAAAATGGAAATGAAAAAGCTTAGATTCAGAAAGAGTCAATATTAATTTCTGGGATACATAATGGGGAAAGAAGGCTTAGAAAATTTGACACTCACAGGATATATTGAAGACAAGAGGTGTAGAAGGAAACCTTGATTAGTATATCTTGAGTTAATGTATGACAGACTAGAGACTGGGAGGGATGCTAAGGGAACAAACATTGCTTAACGCTACAAAAGATAGGAAGATATGAGGAGCCATGATCATCCATGTCTTGAATGGACGCAGCACAGAAAAGGAGAGCAATTAAAACATTATAAACATTATTATGTCTTTATTTTATTCCCATATGAGTTCAGACAATTTTCATTATAAACAAAGATTATTTGAATCCTAAAGGAAGTAATTTGAGCATCAGTCACCTATGTGCCATGTGTGATACACGCTTAGGTGATCATGTATCATTCGATACATGACTGACGAGGCAGATATTTTCCTGCAGTAGGTTGCCATTT